>CM045458.1:5581855-5996855 GCA_024666655.1 Dascyllus trimaculatus
GATGCTTGTAAACCATGTTTTTTGTTTATCCTTTTCCACCTCAGGTATTATTTCCATCAGTGACCCATGCAGGGAAATTGCCTCACCGTGCAACTCCATCAAAATGTCCAGTTGAGTTTGCACCTGTGAAGCATTATCATCATTCTCCATGAGCTCCTTTAAAGCAATGATGACACCTTTTATTTTATTCACTCTTGCTTGCCGTTTCTTTTGAAGTGTCTCCATTTTGCACACCACAGCCTTTTCAGTGAGAATGATCTTTCTTTTGTCACTTTCATTGTTATCAGTTTCATTTGCATTTGAACCAAACTTCGATCCATTCACATGTGAAGCAGCATTTGATTCACTCATATTGACATCCAGCAAAGTATGCACCACAAATTCAGAGAGCAAATATCTCACTCCACAGCCACATCATCAATCCACATTCAGCTTTAGTTTGGCGCAAATCTGACTCCATACAAGAGCAATCCAATATTGCCTCCAAGTCCACAGTCCACTCTACCACAGGCTCGAGCATCAGCAGTAGATCCAACTTCACTCCTTAAATGTGCACAAACAAACGATCCACCTTTCCACAGGTTAATTCAGTCTTGAGCAATATGAAAAGAGTGGCATCAAACAGCAGCCACAGCATCCATGTGCATCCAATATGCAGCAGTAACCAGCATCAACTGTGTCCAGACAAGTATAAACTTCACAGTATGAATAAACCAATTTCAACATACCATAGGTTGCTCCATCACTTCATTCATGTTTTACTCACGATCAACATCCAAAGTGGCTGAGTGGTCTCTTTGTTGCACATGCACAAATCCAGTGAAGCATCAGAAGTATTGTAGCCAAGTTTCTGTTGACAATGTAGCGTGACTATCAAACTAAATTAGTCACAGAGAGGGGAAAACAGGGATCTGTCTGACGCGCTGAATCCAAGGAGGGAAACATGAAGCTCTTGATGCAGTTTGAGTGTGTTTATTTGACCAGTTCACTAAAAACATACTTCCAAGAACATTGAGGTGGATGGAATTAAGGAACTGAGCTATGAGATGGAAAAACTATAGCGGTCAACAGAAATATAAGCACCCTGCCTCCTCTCTCCCTGCACCAAGCAAACACAAACTCACAGGCAGATGCAGGTGATACTTATCAGGCAATCATCCAACCCCAGTGACACACACACACTCACACACACACACACACACACATGCTCCTAATGACAGGTGAGAAAAGGACATCCCTGCCTCTACAGTTTGGATTATTTTCATATATATATTTATACTTTTAGTTCATACAGTTCTGACAGTGTGCTTCATTTTAGTTTAAATTCAACCAGTGGAAACCCTCATTACTACTGAGTCACCTTCCTGAGGTTTTTGTCAGAGGATTTATCACTGTGGTAGCCGTAGTTCCCACTGTGGTTCAACCCCTGACAAAAACTTCCTCCTGTTGACACTCGCTGTTACTTTACCCATCAAGTGTTTTTTTATATTAGTTTAGCATTTTAGATATTTCTGAGGTTAAATGGAAAAAAACTAAACAAATTTGGCATATTTTCCTGTATCCTGGTGATTATTCCTCAGTTTCTAGTAATCTAAGGGGATTGTCTGATCTCCACTTTCTCCAGAGACACAGTGACAGGTTTTTGTATTGCCATATATCACTGTGGGTTCCACTGTCCACAGTAGCACACAGCCATACAAAAACCTCTGCCTGATAAAATGCATTGTTCACTGACTCTTGTGTTTTCTAGTGCTGTGTGCACTCAGCAGATGACTTCATGAAACCAGAGTCTTTATTTTCTCCATTTGATTTTTAATTTTACCCCTTATTCCTTCCACTTTGATCATTTCCAGACAGTGCAGAGTTTGTCTGTTGGTCTGTGCAACACGTCAGTCCAGCTTTAAATGTCTCAACAACCGTTTAATGGATTAAAGTGAAATTTTGCTCAAACATTCGTGGTCTCCAGAGGAAGAACCCTCATGGCTGGACGCTTCTTCTTGTGCATGCTGACATTTTTGATTCCTGGTCCAATACAGAGTTGTGTGAATAAATACAAGTTCCCCTACAACACTGACTCACACACACAAACCAAAGAAAAATACACAGACTTTGATGCTTTGGTTCCTCAGTGCAGTCCAGTTGGAGTCTTTCAGCTTTCTACCATCACATCCATGGAAGTTGGATTTATGGTCATCTGAACATAACACACCTCCAGAAGCTGCTGTCTTCTTCTCTGTGAGTTCTAAATGGTTTCTGGTGTATCACTCTTCTCCTCTACATACACCTGTGGTCTATGAAGTGAGCTCCATCTGCTAATTCTCACTGATAGCATCCTTTCTGCTGTTTCTCTGGTATTTCTGGGTCTGCCTTTGTTGAACCTTTTGATCATTTTAAACTTGATTTTAATTTATAGGCAATGTCTGAAATTACTGATCCCTAAGTTCACACAGTTGCATGAAGGTGAATAATTACCAAATATGTTTGCTGCTTTCTCCAGTAACACCCTGATATATTCATTTTAGTCAAAAATATGTGTTTAGAGGTGTGCAAACTTATATTTCTATGGACCAAATATAAGTTTATGTAACATTTCATGAAATAACTTCACGAATCTCATGTAAACTAGCGGACTGTTTTACTTTCCCCAGACTTTTTGGAACTGCTGCACATGTAGAACAGCATCAGAGTTTTAGTGTTGTCATTGTGAGCTTGTTTAAATACTGACGTTAGCATTTACTTCCACTGTGCAGACGTGCAACCTCACATCTCCCTCAGACTTGTGAATATTTCCATGATCCTTACTCCACTGTACTCTGAAGCTCATCCTGCCTGCAGCCTTGTTGTCAGTCTTTACCACCTCTGGTTTTCATAGGAACGTTTTGTTGCACACACATCTCAGCACGCTGTTGTCTGGTCCAGCATCACATATGTTCCCAGTGGAAGGAGGTTTTTGTCACAGGATGTATCACTGTGGCCGCTACCCCACACAGTAATTCAACCCTGCACAAAAACTCCACCCTGCACACTATGCACATGTCTTAGAGTTCAGTGTCTAGTTAACCTCTTAGGTCATATACATGTCAGAGAACTTTGAAATACTAAAGGTCTCCTTGTCTCATCACTGGGCCAAAGTAAGATTTTAGAAATAAAATTATAATTTACTGTTAAATATCAAGTTTTCACTTCCACCCAATTACAGCAGTAAATTACAACAAATAAGTCAATATTCTAAAGAGTCAGTGACACTGATGTTATTAATCCTGTCCTAATATTTGCATTTGGTGCAGCATAAATGAGCCTTTGAAAAACAGCAGCAGGTTGTATTTTAATACCACATACAGTCTGGTCCTGGTACAGGGACATCAATAATGAAAGGCTTGTTGTTTTCCAGCAACTTTCTTAAATTCTCTATAAATTTAATTTTGCATATAATCCTAAAAATGTCTTCATTATTGCAGGAATCAAACCGTAAATATGTGTATTTATGTGCACAGTCCAGCATAAAACGGCAACATGGACAAAAGATCTTGATCTGATTTAACTGTGACATGCAAAAAGTTGGGTCAGGCTTGGTTCAGCTGATGGCAGCACTTCTTTGTCTTGTTGGGAAAAAACAAAGTTGTATTTTTAGGATGTTCTGGGTTAATGAAGGCTCAGCTTCCAGTATGTCCCACATACAGTGTAGACACACGTTTTATTTACAGTATAAAGTGCCTCTACTGCCAAACTCTTCTTTGCAATAGACATATTTTTCCTGTTATTTAATTAATTAAAGGTTAAATAAAATACTTTCTGGGATTGTAATAACTGTGGTCTGCAGCATTTTTAATGAATTTACTTTGTTTAATGACAAGTTTATCAAGTGTTTGTGTGCTTCTTTGCAGTTCTAGCAAACACATGATGTCAGATTTGTGAGGTTTTAAAGTCGTGTACCAGAGTTTATCTGTATTGTACTTTTCACTGATCAGTGGCTCCTAAAACTAGGAAGGAAAGTTTTTGTGGTTTTAGGGTTTTCATGATTTTATAAAAGGATAAAACCAGATAAAAAACAACACAAGTGTTATTTATCCTCCACCAAATATCAAGTTTGTTTCTTGTGGAATAGATTGGAGAGATTTTGTGAACGTATTCTCTTTTTCTTCAGGCTCAGACACTGTGGGAATGTGGGAAAGGTTTTTGTATTGCCGTTTAACACTGTGGCTGCCAGTCCACACAGTGACACACACTCATACAAAAACCTGTGAGTGATGTGGTGCACGGTCGATCTCACAGCTTGTACTCAGGAATATTTAGATGCATACATTTACATTTGTATTTCTTGTATTTAGTTGTTGTTAAACTCACATTTGTAGTGAATTTGCTGATTTTCTTTATCAGTAATTTGCTCATGTGCTCAGGAAACTGTTACTTCTAATCTCATGTTTGAACACAAACCTTAATGTCAGACATATTTTCAACCTTTAAACATCTTTGGTTTCCCTCAGGATGGTTTTGTCCGACATGTGCAGGAAGCAGAGAAAAGTTTCACCTACTGACTTATTTTTCCGTGTGTTTTCCTGGAATGAGGTTTTTGTATGGGGACGTATCACTGTGGCCGTCGTAGTACACCGTGGTTCACCCTCATACAAAAACATCAGGCTGCACACTGGATGTTACGACGCACAAATGCAGCAATTTTAGCTGCGAACCTGCTCAAATGATCCTGTGAAAGGAATCAGCAGGTCAAAGATTATTGTTTATTAAGTCATATTCACTCCTGAAGAGGCTTCACAGTTATGATCATAGGAAACAAAAAGTATTTATGGACATTGTGCAATAAAAATAAACTGTCACTTGATTTAAATGAGAAATAAAACTACTTGAATATGTTCATGTGTATGTAAGCTGCATATCTGAGCATTCACAGTAAATATATTAGCTTAGCAGATGCAAACCATGTGAAAAACAGCTTTGTTAGTTGTTTAAAATTGAAAAAAGTACAATTTTACATACACAGCATTCTGTTGAATACGGTGTTTCTTGATACATTTGGATAAATGACCTACTTGTTGCTTTTCCTTGAGACTTTGTGCTTCAGCTCAGGATAAGTTTTTGTATTGCCACATATCACTGTGTGTAGCCGCTATAGACACTGTGACACACACTCGTACAAAAACCTGAGCCTGAAATAATGCACTGCTGCTTTTATTTTGGTCCTGTATGCAGTCAGCAGGCACCGCCGTCAAACTGGAGTCTATTTGTTCTCACTTTGGTTTTAATTTGAACCCTTGAATCCCCATTATTCCAAATTCTAAATCGCATATTAAACAAATGTTCTTGGATTGTTAATCAACAGACAGAAACATTCGACTTTCTTTCTTTTCATTCTACAACTAAAGGTCAAAACAGAGGATTTTTATTATAAGGAAGGATACAAAAAAACACCTGTGAAGCAAAAATAATACACAAGAAGTAGGAAAATGTGTTGGTTTGGACTAAATGACTTTTTGTCTTTGTCATTTTTGCAGCTGCTTTTAAAGAACTAGTAACAAGGTTATTTTTAATGGATGTTTACATAAAACTACCCTTAAGTTCACACATTAATATGCTTTGTTTTGACATTAAGTCATCTGATGTGAGCTGAAAGTTGAACATCTTTGCATGTAACAGAGTATTTGGGATTCAAAGGTTCAAATTAAAACTCAAAGTAGACTTGAGTTTCTGCTGGATGCTTCTAGCAGAGAGTATTTGCACTTCATCACACTAACAGTATGAGTTTGACAGTCAGAACTAGTCTAAATCAGTTTTCATCTCCATCTACAGGGGTTTGCTCGAGCTTTGTCAAGTGACAACGAGGAGGTTTTTGTCACAGGATGTATCGCCGTGGTTGTTATAGTGCACGGTGATACAACTCTGCACAAAAACTCCACCCTGCACACCGACTAACAAGCTGCACACACACCTTTACCATAAACCACAGTGTCTGTGGAGTTTAGTTTAACATTCTATGTGAAAAGCAGTAAAATATTTACTCATGACTGCTTTTTTTGCTACTTTTTTTTATTTAGAAATCATCATTTTGTATATACTGCAGAAAAAATCAAAGACAGAGTAACAATAGATGCTTTATTCATGAACATTGTGCAGTGGAGAAATGACACTGACCTTGTCTGGATGAAAGAAAACTCAAACAAAACAGATTTTTACAAGATTTTATGTTCATATGTTTTCATGCAAACCTGAAGGTGACACAGTAAAAGAGCTTCCAGTGGATGTACCAGTGATAGACCACTCTGAGTCCCTTCATATGCAGTATTTTTACTTGGTTTAACTGTATTTTATCAAAGGCAAAGCTTCAGTTGCTCAGCATGTTTACATACAACTTCCATTTATTGTATAAAGACCTTTGTCTCTCCCAAAAGGTTTCTGGTACTGTGAATGACTGTCACTGCTGACAGTACAAAAAACAATAACTGATGCAGTCAGTCAACATTATTAAGGGACAAAACATTTAATTCAAATGTTGTTTTGTGTTTTTGTTCATATATTCCTGTTGTTAAGAGGCAGGACACTAATTCATGCCATCAAACAATCATTTAAATCTTTCAGTAACATCCTGATCATATAAAATACATTAAAAACACATAATAGTACATTCTCAGGGTTTGTTAGGTGCTATTATATATTGTATATTAATAAAGCTCTATGTGCTGCATGTATTAACCTTATATTTACAGTCTGAAGATGTTGTTCACTTGAGAGGTTTTTGTAATTGTGTGAATCACTGTGGCCGTAGTAAGACACAGTGACACATGGCAGTACAAAAACCCACCCCACAGTTAGGAGCCTTCCCTTGTTTGTACCACACAGCAGGCACTCGTCCCTTTATTGGAGAAAAATCAAGGTATGTAAAAACCATTTTTACTGTTTTTCATGATTTCACATATTTGTTTTTTTAAAAACATATGCAACATATGATCTTTTAGTAGCTCCATTGATAATAATTCATATTTACGTGCTTCTTTGCAAGTTTTATTTGTCAGGTTTTGTTAAGTGCTTCATCATAAACTGGACTTCCTGGCATCCATCTTTTTAATTGTGTATTAAAATCATTACCCAAAATCAACTTTACTGACTTCAATAATACAAAAGAAGTATTTTAAAATTTTAATTAATTTCACATCATCAGAAATGGATAATTTCGCCCTTGGAGTTTTTCTTGCTTCACAATTAGCAGGAAAATTCTGACGAGATGGATTTCACAGTGTGGTTTTTGTTACAGCGTGTATCTGCAGCCATCATGGGCCTCATGAACCAAAACCACACCATCATTTGGTGAAGTGTTTCCTATTTCAACTCAAAGAGATTATTTTACAAGGCTAAACAATAAAAAGCAGAGAAGTTCCCTGAATGTTTTTATGTATTTATTCATTTAATAAGGAGGATTTGATTACATTTATTAAAGCCTCTGATGGAGCTGAAGGCAATTATGAGCACAATAATCATCATACATGATACTGATAGAGAGATTCCCTCAACCACTGCTGCTTCATGACAAACAAAATCTCCTTTTTTAAAAACAAATAAATGAAGAAATAAATCTGCACTAATATGCATGTGGCTGGAGCTAACCTTGGAGCAGGACATGGGCTAAAACAGAGGCTTCCATCTTCTGGTTTCAGTGTTGGGTTCATGCTTTTTAATGTGCTTTAGTGCCAAAATTATTAATGGGAAGGGAAATGAATGCACATTTGATTTCTTCTTTGTTGTTTGTTGTCATTTAATAAACATTCTTGAACTTATTTGTGCGTTTGTATTCCAGCTCCAGCATCAGAGTGAATCTTCTCGGCCTGTTAATCTCCCAGAAATCCCAGAAATGAAGCTCTAACTGAAAGAACAACATTACAACACTGACCCCGACAAGAAGGCCCAGAGATATCCCACAGCTCCACAGTGTTGTGCTGGGATGTCTAAATAGAGACCTGCAGATGGCAGCATGAGCTCAGATATCCAGCTTGTATCGTTCATCTTCAAGCTCACATTCAGTCACAGCAGAACCCAGAAGGTCTCCTGTGCTGCAGCTGCTGGGGGTTTAAAGCCCTAAGCTATTTTTGAGTCCTCTGCTCGAAAAATACATACCCAAAATAAAAACAGTATATCTCTGCAACCACAAGGTCTATTTGAATGATTCTTGTGCCATAATGAAGGTAACACTTGTAAAATTTGTTCAGATGTGTAAATATCAGTATTTATGTTACTGGTTAAGAGTAAATGAAGATGGCACACAGCACAAATGAAAAGTTTTCAGGTTCGTCTGAAAAAAAAACACTTTCAGGATAATTATCTCTTTGGAATAATCCTGCTATAGCTCTAAACCTCCACTAAATCATACCCCAATATGTGAACAAGCTCCCTGCAAAGGTTGACTCTGATTAAGTTCACCAGTTTTTCACACATTGAGCAGACTGTAAATGCAAATATAGTCAAAGTAAAAAGTTCTTATTTGCATTCATGCTCTACTGTAGAACCTGTCGATTAATCACTTTATCTTCACAAAGCGTTTAGAAACCACCAGATGGTGGTATTATCTCACTTTTCTGACTTCTGTTCAGCTGCATCGTGAACGGCAGGGTGGTTATTTCATCTGGAAGCTTCATATTGTTACAGGAGCAACATATTAGGCTCATTAATCTGAAATATTAAGGGCATAAAGCAGTTGAATGTGTGGGTGTACCAGTTGAATTCTAAACGCAAAAAAATGAAAAATAACCAGAACAAATAGTAAATAAATTCACTGGATCAGTTTAAAAATGTGACAGTAAAATGAACTTGGATAAAGGGGACAAAATCACATCCCTTCAAACACCTTTTTCAACTTTGCTGTGACTAAAATTATAAAATGTAAGCAGCAAAATATGTAAAAACAGAATGTATGTGCAGTGAGAAGTTTAAATTTAAATAAATGTAATTATTCTTCTGCAAATTAGTGATATGCAGATCTATTAAATGTTTCATCTTTACATGTATATGTCTGTGTATATATATATATATATATATGTGTGTGTGTGTGTGTGTGTGTGTGTGTGTGTGTGTATATATGCTCCATTTCTGAACATTTCTTCTGGTCTCTGTCTGTGAGGATTCTCTCTGCTGAATGCATGTGAGTCACTTTATGCCTGGAAACAAGCAGATATGCAAAAAATGTAGAGTACTGACAGACGTGCATCTTCTGTCAAGGAAAGCTATTTGCATTTCTGCTTGTTTCTAAGAAGTTTCCTGGCTGCAGGTGTGGTCCCAGAGGTGCAGAGAAAGAGAAGTGTCTCTCTGGAAACGACATGTTTAGAAACAGCAGGAAACTGAAAACCAGCAGAGCTCAACTGATAACAGAAGTTTCTGCTACGTTGACTTCACACGCTGTTTTCTTTTTAGATATTCCGTAAACCCTGCGTTGTGACTCAACTGGTAGAAAATGTTATTGTGAATATTATTTCTTAAAGAGCTTTAAAGGTTCCAGTATTGAAAGTGTGTTTAAATCCACAAACAAAGAGAAACTTGGGGCCTCAAAACTAAATGAAGTGTTCAGGGACTCAGACAGGTGTCACATCTACAACAGAGCACATGATGCAGGTTTTTAATTCAAGTCATAAACATGAAACTACATCACATTGAGGAGGATTGAACACAAATGGACAGTTGAGTGAAAGTAAAGCTGAAAACCTGCAGCTCTGTGTGCAGATTGAAAGTTGAAGGCTGCTGCAGCAGAATGAGAAGGAGCAGGAGCCATGTTGGTGTCCAGCTGAAGGAAGGGCAGAGGAATGGATGATGGGATGGAAGGATGAATGAGCATGAACAGAATGAGGGAATGAGAGTGAAAAGGTGAGCCACAGGGAGCAGGTAGAGGGGGAGATCCAAGCTGGAGCCCGTTCGAGGAGCTGCTGATGCTGGCTGAGGCCCTGGAGGAGGCGGTGACGTCAGTGCAGGTGGACGCTCAGGTGAGGAGGCCGGAAGTGCGGGAGGTTTGGAGTGTGTTGTGGCTGCAGTGGAAAACAGCAGCAAGCAGCTTGTGTTGTTGTCGGAGCGGCTGAAGGAAACGTGTTGTCAGTCTATCCTGCACACGTCCACAGTCCAGTTCCTCGCTGTGGTTTGGGCTCCTGCAGAGGTCCGATGCGCTGGAGACGTGCGCCGGGTTTGGAGCTGCACACATGCGCTTTGGGTGAGCTCGGAGGTCGGGGAATGTGCAGCACGGAGCGCAGGCGGCTCTGGGGTCCGTTTCACGTAGCAGGTTTAACAACCTCTGAGTTTAATCCTCAACTGCGAGTTGATCTACGCTGAGACAGGAAATTCAGAGTTTTCGGTTTCACAAAGGGTGATTTCAGTTTGTTTAATCAACACGGAGTAGTTTCACCTGGAGTTAAGCGCGTGCACCACGGCTATAAAAAGACAGCATCAATGGAGCCCCGATTCGACGAGTCACCATGGCAACGGGGAAGCGAAGAGCTACGTTTTTTACGCCCCTTGAACTGGACGTCTTAATGCGCGCATATAGCGACTATGAACACATTTTTCGGAAGAAATGCAACACCGCTGTAGATGCAAAAGCGAGGAAGACGGTGGGGAGAACATTGCTGCCCGGGTTAATGCGTAAGTTTAAATGTAGTCCTTTGCAATCGCAATAATATTACAGGGAAAACTGATTGAATGGTACTTATTACGTTATTTCATTTAGGTGCAATCAGACGGGGGAGAAGCGCATGTGGCAGCAGCTTAAAATGAAATATAAAAACATTGTTCAAACAGGTAAGACCTAGGCATAATCTCATGGAGGTACCTCATGTTGATCATGTTTTACATTGAAATGTAGCCTAAATATTACGTGGTTGTTTGACTGTGCATTTCTTTTATCCACACATAGCCTAAATGTCTGCATCTATATCATGCTCTGTTAAATAATTAAGCCTATTTAAACTAACACAGACTTCTACTCAGCCAACAGAAAGAAAGTCATACAAATATTTATTTCTTATTTTTCCAGATTCTGACGGTGCTATCTGCCTAGTGGAGCCCCTTCATGCCACAACAGACCTTGTAACTGTAAGTAGGCAATACTCCAAAGATTGAGCCAAATGGTATTTTAAGTTTACTGAAACATCTCATTCATCTAGGATGAAGAGGATGACACTGTGTCTGCTGCCTTTACAGAGGGGGATACAGAAAGACATACAGAAGTATGTCACTGATAGTTCTCTTCCCCATTCACATTTCTTAACATTCTGGTGGAATATAGAATGTGACATTTAGCCTTTACTGAAGTATGGCACATTCTCATCCTTTTTAACAGAGCATGGCTGGGCAGCAGCAGGATGGTCCCTCAACTTCCACTGCACAGATTGACACAGTGAGATGGATGTTCAGTAAACACTAGAGGTTCATTCTGTGGAATTTATGTGCAATTGTATAATTTAATGTCCTCTATGTATTCCCAGTTACCAGTAAAACAAATATATAAACTACACTTACTGAAAAAAATCAGAAAAACAGACAAAGAAGTGCAGTACTTGGACCGCCAGATTAGGAAGGCTGATCTGGAAATTGAAATCCTGGAGCACAAGTTAGAGGTGGGTTCATGGTCACAGGTGAATTATGTTAACTATTGGAACATGAACTAAACTAGCTCTTTCATTTGTAGGAAATAAAGAAGACCAAATGAAATGTGTATCATGTGTTTTATTTTCTGTGATGGTGATGATGATGGATTAAACTGCAAAATGATTATGGCATATGTTGTCTCTGACGGCTCTGCAAACAGTGGCCTTACTGTAATGCTCTGTGTCTCCGATGTTATACAAAAACTCCCATTTGCGAAGAACCGCAGCGCAGCACACAATATCTGCTGTGATGTTAGAGCTGACTGCGGCTGGTAATGTTCCTAATGTAAGGACGGATGAGGTGGTGGATGTAGATTATGGATTGTGAGGTGAAGCGGTACCGTTCAAAAAGATAACTGTCCGGAAAAGCCATGACATCTATGCGCGGTCTGAAAATAACCTCCCGACGAATATTCAGTTCCCTGCGCAATAATGCTGCTCCTTCGTCTACTGGATCATTAACAAACGGACATGCCATTTTAACACACGGACGCCAAAACTCTCTACTGAATGAATGAATAAACGAGGAAATCAAACATCGTGTGTGGCTAAAAGAGGGCGGAGACAGAGAGAATCTCGAGGTTTACTGACATAAACCTGCTCCCGACCAGGTTAGTTTCACAGACACTGTTACTGCGGTAACTGACCGAGAGCTTAAGTTATCTCTCTTCGTGAAACAGGCTAGAGTTACCCCTCTGTCTCTGGTTTGAGTTACCTCCCTTTGTGAAACGGAAAACTCTGAGTTTTCCTCATTTCAGGGTTAACAGACTCAGAGTTTTCACTAAACCTGCTTCGTGAAACAGGCCCCTGGAGAGAAGTTGGACTGGTGTGACTGCTGAGGGAATATTGTGGCTGCAGGAGGATTGTTGGACACATCGTCGGATGGATGGATGAGCAGCTGTGGATCCTCGGTGAGTAGACTCTTAGTGGCTGAAGCAGCGCTTGTCTGGTGCACAAATCATGAGAGAGCAACAGTTGTGGATGGTCAGCAGAGTAGAAGTGGGTCTGCAGGTGGTTAGAGGTGTGGTTGAGGCCTGGTTCACTTCATGTGCGACTCCCATTCATCAACAGAGTCTCTTTATTGTTGACTTCACAGGTAATTTTAACCAAATCTATATTTTATCTGATATAAATTATTATCTTTCTCATATATTTTCTCTCCTCTGTCATATAAACAGAGTTTTTCCCATCTTCTCTAGAGACTCATCAACCTTATATCCTTCTCATAATTAGACGAAATCAAACTTGTCTAAGTCTCCTCTGATAAACTGCAGATGAAGTCAAAAGAGATCCACACTGATAAATAACTATAATTATAAATTAATTAAAAATAAAACAAACATATTTTATGCAATAAGCAAATAAGACTTTCTTCATTCATGTTTTTAATTGCTGTTGATCAAACTTGTCTACAAACAGATGCAGCTTTGTCAAAGTTAGTGGAGTTAAGATAAGAGACAGAACTTTATCAATCCTGAAGGAAATTCAATAACATGAGAATGAATTTGTAGAAGCCATTTTTTTATGGTCCTTCCTAAGTTCAGTCCTCAGTGAATTTTATTTACATTTAATTTAAGCAGATTATAAAGAACGAATGAAATTACATTATGGTATGGGCATTAAAGAAAGAAAACTATTTATTCTCCTCTTATTTTAAATTTATCTTGGCAATATTTGGTTGTGGGTGGAGAACCTAATTATATGCGTAAGGGCGCACAGGTGGGTTGGTTCGTCTTTTGTTCTGGGAAGGTGACGAGAGAGCGTCAGATAAAAGTTTTTCGACCGTATAATTTTGATCCTGAGTTTTGCCCTTTCAATTATTTTGTCATGGATTTATATCAGTTATGGACTTGGATGGATTGTGGAACGAAATGGAAATAAATAAACAATAAGAACGGATCCGTGAGTACCTTGAATTGTTTTATGTTGTGGACTGTGGATACGCGTCAAAACAACCAGACTGCTCCTCTCACCTAAGTGGCACATTTTTTAATGTTATGGAAAAATTGTCACTACACTTTTAAGTCGAAAAACTTCGTGATCAAAGACTGGTTTATGTGATGCTCGAAATGAATGAGAGCCGTGATTGCGGCTCCCGAATCAGCTGATCGCTTTGAATGAATGAATGAATGAATGACAGCGGTGGAACAATGGATCACCAAACGTGTTTGGCATCTGATCATCGAAAGCACTCATTGACTTTTTTTGTGGACTTGTGATCTTACTGTGTGACACTGTGGAGTGCATGTAAAGATGACGGAGGAGAGCGCTGATGACGTTGCGCTGGAGGACAAGAGTGCGGAGGAAAAGCTGCATCATGACATTAACGCCAGGAGAGCTAAACTAAGGCAGCTCACACTGAAATCCAACCAAATTCAGGATCTTTTGGCAAAGGACTCCAATTATAAGGAGGTGCAAATAAAAATGAAAGATTTCAATGCTGTCTTGGAAACATTTAAAGAGCTCAATAAGTCTGTACAGAACTTATTAAATGAAGAGGAGAGAATCTCTGATCAAGAGTCATGGTTTCAGCCAAGGTTGGCAAGATTTCAGGAGTTTCTCCAAAAGGTTCATGTGTGGAGTAAAAATGTTAAAAATCTAATGGAAAAGTCTTTAAATGATGAAACGGATAATGAAATGTGTGATATGGAAAGTGCATCTATGGTATCAAAATCAAGTTTGCACTCAAATGTGTCTGCAGCATCTTCTGCCCGCCTTAAGGAGGAAACAAAGAAAGCAGAGCTGGAAGCAAAGGCTGCTGCATTAAAACAAAAACAGGCTTTGCTATTAAAGGAGGCACAACTGAGAGCCGAAATGGAACAGCTTGATATTCAAACAGCCATAGCAGTGTCAAATGCAAAGTTGAAGGTCTGTGAGGAATATGATACCCCTGAAAAGAACAATGCAATGAATGAATATTTTGATGAAGCTGTAAAATCACACATCAAATCAAGTGTCGAAGATGATGATCCTGTGTATACTGGTCACACTCAGCCTTCATTCCCATCTTCTGGAGCCAGAACAAAGGTACAAAGGCCACATGAGCCCATGACAAAGACCAATACAGTTCTCAGACAACCTGCAGATAATAACAATGAGCTCTTCAATGTGATGAAAAGACAAACTGATATAACAGAAATGCTTGTGAGGCACCAGCAATCTGCTCGCTTACCTCAGCGTGATGTCCCTGTCTTTTATGGTGATCCACTTGATTTCAGGTCTTTTATGAAAGCCTTTGAGCATGTTGTGGTTTCAAAAACGGACAATAATGCTGATAAACTTTTCTTTTTGGAGCAATACACAAGAGGTGAGCCACATGATTTAGTTAAAAGCTGTCAACACATGCCTTCTTCCCGTGGCTATGTAGCAGCAGTGCACCTACTGGAGGACCACTATGGAGACCCTCTTAAAATTGCAACAGCTTTAATGGAAAAGCTCTTCAAGTGGCCACAAGTTAAATCAGAGGATGCTAAAGGTCTTCACAGTTTTTCACTCTTTCTTGTGAACTGTCGCAATGCTTTGGAGGATATAGATTATGTGGATGAGTTGGACAATCCAGCCAATATGAGGATTGTAATCTCAAAATTGCCTTACAAGATGAGAGAAAAATGGAGATCCTTGGCCTTTGACATCAAGGAAAGGAAAAGAAGCAGAGTGAAATTTGTGGATCTTGTCACCTTTGTGGACCGAGAGGCAAAAATCATGAATGACCCCCTCTTTGGAGACCTGCAAGCAGCTGAAAGAAAGGACAGAAAAATGCCTGTTGTGGTGAAAATGACAAAAAAGGATGAGCCAGGAGGAAGTAGTTTTGCCACAAATGCATCCTTTTGTAAAGAGTTTGAAAATAAAAATGTGATTAAAGCCAACATGCACATTTTGTCCAACAGCACTGCCCTCACCAAGCCGTGTATGTACTGCAAGAAGAACCACACAATGGCTGAATGTCACCAGATTGCAGAAAAACCTCACAAAGAAAAACTGGACATCTTGAGAAGGAATGGTATATGCTTTGGTTGTTTGTTGAAAGGACATTTAAGCAAAGACTGCAAAAGGAGAATGACCTGCGAGGTGTGTCTTCAGAAACACCCAAGTTTGCTTCACATTTATAAAAATGAGAATGTTTCAAAACAAACACACACAGGTTGTCAAACAGAAAACAGTGGGTGTCAGCAGACAATTTCAAGTGCACTTGTGAGCTCAAATCATGTAGCAACTCCTTCTAATGGGGCCGGAGACAGTTGCATTTTGTCTATTCTTCCAGTTTATGTCAAATCTCAAAAAGGAACCAAAATTGTGGAAACATATGCTTTTATAGATCCTGGGAGTTCGGGGACCTTCTGCACTGGTGCGTTAGCAAAGCAGCTGAACCTCCATGGCAAAGAAACAGAGATCGTCTTAAGCACAATGAATGCAACCAAAAGGGTAAAGGGATGTCTTGTCAGAAATTTGGAAGTCTGTGGAATTAATGAGGATAAATATGTTACTCTTCCAAAGGTTTTTACTCAGAGGAGCATTCCAGTTGGAAAGAAAAACATCCCTATTCGGGAAGATATTGAGAAATGGTCCTATCTTAAAGAAGTGAAACTTCCTCATATTGATGCTGATGTTGGTCTACTTATTGGTAATGATGTTCCTGAAATTTTTGAGCCCTGGAAAGTGATTCACAGCAGAAAGAACGGACCTTACGCTGTCAAAACTATTCTTGGATGGACTGTCAATGGACCAATCAGAGGACACGACGATGGTGAGAAACGGTCCATTACAGTAAATCGGACATCGATTGACACCATAGAAAGGATGCTTATTCAACAATATGAGGTGGACTTTCCAGAACGTCACTGTCATGACAAGGTGGAGATGTCAATAGAAGACAGAAAATTCATGGATTCTGTGTCAAATTCAGTGCAGCATAAGGATGGACATTACTGTATCAAGCTGCCGACAAGGGACCCAGGAATCAGGATGCCAAACAACAGGGATGCAGCAGTTCAGCGAACACTCACCCTTAAGAAAAGGTTCAGCAGGAATCATGACTTCCATACAGAATATTCTGCTTTCATCACAGACATGTTGAACAAAGGATATGCTGTCAAGGTGGCAGAAACACAACTGAAGAGGCAGGATGGGAAAGTATGGTACATTCCACATCATGGAGTGTACCATCCAAAGAAGAAGAAACTGCGTGTTGTGTTTGATTGCGCTGCGAGTTATCAGGGAGTGTCTCTCAACCAAAAGCTGCTTCAGGGCCCAGACCTAACTAACACGCTTATAGGAGTTCTCACTCGCTTCAGACAGGAGAATGTGGCGATGATGGCTGACATTGAGGCTATGTACCATCAAGTGCGAGTTCCAGAAGAGGACACAGACCTTTTGCGTTTCCTCTGGTGGCCAGAAGGAGATCTGACTCAAGAGCTGTCTGAGTATAAAATGGTTGTCCATCTGTTTGGAGCTACTTCTTCTGCCAGCTGTGCGAACTTTGCCTTACGCAGAACTGCAGAAGATAACAGAACCTGCTCGTCGCCTCAAGCTGTGGAAACTGTGCTGAAAAACTTCTATGTAGACGATTGCTTAAAAGCAGTGAGCAATGAGAAGGATGCTGTCATTCTAAGACAAGACCTCACAAATTTGTGTGCATCGGGAGGATTCAAGTTATCAAAGTGGACAAGCAACAGCCGCACACTTTTGAAATCTGTGCCTGAGAATGAAAGAGCTAAAGAAGTTAAGGATTTGGATCTTACAAAGGATGCTCTTCCCATAGAAAGAGCACTTGGTGTGCTATGGTGCGAGAACACTGATTCATTCAAATTCAGAGTCATCATGAAGGAAGAGTCGACAACAAGAAGAAAAGTTCTCTCTGTTGTTAGTTCCATATATGATCCTCTTGGGTTTCTTGCTCCTGTTGTTCTGCCTGCAAAGATTATTCTTCAGAGGCTGTGCAAAGAAAAGACTTCCTGGGATGAGGAAATTCCCCAGCATATTCAGCAAGACTGGTCAGTTTGGATGAACCAGCTGCCTCAAGTATCCAGCTTCCAGATAACCAGGTGCATTAAGCCGACTGGATTTGGGAAAATCATTGAAGCTCAGCTTAACCATTTTTCAGATGCCAGTGAGAGTGGTTATGGAACAGTGTCATACCTAAAACTGACAAATGATAAAGGTCATGTTCACTGTGCATTTATGATGGGAAAAGCCAGAGTTGCTCCATTAAAACAAACAACAATCCCACGTATGGAGCTTACTGCAGCAGTGATGGCTGTAAACATGGACAAGTTGATGAGAAGAGAGCTTCAGATTGATCTTCAGGCCTCAGCGTTTTGGACAGATAGCACAGCCGTGCTAAAATATATAGCAAACGAAGCACTGCGGCTGAAGACCTTTGTTGCAAACAGGATTGCAGTCATCAAAGAGGCTACAAATGTGGACCAGTGGAATCATGTGGATACTTCTCAAAATCCAGCTGATTGTGCTTCACGTGGACTCACGGTGGAACAGTTTTTAGCCAACCAGACTTGGACAGAGGGGCCATCATTCTTAAAAGATGCAAAGAGGAAGATGATGGATAAACATGAATGCATGGAGCTTTCTGAGGACGACCAAGAAGTAAGGAAAACAGTATTAGTTCATTCAGTACTTACAGAAGATACGTCTGCAGTCGGAAAATTAATAAGTTACTATTCCAGCTGGTGGCGCCTGAAGAGAGCCATAGCCTGGATTCTCAGGGTCAAAGGTCACCTGATGTCCAGAAACAATGCAAGAAATGGAGCTGATATTAAGGCTTCATCATACCAAGGACCTCTGACTGTAGAGGAGTTGAACAAGGCAGAAATGGGGATTGTTCAGTATTGCCAGCGTTGCAGCTTCCAAACTGAGATTTCAGCCTTAGAAGGAGGAAAACAGATGCTGAAAAGGAAAAGTCCAATCTACAGGCTTGATCCATATCTTCAAGATGGAATATTGAGGGTTGGTGGACGATTAAATAGATCTGCTATGCCAGAAGAATCAAAACATCCAATAATTCTGCCAAAGGATCTTCATGCCACAAACCTGCTGTTAAAGGACATACATGAAAAGACTGGGCATTCTGGCAGAAATTTCATGCTCTCTCGTCTTCGTCAGCGATACTGGATTCCTTCAGCTAATGCAGCAGTGAGAAAAGTTCTTTCTCGTTGTGTTGTGTGCAGAAAACATCATGCAAAGGCTCAAGAACAGAAAATGGCAGACCTGCCAGTGGATAGACTGCTACCTGAGAAACCCCCCTTTACTGATGTCGGGGTCGATTATTTCGGGCCTATAGAGGTCAAAAGAGGTCGCAGTGTCATCAAAAGATATGGTGTATTGTTTACTTGTCTAACAACACGTGCTCTGCACATTGAAATCTCTCACACACTGGACACAGATTCCTGTATAAATGCCATCCGGCGCTTCATGTGTAGAAGAGGACAAGTGACTCTTATCAGATCCGACAATGGCACAAACTTGGTCGGAGCTGAAAAAGAGTTAAGAGCTTCTCTGCAGGAAATGGATCAAACCAAAATACAAAACACACTAGCAGAAAGGGGGATCCAGTGGATTTTCAACCCACCTGCTGGACCACACTTTGGTGGTATATGGGAAAGGCAAGTAAGGATGGTAAAGAGGATTTTAAAATCGGTGCTTCATGAACAAACAATAGATGATGAGTGTCTGCAAACCCTTCTCTGTGAGGTTGAAGCTATAATCAATGATAGACCAATAACAGCATCATCCAATGACCCCAACGACCTTGAAGCATTAACACCAAACCATTTGTTGTTGCTTAAGAAAAAGCCATTGCTTCCACCTGGGCTGTTCAGTAAAGATGATTGCTACTCACGCCGAAGATGGAAACAAACTCAGTATATGGCGGATTTATTTTGGAAAAGGTGGATAAAGGAGTATCTTCCAAACCTTCAGGAGCGCCAGAAGTGGAACAAGATGAAGGAAAATCTTCAGCTTGGAGACATCGTCATGATTTTAGATGAAAACGCACCAAGAAATTCCTGGCTGCTTGGGAGAGTAGTGCAGGTAAAGATGGATTCCAAAGGTCTTGTTCGTCGGGTACTGGTGAAAACAAAATCAAGCACCCTGGAAAGACCCGTCAACAAGCTTTGCCTCATTTATGAGTCCCAAGACTGCAAAAAAAAGGGATGAAGATGGTTTCCTGATTCTCAGAATGAAGAAAAATATACAAATGAAAGGACTATGAATAAGATATAATGCAAAACCAGTGAGGAAGTAGAATACATTAATTGTAGAAATGTCTTTTGTTATTGCAGTGTATGCAGTTGAAGAGTTGTTGAGTTAATTATAAGACTTCCTGCCTTATAATTAGGGGCCGGATTTGTAGAAGCCATTTTTTTATGGTCCTTCCTAAGTTCAGTCCTCAGTGAATTTTATTTACATTTAATTTAAGCAGATTATAAAGAACGAATGAAATTACATTATGGTATGGGCATTAAAGAAAGAAAACTATTTATTCTCCTCTTATTTTAAATTTATCTTGGCAATATTTGGTTGTGGGTGGAGAACCTAATTATATGCGTAAGGGCGCACAGGTGGGTTGGTTCGTCTTTTGTTCTGGGAAGGTGACGAGAGAGCGTCAGATAAAAGTTTTTCGACCGTATAATTTTGATCCTGAGTTTTGCCCTTTCAATTTTTTTGTCATGGATTTATATCAGTTATGGACTTGGATGGATTGTGGAACGAAATGGAAATAAATAAACAATAAGAACGGATCCGTGAGTACCTTGAATTGTTTTATGTTGTGGACTGTGGATACGCGTCAAAACAACCAGACTGCTCCTCTCACCTAAGTGGCACATTTTTTAATGTTATGGAAAAATTGTCACTACAGAATGGATCCAAATAAATATAAGTGAGATGAAATTAAACTGGAATAATAAAAAAGAAGCAACACTACTAATGATATTAAATTAATACAGTAATATTCCACATGAAATTGAGCAAATTATGTTTAAATACTGTCTTTATTTACTGTATGTTCACGTCTTTGAAAGATCCCTTTGCTGTTTGAATTAATATTAGAGTGGATTTTTCTCTTTTGAAAGTCCTGTGAGCTGCTAATGGTGTAAAGACTGATGGCAAAGAGAGTTTTATTCAGTGAAGTGGTGTGAATTGATTCCTGGTCTGAGGGCTCCTCATCTGGTGGCTTCATGTTCCAAGTGTTCAGGCTCTGAGGGGTTTTTGTTCAGGTCTACTGATCATTTGTGTCACTGTGTATCTCTCTGGCACAGTAATACACAGCAGAGTCTTCAGGCTGCATGTTCTGTCCATTTAGAGTCGCTGTGTTGCTGGAAGAGTCTAAGTCGATACTGAACTTGTTCTTCAGTGAATCTTTGAAGGATGTCGTGCTACCAAGTCTTTGTCCAATCCACTCCAGTCCTTTTCCTTCAGGTTGTCTGATCCAATGTGTCCAGTAGCTGCTAACAGAATAAGAGACCTGACAGGTGATGGAGAGACGTTGACCTGGCTGCACAGTCACAGATTGTGGCTGTGTCAACTGTTCACACTTCACACCTGTTAAAACAAGAAAATGTTTTATGTTGAATTATCAAGTCAGAAGAATGAAGTATAGACTGTGACAAATCCAAAGAGACTCACAGGATGCAGCTGCAAACAGCAGCAGTAGAGCTCCAGACAACATGGTTGGAGGTGAAACTGATGTGCTGTGAACTTTACTGACAGTCTGATGCTTTTAAAGCTGGAAGGTCATGGAGTTTGCATAGAACATATGAAGCATGAGTGCTGGTCCAAGAGAAGCCAATAGAAAGGTCTGTTCAGTGATTGTATCTGCAGAATGAACACACACATGGAAATCACCTCTTTTCGTTATTATATCCTTTATTTACCCAGATAAAAGCCTCATTGAGATCTGAAATCTCTTTTTCAAGATGGACCTGGCAAACCTCTTTATGTTTTAATGTCATTACATGTTAAAGTGCAACGTAAAATGATGTTATACTTCCACCAATAAAACAGCTGTTAACTTTTTTATTTCTGGAAGCTATACTGTTTAATTCCTTATGTAACACTTAAAATTCTTTCTATAAGCTGTGCTCCTCCTGATTTTATTATATTTATAGATCAGTGAGTCTTTTAAAAATGATTTCTACTGTTTCTCAGAGAATTTATTTACTGTAAGTACATCAACATCAGATTCATAATGAATTTCACTCAGATCTTCACAATGTATTGGAAACTTCAGCATTTATTTATTGATTTATTCCAGTATTTACAAACTCATTTGCAGCAGAAATAAGTCCTGACAGTTTCCAAGATCATGGAGTAAATAAAGTTTATTTTGCAGGTTTGCATAAAAGACCCTTAATGCTTTCAGTTTTTGCAGATGTTTGAAGACAAAGATGTACACAGACACTTGGAATCTATAGAAAAATAGCTGCTCAGGAAGTGGAAATGTGTGACAACATGCAAAATAAATATAAGTAAAAAATGTAAATGCTTTAAAAAAAAACTACTTAAAAACTAATCAAGTATGATGCAGCAGGATTTCTGATCTTAATGTGCTTGTTTTGGTTTTTTGATCTAATATTATTATGGCCTAATAAAATAAACATGTGACAAAATGAACCGAATGTGACAAATTAAAATACAAGCCTCCATGTCCATAAAGAGATACATGGACTTGTGCTTTACAGGATGTTCACAGACTTTATTCACTGCTTTATTACATCAAACTGTTTTCATCACAACACTTAGAGATTTTTCTGAGTCTCTGATTACTGCAGAATTGTGTTTTCAAAAAAGGAAAATATCCCCATTAAGTTTATATCTATAATAAAAGTAGAATTAGTTATCTGTAATTACTCATGTCTTCACATTCCTTGTTTAGAGATATTTTAACCTGGTGCTCTATATGAACTGGAAAAAGAGATACTTTTATCCTTATTGCTCAGAAAGGAAAATCTTAATGTTCAACAAAGTTTTAAAGTCTGTTGTAGAAATAAATACGATCATAATATTTATTTATATAACACCGTTTAACAAAGTTATAACATACGTAACAGGAATTAAATAATTAAAAATAAATAATGCCATCAATAAAAATGAGTGAGAAACAGACAAAGGTGATGAAAGCAGCCAGAGAGCATAGAAATAAAGATCAGTGAGCAGAAAACAATCAGGTCATGAAACACAAGAGAAGCTATGAAGGGATCATGAAGCACAGCCACATATCAAACATTCACAAAGGCCTCCAAGATTATTGGAAGACATTTAAAAGACACTCATGATTTTAATACGTAGACTGTTCCACAGTTTGGATGCAGGAACAGCAAAAGGCCCAGTTCCTCTTGTTCACAAGCTGAGACTTAGGAATGAGCAGCAGAGCCCCATTTACTAACCTGAAAGGGATGCAGGACCTGGACTCCTTCCCAGACCAGCCTAATAGTCTTAAAGTGTAAGAAGAACCAGATCATTCTGTATCCACTGTTGGAGAAGGAGTTGCTGTGTCAGTTCAATTTACATGAAAGAAATAGCAGTGTTCTGTTGTTAAATTGATTCCTGGTCTGAGGGCTCCTCCTCTGGTGGCTTCATGTTCCAAGTGTTCAGGCTCTGAGGGGTTTTTGTTCAGGTCTACTGATCATTTGTGTCACTGTGTGTATCTGGCACAGTAATACACAGCAGAGTCTTCAGGCTGTATATTCTGTCCATTTAGAGTCACTCTTTTGTTGGAAGTGTCTAATTCAATACTGAACTTGTTCTTCAGTGAATCCTTGTAGTGAGAGCCTCCAGTATATCTCATGCCAATCTACCCCAGTCCTTTTCCTTCAGGTTGTCTGATCCAATGTGTCCAGTAGCTGCTCACAGAATAAGAGACCTGACAGGTGATGGAGAGACGTTGACCTGGCTGCACAGTCACAGATTGTGGCTGTGTCAACTGTTCACTCTTCACACCTGTTGAAAAACAAAATACATTGAGACAAATGATCAGTTTGTATCGTAAAAGAACAAACATCCAGATGTTATAAGAGACTCACGTCCAGCTGCAAAGAGCAGAAACAGAGCAAACACAAACATGGTTTATGGTGAAAGTGTGGTGCTGTGAACTCCACTCTGCAGTGTGATTTGAAGTTTTTATAGCTGAGTAACAAAGGAGGCCACTGAGTTTGCATAGAATCAAACATCTGAAGCATCAGAGTAAGTGGAGCCAATCAGAGGGTGTGACTGTTAAATGTGCAGCTTCAAAACATGCCTTGAACACATCTGCTTTATGTGATATTTGGATTTCACTCAGCTGGAATTCTTTGAAACTACAATCAATGAAACAACAGACTTTTGCAAACAATACATTTGTGCTGTTGCTACAAACTATTTTAGCAACATTTAACATTTTAAACCAAATTGTTGGTCACATTGATTCACATTTATTATAAATGCAAACAATTAGAGGTGTTATCACTGTTGATGCTAATAAGTTCATACTGCTGTTATAAATTTTCATCACAAATACAGAAAATCAGAATTTGTATCAATTAAATTTGCAATAATTATGATAAAAAGACTCCATGGAAACTACTGGGATCACCGTTTTATTTAGGGCATGTTAACAGTGTATTTAGCATGTTTTCTAATCTTGAAGACACTTTTAACATATATGCTGTTTAACAGATTTGGTTTCCTCCTTCAACAATCAGAGTGAAGTCTTCTATCTCTGTATTCATCTAGTTACTTCCATACTTTCTGTACTTCACCTGTTTGTTTGCTGAACACTGAAGATAGCAGTCAGGATCAGAATCAGAATCAGAATCAGAATCGTGTTTATTGCCAAGTACATTACAAGGAATTTGTCTTGGTCTGTTGGTGCAAACAGTTAAGATAGCAAGAAATAAAATAACATTAAGAATATCAAAGAGGAAGTAGAATAGAATAAAATAAAATAAAATAAAATAAAATATATACAGATAAGTACACTAGCATATGTGCAAAATGTCAGGTGGATAGTGCAAGTCAGTGCAAAAAAGCAGATGTGCATTTATGTCCATGACAAGTGTCTCTGGGTGGGAGGGTGGGGGTGTCAGTGGGGGTCAGGGGCCTTGTTGATGAGACTGGCTGCAGATGTGAAGAAACTGTTTTTGTGGCGTGAGGTTTTGGTCCTGATGGACTGCATCCTCCTGCCAGAGGGCAGTGATTGAAAAAGTCTGTGTCCGGGGTGGGAGGGGTCAGCCACAATCCTCTTTGCTCACCTCAGAGTCCTGGAGGTGTTACAGGTCCAGGAGGGATGGGAGACTGCAGCCAATCACCTTCTCCGCTGAGCGAATGATACGCTGCAGCCTGCCCTTGTCCCTGACAGTGGCAGCAGCGTACCAGATGGTGATGGAGGAGGTGAGGATGGACTCTATGATGGAGGTGTAGAAGTGCACCATCATAGACTTTGGCAGGTTGAACTTCCTCAGCTGCCGCAGATAGTACATCCTCTGCTGTGCCTTCCTGGTGATGGAGCTGATGTTCAGCTCCCATTTGAGGTCCTGGGAGATGATAGTTCCCAGGAAGCAGAAGGAGTCCACAGTGTCCACCTGGGTGTTAAACAGGGTGATGGGGGCAGGTGGGGCTGCGTTCTTCTTGAAGTCCACCACCATCTCCACTGTCTTAAGAGCATTAAGCTCCAAGCTGTTCTGGCTGCACCAGGTCACCAGATGGTCAATCTCCCACCTGTAGGCAGACTCATCACCACCAGAGATGAGTCCGATGAGGGTGGTGTCATCTGCAAATTTCAGGAGCTTGACCGACTGATGACTGGAGGTTGGTGTACAGGGAGAAGAGCAGAGGAGAAAGGACGCAGCCTTGGGGGGAACCGGTGCTGATGCAGCGGGATTCAGACACATGATCACCCAGCTTCACATGCTGCCTCTAGTTGGATAGGAAGTCTGTAATCCACCTACAGGTGGGGTCAGGCACGCTGCGCTGGGAGAGCTTGTCTTCCAGAAGAGCTGGGATGATTGTACTGAAGGCAGAGCTGAAATCCACAAACAGGATCCTGGCATAGGATCCTGGGGAATCCAGGTGCTGGAGAATGAAGTGGAGCGACATGTTGACAGCATCATCTACAGACCTGTTGGCTCTGTAGGCGAACTGCAGGGGGTCCAGGAGTGGGTCTGTGATGGATCTGAGGTAAGACAACACAAGGCGCTCAAAAGACTTCATCACCACAGAAGTCAGGGTGACGGGTCTGTAGTCATTAAGTCCTGTGATCCTTGGTTTCTTAGGGACAGGGATGATGGTGGAGGTTTTGAAGCAGCCTGGCACATGGCAAGTCTCCAATGAGGTGTTAAAGATGTCCGTGAACACTGGGGACAGCTGGTCAGCGCAGTGCTTCAAGGTGGATGGAGAGACAGAGTCAGGCCCGGCTGCTTTCCGGGGGTCCTGCCTCTTGAAGAGCCTGTTGACGTCCCGCTCAAGGATGGAGAAAGGCGTCACTGTAGATGAAGAGGTGAAGGGAGGGGAGGGAGTCACTGAGGTAGGCAGTGGAGAAGAGGCCTGGGCCCCTGCTGTGGTGGGGGAGGTGGAGCTGGTTTGCTTCGACTGCTGAATGGAGTCAAGCTGAATGGAGTCGTGGGTGGCGGTGGTGTCAGGACAGACCCATTGTCTTTCAAAACGACAATAAAACTCATCAAGGTTGTTGGCCAGACACAGGTTGTTTGCACAGTGGGGGGCTCTAGGTTTGCAGTTTGTGATCTGTCTGAGCCCTTTCCAGACAGAGGCAGAGTCGTTGGCTGAGAATTGCTGTTGAAGCTTCTCAGAGTACAGTCGTTTAGCTTCTTTCACCGCCCTGCTAAACCTGTACTTAGCCTCCTTGAATCTGTCTCTGTCCCCACTCCTGAATGCCTCTTCCTTCTGCAGCCTTAACTGTCTGAGTTTAGCTGTGAACCAGGGTTTGTCATTGTTATAACTCACCCTGGTGCGTGATGGTACACAGCAGTCCTCACAGAAGCTGATGTATGATGTCACAGCCTCTGTGTACTCGTCCAGACAGTTAGTAGCAGTCCTGAAGACATCCCAGTCAGTACAGTCCAAGCACGCCTGAAGGTCCTCCACAGCTTCACTGGTCCACTGCCTTGACTTCCTCACCACAGGTTTGCAGAGCTTTAATTTCTGCCTGTAAGCAGGAATCAGATGGATCATGGCGTGGTCAGAGCATCCCAGTGCAGCGCGGAGAACTGCATGGAATGCGTTGCTCACTGTAGTGTAACAGTGATCCAAGATGTTCTTCTCCCTGGTGGAGCATTTAATAAACTGTCTGTATTTGGGGAGTTCATGGCTGAGGTTACCTTTGTTAAAGTCTCCGAGGACAATAACTAAAGAGTCCGGGTATGTCCGCTCCACACACAGTATCTGGTCGGCGAGCGTGCGCTGTGCCTCCTGCACGTTGGCCTGCGGTGGGATGTAAACGCTGACCAGTATGAATGAAGCGAACTCACGGGGGGAGTAGAAGGGTTTACAGTTTATGAATAAAGATTCCAGAGAAGGAGAACAGTACTGTTGAATCACTGTCACATCGTTACACCAACCGCTGTGTGTGTAAAAGCAGATTCCTCCACCCTTCGTTTTTTGGGAAAGTTCTGTGTTACGATCCGCACGGAAGAGTTGGAAGCCTTCCAGCTGTAGCACAGAGTCCGGTACAGATCCACACAGCCACGTCTCCGTGAAACATAAAACAGAAGATGAGGAAAAGTCTCTGTCTTTACCCACCAGCATCCGAAGTTCATCCAGTTTATTGCATAGTGAACGGACGTTTGAGAGAAATATTCCAGGTAACGGAGTGCTAAGGCCGCGGCGGCGGAGACGCACAAGCGCTCCGGCCCGTCTTCCTCTCCACCTCCGTTTCACTGCATGCGTAAAGGTCAAGGCACCTTTGACCAGAATGCCCAGTAATTCCACGGATGTTGTAAGAAAAGTGGGAAATAACTCGGCTGGAGTTGTTTCCCTGATGTTCATAAGCTCTTCTCTGGTGAAAGAGGTCTGAGTGTTGTGGCAAAATACAAGATTAAAGGACAAACCAAGACAAAACAAAGCGCACCAACACACCGAGGTGGCCGTCTGCGGCGCCATCTTGGTTCAGGATGATGTAAATAGTATAAAATGTCAGTTTGCTGTAGCTGTTTTCAGGTTTTCAGGTTTGTATGAAATACTTTAAATGGTTTCACTCCTGGACATGTAGATGCAAAACAAACCCAATAAATCAGGACACCATTATACTGGAGACTATATTTTTACAAATAGTGTGTTCAAGTTAAGATGCAGCAACCTGACAAGAAGTTTTAGTGACAAGATATGAAGATATTATGTAGAAAATATACTTAAAATCAATGTTTAGTAACAATTATTCCTTAGATATGCCTTTTAAAACAACTTATATGTCAGCGGTTACAAAAAGATGTTGAGATGTGAAGGAATGATCTAAACTGAGGATGTTATTCATGTCTAATGAGGACTGTAGGTTTTTGTACAGCTGTTCAACCAACCTCAGTCACTGTGTGTCTCGAGCACAATAATAAACAGCAGAATCTTCAGTCTTCAGGTTGTTCATCTGCAGAAACAGCTGCTCTTTGCCGTTGTCTCTGGAGACGGTGAACCTGCCTCGGACTGACTGAGAGTAGTAGATTTCTCCACTATCATATCTGATAATAGCGATCCACTCCAGTCCTTTTCCAGGAGCCTGTCTGACCCAGTTCATCCAGTTGCTACTAAATGATATTCCAGAGGTTGTACAGGTCAGTCTGTGGGACTCTCCAGGTCTTTTAACTGCAGGTTCAGACTCTGTTGTGCTCCAACCTTCAGCACCACTCCAAACAAACACAGCAACAACCACAAAGAGTGTGAGCTGTCTGTGAGCCATGTTGACAATGTGACTAATATGTTTTCAAGTGTGTGAATTTCCTTTAAATACACTGAATCCACACGAAAATGCTTCCATGAGGCTCCTCCTGCATCAGTCAAATCAGAGGGTAGGTCTATAAACAGCACAACATGAGATTCTACATCATTTAAACAACTGAGCAGCTAAAACATCTTTCTATTCCAATGTAAACTGACTCAAACTAAATTAGAGACTTGTCACTTTAACACAGTATCTGTTGTTTGGATGCAGCCTTTTACTGGAGGTAAAGATTCAGTGTCACACCTGAAACTACTTGTAAGATGTTCAGGAATTCAAACTGGAGTTAAAAGTTTGGCTTTAAAACCCAACTAAAAAGTCACTGGTGCCAGAAATGATGTTTCTCCTTCATTTATAAGGATTTTCATGTGAGGAAGGTTTGATGAGCACAGCAGGAAATGTCATGGACTTCATTTATTTCACTATGCAGTCATTTTTTATTCATGTCCAGGATATTTTATAGACAGAAACATGTTTGATCCTAACATTCCCTTTGAATATGTTTCCATATAGTCATTTAGTTTGTGTGATTGAATATTAATCTAAAGTTATTAATCTTTAGAGTGAAACCTTTACTTTGCACCTAAATTTGAAAAAAATGTCTGTCATTTTAGGATGAGACATTAAAGGATGGTTTTCACAAACTAAGTTCTGTCTGATCCATCAATTTAAAAAAAGCCATAACGTTTCCTGAATAGTTCTCACACCTTCTCTATATTAAAAATAGCCGCACTCCCCTCAGATATTTTGTTTTCTTATTTCAAAGCTGTTTCACTGTAATTACATTTATATATGTCATTTTAAATACAGAGACTTAAAATGAAAAAACAAATGGGCTCTGAAATATTCATTAAATCAGTACTGACTGTGTAATGTTGAATGAACTGATACATCATCTAATGTTTTATCTTAATCAGAAGACACAATAAAGAAAATATAACTGTGTGAATTAAATCCAGAGAATTAAAATGAAAAATGAACACAAAACGAAAATAAAGATTTTAATCAATTAAACATTTAATTTATTGAATTAAGAAAAGCATCTGTTGATGTCTTCCTGTAAAATGATCTTTAAAAAAAATAATTAGGTGCATAGTAAAGGTTTCACACCAAAGATTAACAACTGTTGGATATTTAATCACATTAAACTAAAATTTTATGGAAACATATTCATAGCTAATATAAGTTTCTAACATGTTTCTGTCTCTAAAATATACTGGACATGAATAAAAAATGCTGCATAGTGAAATACATGAAGTACATCTGCATATATGCAACATATTTATGTTTAAATGTGTTTACAGACCTTCTTCTCCTGCAGTCTGAAGCTAATATGATCTTATACTGATGTATCAGTTAGAACAGGGTTTATTCCCTCTCGTGGCCTCAGGTGGTAACTGCAGCTCACGTTACAGTTACTCCTTGCAAAATAAAAGCCTTGATTTGTTTAATGAAAGAAATGCATGATTTCACATGTTTTCGAAATGCAAACCCAACTGTAAAAAGCATTAGCTAGCTGCTCCACTTGCTCTGAATATTTTTGTTCTCGTCTTTGTCAAGCCCAAACGAACATTTAATCCATATTCTAGCAAATTACGAACCTACAGCCGCATCCCTGTAGTGACCGGCAGGGTTAGCTGAGCTAGCAGAAGTGCTAACGAGCTTCTGCTCTGCCACGGATGGCTTTATTCCCGCAAACTTAGTGGTTTTCAAATTAAATCATCTACAAGACACAGAGCTGTAGTTCCGTTTGTGTTTCAGGTGTAAAGTTTCTCTGTGTGACTGTGTCTGACTTACTCGGAATAAAATCCTCCTGTTCACTGGGAGCTGCAGCTACAGATCAGCTTCGTATTGAATCATATCAGAGCAGGGGGCGTTTCTGCCCTCTGGTGGCCACAAGTGGTAACTACACTGTTATTAAATGGAAAGCTGGCGACACAGTACACACGAGCAGCACTTCCTGTTGATGCTTCAACGTAAAACTATCACAATTCCCTCGTTTTAACGAATATGCGAAAACATGATTTTGTACGACTCAGATATAAAACAAGTTGTATAAACCGGCCACAACCTTCTCAGCTTGTGTGATTAATTTTGTTTTAATCTAAGTAGCCTCCCAACAGAAAATGAACACATGTTGAAGCTAATTACAAATCTACAGCTGCATCCCTGGTGAGCAGTGTTAGGCTATAGCTAGCGGAAGTGCTAACAAGCTCCTCCACTGATACAGTGTTATTGGGGAAATATTAGTAATTTTTAAAATGAATCTAGAAGAGACACAGTTGTAGCTGCATGTCAGTTTAAGTTGCACTGTTTTACTGTGGGACTGTTTCCTCTGATAATCGTGAGTCAGCTTCTTTACTTAATGTACGTAACGAGCTAGCTCTAATGCTATGCAGGCTACAACTATAGCTTGTGATCAGCACCTTTTCAAGAGACGTTGGTTGTAGGGCTGGAGCTAGCTTGTCACAGCTTCTAATTAGCTGCTAGCTTGGCTAACACTGCTGTCATGGATGCAGTTGTAGATTTGTAATTGGCTACATTATGAATTCATTTTTCATCTGGAAGTGACTGAGATGACAACGAAAATAACTACAGCAAGTGAAGAAGTTAGCGGTTGTTAAATATAACTTACATTGGAGATCCTTCTGAGTCTCCCAAAACCACGTAGTAATGCTTTCTTTTTAAAAAAAAAAAAAAAAAAAAAAAGAAAAGATTATGATGCTTTTACGTTGAAGGAGCTAACAGAAAGTGTTCCTCATCTGTAATGTCGCCACTTTACACTTTAAAAATCGTGTAGTTACCTCATGTGACCGCTAGAGGGCAGAAACGCCCCTTGCTCTGATATGATCCACCCCATATGAGACTGAGGTTGTACTGCGGCTACGAGCTGCTAATGAACAGCTGGACACCAGTAGAGCTAACACACTGATACGATCGTTTTATGAAGGTAACGTAAGTAGCTTTTAAAATACATGCGGAGGAGACAGAGTGTAGTTGTATCTTACTTTGAGATGTAATGTAGAACTGTTTGGGTCTCTGATTGTTTTTGTTGTCTTATTGAGGTTCAGACAGTAAATGAACCTATTTTGTGGCTAATTGCAAACCCACAAGATGTTTAATGGCGTGACCGGCAGGATTAGCCGAGCTAGCAGTAGTGCTAACAAGGCTCTCCACTGGCACAGATTGTTTTCTAACTGCAAATTTAGTAGACTATAACGTATATGAAGTCATCTTGTAGATTAGCTTTTCATTTTCGATGTCTCATCCAGCAGATTGTGTTCAACATTTATTGATTTAGTGGTTTACACTGTAACCTCTTGTTGACTTTTGACATGAAGATAAAACTTAATTCATTAATTTAGACCTTCTATAGTGATGAAAAAGATAATAATGCATAAAAGAAAAACAACTGATTTATTGGTTGGTTTTATTTCACTCATAGTCTTTGAACTGACAGCATTAAAATGTAAATGAATGCTTGAGTTGGTTTCAGCTGGTTGAAGGCCTGGATTATTTAAGACCTTGAAAGGTTTCAGGATTTAAATGATGTTTTAAGTCACAGACTTGCAGAGAAAGTTGGAGCATGAAGACAAATGTAAATAGTTGTGAAGTGAAAGTGGTGAGACTATATGCAACATGCTGATGCTGTAGTGAACAGGACAATGTGTGCTTTGTTATCTGTCAAATAGCATGTATGAAACAGGTGTTTGTGTCACATTTAGGAAGATTCCAACAAGTAGAAAGTAGTCAGAGAACATGAGAAGTGAGTGTGTTTGCAGTGATCTGTGCAGTTTGTACTTTGAACTTCATGTCCCACTTCAAAGACTTGTCAGGTCAAGTTAGACAGTTAACAAAGTCCTTTAAGCACATCACATGAGGTTATTGTTCAGCTTCTGTCATGAGGTACAGTTTGAATGAAGATCTCGGATGAATTTAGACTATATGGATTCTCTGTTTAGTCATAAAGTGTTTGGTGTAACTGTATTCATCATTTTAACTACTCAAACTATAATAACAATAAGGAATAAGTGTATTAAGGGTGAATACTGCAGGAGTTTGCATGGACGCTGAAAGAACAAAGAAACATAGAACCTGCTGAAGTGTTCTCTGTTGTCCTGCCTGCAGTCAGATGAATAAAGGTGGAAGACATGTGAACTTTGCATTAACATGATAGGAGGGAGGAGGAGGGAGGATACAGCTGGACTGTAAAGAATTCATCAAACTGGTGATCAAATACCCAAGAGCAAATCCATGATATCAGGTGTTCTTATTTGCTTTTTTAATGCGTAATGTGTTGCAGCATTAAAACAGCAACTGTTTATGTTTTAATATGAACAAGAATATAGACTTTAATTTTAATAATTAACTTTGTAAGCTCTAATTGTGTTTGAGCATGAAAGGCAGCCTATTAAAGCATTGACAGTATTCTAAATCATCTCCAGTGTTATTCTGATCAGTGACATGCATTTGTTAAAATTGCTTCCTTGGTATCTCAGGGCCCATCTCACCATGTCATGTCATTCATCAATGTTTGATTGATGTTTAGGATTAATGACATTTCACCTTTCAGATCATCTTCTTCAGCCAAAGTCACTTGAGATCATTTTCAGCTTCCTCTTCTTTTCATACTAGTTTCCTTTATGGTTTGTACATTAAATGACATTTTTGATTTAGAATGAATGATTTGACAAGTGAAAGAATTACTGTCATCAGTTTACAGTAAAAGTTGATAGATGAACATTTTTCTGCATGTACTGAAAAATCCCAGATGTGTCAGAGTTCATCACTCTGCTGTTTGACATCTGTGGAGGTTTTTGTGCAGCTGCTTCACTGTTTTCACTCACTGTGTGTCTCTTCGAGCACAGAAGTAAACAGCAGTCTTGTGCTGTCAGACTCTTGATCTGGAGGTACTGAGTGCTGCTGGACACATCTTCAGTCATGGGGAAACGATTTTGGAAGGCACTGGCGTAGATAGCAGAGTTGCTGCCTGCATCCATCCTCCCAATTCACTCCAGAGCTTCTCCTGGTCTCTGTCGTATCCAGTGAATGAAGTAGTCCGTCATGTCAAATCCAGATATGATACATGAGATCTTCACTGTCTCTCCAGGTCTTTTCACCTCAGAGGGAGACTGATCCAGTCTGATCTCACTCCAGACTCCTGGCAGCAAAGAAATCATGATCATCATTCATCAAACAAAATCTATATCCCTCAGTAGATATTTTACAAAATAAAAAAATAGTGAAATTGATGCTCTCACCATGAATAGAAATTACAAATAATAAACTCCAGACAAGTATATTTTCCATTCTGAGATTAAAACTAGTATTCTCAGATCGATGTTTCAGATGGTTAAAAACCGTCTGTTTTCTGTTAAACTGTCGGAGAGTTTCTGACTGTGTTTATAAGAGAGGAACAGTTTGCATAGACCTCCCTCTACAGGTTTGAAAAGACAACATGTGACATGAACTCATATCCATAAGTATTTAATCTGGAGACCAACAGAGGACGAAGTCAGATCATTCATAGAATGATGAAGCTGACAGGCTGAGATTGGTGCTCTTCTCCTTTGTGCAAAACAAGTCCAAAATCTGTGGTTAAGACTCTGACACAGTTTAAATCAGTGTTTGGTCTCAACAGAAATCAACTGGAGAAGAATGAAACAAGTACTTGGTGTGATGCAGAACTGTGTCAATAAGTCTTTAACTTCTCTCTAAGGGTTTAAAATGACCCACAATAAGTTGTCAACAAGTTAATAAACTGATTTCTGATCATTCCCAATATTTCACAGTGTTAACACGAACTTTGTTCATTTGTATCGTGTCTGTGAATAATGTATGTTGTATCATGTGAGTTAATGTGTTGATATATTCAAAGGTATTTATAGGGGTAAAGTAATTAAACATCCTCCGACAAGAGTTTCCCATGAAAGTCCAAGATTTCAAGACCATTTATCAGCATTTACTTTAATAGAAAACTTGATTTGTGTTGCAAATGTTTCCATATAAAGTTAATTTTACTTTTACTATGTCAGTGTATAGAAACAGGATTTCTAGGAGAGTTGGTTGGAGTTCATCAGTCCAGGAAGAATGAGACCTGTAGGTTTTTGTACAGCTGTTAAACCAACTTCAGTCACTGTGTGTGTCGAGAACAATAATAAACAGCAGAATCTTCAGTCTTCAGACTGTTCATCTGCAGATACAGCTGCTGTATTTTGTTGTCTCTGGAGATGGTGAATCGGCCTTGAACTGACCCAGAGTAATATTTGTTGATACTACGTGTGCCAATAAAAGCGATCCACTCCAGTCCTTTTCCAGGAGCCTGTCTGACCCAGACCATGTTGGAGCCACCAAAGTTTAATCCAGAACCTGTACAGGTCAGTTTGTGGGATTCTCCAGGTCTTTTAACTACTGGTCCATATTGAGTCAGAGTCTGACCATCAACACCTGTAAAGAGCAAATAAACAGTCAGATAATAATATAGACACAAGTTAACTTGTTCATAGATTGAACATCAACAGAATTAAAGGGAAGATCTTCACCTGCCCAGCAGACAGTTAAAAGTATCAGCCCTGTTCTAAAGTCCATCTTGTTGAACTCTGTCTGTCCACTGTTGTGTTGTTCTCTCAGCAGTCACATATGTAGAGGTGGAAGACAGTTTTGCATGGACTCCTCCTCAAAAGATGGAGACTAGTGGAATGAGCTGGGCTTCTAGTTTAGTGTTTGTTAGGAACTCTAAAAAGGATCATGACTCATTTTTCAACTTAGGAGATTTAAGGCTTGTCATGTTTGATATCATTGTATATGAGAATGAAAACCACAACTTTGAATCCATTTGTTTCTATAACAACTTTAAAATCTTAATCAACACATTCACAAAGTTGACAGAGGGGAAAAATGAACATGTGCACATTTGTTTGAAAGAGGAAGTAAGAATCTGTGGTCATAACTGTTTATCATAAACTATAATGAACATGCTTATCATGGTGTTTGTTGTGTTGAACAGTGTGGACAGCTGCTGCTTCCAGTGTACATGAGCACAATGAGAACAAAGCTCTGAGGTCAGTTCAGGGTTTCAGTGTGAGTCAGTGGAGATCAATAGATGATGGAGTCTCCTTGTTGTGACAGAGGAGACAGGATACTGGTACTGACCTAAACATCTGTACAGCTGCAGAGAAAATGTAACGAAATTATTTCTTAAAATGTCTTCATGGAAAGATCCTGCAAATTTGTTGTAATAAAATCTAAGATAATCATTTGAGTTGCATGATGGCCTCATTTCTCTTACATTTAAAATTTTATATCATTTGTTAAATCAAGGTAATCTGTAGGCCTGGATTTTTAAAGAGCTTCAAATGTTCCAGTATTGAAATTGTTTAAATCCACAAACATAAAGAGAAACTTGGGGCCTCAAAAGGAAATGAAGTGTTCAGGGACTCAGACAGGTGTCACATCTACAACAGAGCACATGATGCAGGTTTTTAATTCAAGTAATAAACATGAAACTACATCACATTGAGGAGGATTGAACACAAATGGACAGTTGAGTGAAAGTAAAGCTGAAAACCTGCAGTTCTGTGTGCAGATTGGAAGTTGAAGGCTGCTGCAGCAGAATGAGAAGGAGCAGGAGCCATGTTGGTGTCCAGCTGAAGGAAGGGCAGAGGAATGGATGATGGGATGGAAGGATGAATGAGCATAAACAGAATGAGGGAATGAGAGTGGAAAGGTGAGCCACAGGGAGCAGGTAGAGGGGGAGATCCAAGCTGGAGCCCGTTCGAGGAGCTGCTGATGCTGGCTGAGGCCCTGGAGGAGGCGGTGACGTCAGTGCAGGTGGACGCTCAGGTGAGGAGGCCGGAAGTGCGGGAGGTTTGGAGTGTGTTGTGGCTGCAGTGGAAAACAGCAGCAAGCAGCTTGTGTTGTTGTCGGAGCGGCTGAAGGAAACGTGTTGTCAGCGCATCCTGCACACGTCCACAGTCCAGTTCCTCGCTGTGGTTTGGGCTCCTGCAGAGGTCCGATGCGCTGGAGACGTGCGCCGGGTTTGGAGCTGCACACATGCATCAAATGATCGGGGAATGTGCAGCACGGAGCGCAGGCGGCTCTGGAGAGAAGTTGGACTGGTGTGACTGCTGAGGGAATATTGTGGCTGCAGAAGGATTGTTGGACACATCGTCGGATGGATGGATGAGCAGCTGTGGATCCTCGGTAAGTAGACTCTTAGTGACTGAAGCAGCGCTTGTCTGGTGCACAAATCATGAGAGAGCAACAGTTGTGGATGGTCAGCAGAGTAGAAGTGGGTCTGCAGCTGATCACAGGTGTGGTTGAGGCCTGGTTCACTTCATGTGTGACTCCCATTCACCAACAGAGTCTCTTTATTGTTGACTTTACAGGTAATTTTAACCAAATCTATATTTTATCTGATATCAATTATTATCTTTGTTATATATTTTCTCTCCTCTGTTCTGATGTAAACTGCAGATGAAGTCAAAAGAGATCCACACTGATAAATAACTATAATAATAACATGATATGAGAATAAAACACTCCTTCACTTCCATTCTTTGAATTCTACAAACATACTTTATGCAATAAGCAAATAAGGCTGTCTTCATTCATGTTTTTTTTAAATTGCTGTTGATCAAACTTGTCTACAAACAGATGCAGCTTTGTCAAAGTTAGTGGAGTTAATATCAGAGATGAGACAGAATTTTATTAATCCTGAAGGAAATTCAATTACATAAGAATGAATGGAATGTCTATTAGAACAGCAATAAGATCCAAATAAATATAAGTGAGATGAAATTAAACTGGAGTAATAAAGGAAGAAGCAACACTAGTAATGATATTATATTAATACAGTAATATTCCACATGGAATTGAGTCAAATACGTTTAAATACTGTCTTTATTTATGTTCACATCTTTAGTGTGTCTCGTTTTATTTTGCTGGTTGCTGAATATTTATTTAGACTGCAGTTAATTTGTAGTAAGTTGCATTTCTTTAATTAAGTAAAACATATTAAAATACTTCACAGCTCCTCATGGTTTAAGTCTCATACTGAAACTACTGAGTCTGGCTGGTTGTTGAGTTTTTGTGCAGGTCTGTTGGTGGTTTGTGTCACTGTGAGAGACGACATACACAGTAATAGATAGCTGTGTCCTCAGACTGCAGGTTCTGTCCTGTTATTGGCAGAAGCGTCTCTGCTGGAACTGAACTTGTTCCTCAGAGCATCATTTTGGGTTAAGCTTCCTGCTGCCCACTGAGTACAAATCCAGTCCATTGGTTTTCCTTCACGCTGTCTGATCCAACCTGTTCCATTGCTGCTATCAGACACAGAATAACCAGAAGGTTGACAGGTGATGGTCAGAGTGTGTCCAGGCTGCACAACCATTGAGTCTGGCTGGATGAGATGGATACTGTCCACACCTGTTGGAGACACAAATCAACATTCCTTGAATACCATGTAATTATTATATTTATATGCTTTTTATTGACGGTAGGTTTAATGGTTGTTTCTGCTTTTTATATTTTCATTTAAACATTTCTATCTAGAGATAAACGAAAATATAATTCTTCCTCAGGAGCTCCAATAGAAATAAGTGCTGTAGGTTTTTGTACAGCTGTTCAACCAACTTCAGTCACTGTGTGTCTCGAGCACAATAATAAACAGCAGAATCTTCAGTCTTCAGACTGTTCATCTGCAGAAACGCCTGCTGTCTGTTGTTGACTCTAGAGTTGGTGAATCGGCCTCGGACTGAATCAGAGTAAAATGTGCTGCTAATTTGAATAGTAGCGATCCACTCCAGTCCTTTTCCAGGAGCCTGTCTGATCCAGTGCATCCAGTGGTTACTGAATGTGAATCCAGAACCTGTACAGGTCAGTTTGTGGGATTCTCCAGGTCTTTTAAGGACTGATTCAGATTGAGTCAGAGTCTGACCATCAACACCTGCACAAACAAACCAGAAAATAGTCACTTGTTGTAAACTGGTAACTTTGTGAAGACGTGATCAAAGCAACATCAGTGAAAGTGTTCACCTGCCCAGAACATGGTCAGAAGCAACAATGGTGTCCTGAAGTCCATCATGTTAAAGTGTGTGTCCACTAGTCTCTGTCATCCTCTGTGCAGTCACATAAGTAGGTGGAAGACGCTTTGCATTGACTCCTCCTCACAGGAAGAACAGAGTTGGAGTGGGCTTGGCCTTCATTGTTGTCATATATGTTGAACTTGGACAGTTATACCCAGATTTGAATGCATTCTGCAGTCAACTCTTTCTTTATGGATGTCAGAGTTTTAAGTAGAAATAGTTTCTGTAGAAGCTTTGACACGTGAAATTTCCTCTGTACTTGTCTCTTAGTAAAAACATGTGATTGGTCATTTGTGTGGACACAGAAGTTCCTATTATCTCCATCATTCATAGGATTATTTCCTGAGTGTGTGTGAAAGTGTGTGACAGGATCCAGCTGACAGCAGCAGAGTCCAGAACATTCTGTCCTTTATTCTCCTTTTGACTGTAGTTGGTAGAAGCAGGTTTGTAATGAACTTGTAGAGTAAGAAATCCCACCTGTGTTCCACATTATATGATATTAAATGAAACAGTAAATGCTGCTGTAATTAGATGTGATATTCTTGTTGATGACTCACAAAGTCACAAACTAACTTTATCCTGATGGAGGCCCTTTAAAAGATCACTTTGCTGTTTGAATTAATATTAGAGTGGATTTTTCTCTTTTGAAAGTCCTGTGAGCTGCTAATGGTGCAAAGATTGATGGCAAAGAGAGTTTTACTGAGTGAAGTGGTGTGAATTGATTCCTGGTCTGAGGGCTCCTCCTCTGGTGGCTTCATGTTCCAAGTGTTCAGTCTCTGAGGGGTTTTTGTTCAGGTCTACTGATCATTTGAGTCACTGTGACTCTCTGGCACAATAATACACAGCAGAGTCTTCAGGCTGCAGATTCTGTCCATTTAGAGTCACTCTTTTGTTGGAAGTGTCTAATTCGATGCTGAACTTGTTCTTCAATGAATCTTTGTAGTATGAAGCTCCAGTAAATCTACTTCCAATCCACTCCATTTCTTTTCCTTCAGGTTGTCTGATCCAAGCTGTGTAGTAGCTGCTCAGATCATAAGAGACCTGACAGGTGATGGAGAGACGTTGACCTGGCTGCACAGTCACAGATTGTGGCTGTGTCAACTGTTCACTCTTCACACCTGTTAAAAAGAAAATGTTTTATGATCAATTATCAAGTCATAAGAATGAAGTATAGACTGTGACAAATCCAAAGAGACTCACAGGATGCGGCTGCAAACAGCAGCAGTAGAGCTCCAGACAACATGGTTGGAGGTGAAACTGATGTGCTGTGAACTTTACTGACAGTCTGATGTTTTTAAAGCTGGAAGGTCATGGAGTTTGCATAGAACATATGAAGCATGAGTGCTGGTCCAAGAGAAGCCAATAGAAAGGTGTGTTCAGTGATTGTATCTGCAGAATGAACACACACATGGAAATCACCTCCTCACTTCATACATGATGTTTTAATGTCATTACATGTTAAAGTGCAACATAAAATAATGTTATACTGACACCAATAAAACAACTGTTAACTTTTCTACATCTGAAAACTGTATTGTGTAACTCCTTATGTAACACTTATGATACTTTCTATAAGCCGTACTCCTCATGTTTTTATTATATTTATAGATCAATGAGTCTTTAAAATAAATTTCTTTGAGAGAATTTATATCCTGTAAGTACATCCACATCAGATTCGTGAGGAATCTAACTCAAATCAGCACAATGTATTGGAAACTTCAGCATTTATTTATTCATTTATTACAGTATTTGCAAGTTCATTTGCAGCAGAAATAAGTCCTGACATTATCCAAGATCGTGGAGTAAATAAAGTTTATTTTGCAGGTTTGCATAAAAGATCCTTAATGCTTTCAGTTTTTTCAGTAATTATCTTCACATTCCTCCATTAGAGATATTTTAACCTGGTGCTTTATATGACCAGAAAAAAGAGTTACTATAATCATTATTGCTCAAAAAGGAAAAACATAACAACAATGGTTTTGCAACATTTCAGTGTCTGTTTTTTCAAGTAATAATAAATATAACGACAAACATTATTTAAAAGGAAATTTTCTGCAAAAGTTACGTGTTTAACATGAATTAAATGATTAAAATAAATAATACCATCAATTAAAATGAGTGAGAAACAGACAAAGGTGATGAAAGCAGCCAGAGAATATAGAAATAAAGATCAGTGAGCAGAAAATAATCAGGTCATGAAACACAAGAGAAGCTATGAAGGGATCATGAAGCACAGCCACATATCAAACATTCACAAAGGCCTCCAAGATTATTGGAAGACATTTAAAAGACACTCATGATTTTAATACGTAGACTGTTCCACAGTTTGGATGCAGGAACAGCAAAAGGCCCAGTTCCTCTTGTTCACAAGCTGAGACTTAGGAATGAGCAGCAGAGCCCCATTTACTAACCTGAAAGGGATGCAGGACCTGGACTCCTTCCCAGACCAGCCTAATACTCTTAAAGTGTAATAAGAACTAGATCATTCTGTATCCACTGTTGGAGAAGGAGTTGCTGTGTCAGTTTAATTAACATGAAAGAAATAGCAGTGTTCTGTTCTGAAATTCATTCCTGGTCTGAGGGCTCCTCCTCTGGTGGCTTCATGTTCCAAGTGTTCAGGTCTACTGATCATTTGTGTCACTGTGACTCTCTGGCACAGTAATAAACTGCAGAGTTCTCTGGTTGTAAGTTGGACAGTCTCAGATACACCATGCTGTTGCCAGTGTCCTTTCTGATTTCTATACGCCTCTCACACTGCTGGCATAAATGTTACTATTGGCATCATTGTAGCCAGCTCCGATCCATTCCAGTGCTTTTCCTTTTGGTTGTTTGATCCAGTGCATGCTGCAGCAACTAAATGTGAAGCCAGATCCTCTGCAGGACAGACTGAGAGTCTCTCTGGGACTTTTCACTACTGAACTGGAAGGAATAGACTCCATACTCAGACCTGTACAACCTGATGAGATGAAAGTAGAGAGGAACCACACAAGACAGTCAGACAGTTATCAGAGAAGTTGTCTGGTTGATGTTTTGTGATGTGAAGTTAGCAGGAGAACTCACAGGACAGAGAGAGAGCAACCAGCAGCAGAGTGAGTGTGTTGATCATCCTGAGTGTGGAGATGTGACCTCTGATGCTCCACACAAAGTACAAGATGAGTCAGCAGGACACAAGTACACTGGACAGACTGGAGATTTGCATCAGGACATGATGAGGGAGGGAGGAGCAAATATACTGACAGTCATTTTTAGTTGAATCTAAAGTACCTTTGATTCTGTATTTACACTGTAGTGTAGCAGAATACTGATCCATGCATTACATGCACAAATAGGACATTTTAACACAGAACATTCGTGTGGCATAACATGAGATGTAAGAAAAATGATGAAAAATAAATGACATGGATCACCTATCCATCACCACCTCAAACAGAAATTATGACTTACTGATGATGTTTTTTTACCAATAAAGTCAAGGTTCGAGTTTTGTTTAAACTTATTTCCTGTTATTTAAACAATTTTACTTCAAGTTCATTTCACATCATTGCTGATTCAGTTAAGTTACATTTTAATATTTTTAGACTCAAGAATTGATACTATTTCCATGTTTTCAGTGCGATATACAGAGCATTGAAGACTTTCGTCATTGCATTTGTCTGAATTCATCCCTGGTCTGAGGGCTCCTCCTCTGGTGGCTTCATGTTCCAAGTGTTCAGGCTCTGAGGGGTTTTTGTTCAGGTCTACTGATCATTTGTGTCACTGTGTGTCTCTGGCACAGTAATACACAGCAGAGTCTTCAGGCTGCATATTCTGTCCATTTAGAGTCAATGTTTTGCTGGAACAGGCTAAGCTGATACTGAACTTGTTCTTCAGTGAATCTTTGTAGCTTGTGGTGTATCCAACACGTGCCTGTCCAATCAACTCCAGTGTTTTTCCTTCAGGTTGTCTGATCCAGTGTGTCCAGTAGCCACTAACAGAATAAGAGACCTGACAGGTGATGGAGAGACGTTGACCTGGCTGCACAGTCACAGATCCTGGCTGTGTCAACTGTTCACTCTTCACACCTGTAAAGGAAACATGTTGAACATTGGATCAGTGTAATGTCAGTCAACAGTCAGTGTGTTGTGATCATACAGTGAGTGAGACTCACAGGATCCAGCAGCCAGCAGCAGCAGCAGAGCTACAGAGAACATGTTGGTAGTGAAGCTGGTGTGATGGAGCTTCTCTTGTTCTGCTGACAGCAACACATCAAGTCTTTATATCAGACTTGGAGGAAGTTCACTTTGCATACAGAAGGATGCCAACATATGATGAAAGGAGGCTGAGCTGTCAGGTCACAAGCAGTTTGGAAATGTGTTGTTTACACTGATTATCATTTATAACACTAACTTCATGGTTGTGTTGTTTTTAACAAAGATCTACAGTCCTTACCAGCCCAGCTGAGGTCTATAAATACATTTGTCTCTGTACAGTCTATACTGTGTGTGTTAAAGATTTAATCCATGTCTGAAACTCTGCAACACATGTGTAAAGATAAAGGTGATCAAAGTTCACATCCTCCTCAAAGAGAAACACAACACTCAGCCCTTTTTCATCAAGAATTTATGTTTTTATTTTGAAAATATTTCTATTTTTGATGACAGTTTTTCAGGTTATTTGACCCAGACTTCATAAAAACACACTTTAGGTGTATCCATATGTTCTTGTCAAAAGCAGTTACTCACCAATTTGTACTTGATGTATCATGTAGAATGGTACAAATGTATCCATCATTTAACACCTGCTTTAAATTCAATAATAAGGATGTTATGAATCCTGACTGTTACAAAACATGTTGATAGAAGCCCTAAAACACAAGTTTACAAACCACAACATCAGCTGGTTCTTTAATAAGCTCTTGACTGTGTCTGTTCAGAGTTACTGTCATACTTCTGTAGCTTGTGTCCTCTAAGTTTATTGGAAGCTTTGGTCAAACCTGTCTACTTTTTCAGACTACTGTGGATCTTTATACCCAGCAGAGTCCTCTGGTTTTAAGTCAGACAGTTCCAGGTACTTGATGATGCTGAAATCATCTCTACTGATCTCTGCTCATCCACTCATTCTGTTAACATTAGAGTCACGGCTCTCATCAGATTGTTTTATCCAGTTTATAAAACATCAAGTGAATGTGAAGCCAGATTACCTGCAGAGGAGACTGAGAGTCTCTCTGTCAGTAAAGAGTCATGCTTTGGAAGACAACAAGAAATCTCATTCTCTTACTGGAAAGGTTTAATGTTTGATAATATAATTCCATTAATGCAAAAGACGGAAAAAGACCATTTTTATTTATTTATTTATTGAGACAACAGTTGACTTGTGTTGAACTGATTCCTGGTCTGAGGGCTCCTCCTCTGGTGGCTTCATGTTCCAAGTGTTCAGGCTCTGAGGGGTTTTTGTTCAAGTCTATGAAACAGGTTCAACTATAAAACCTGTTTCTCATGAGTCACTTTCAGCATAACAGGCTTCAAAGCATTTATAATATTATATATAATCTGCAGTATTATTCAGCCACAATGTCTCAGAGTCACTCTGCTGTTTGACATCTGTGGAGGTTTTTGTTCAGCTGCTTCACTGTTTTCACTCACTGTGTCTCTTCGAGCACAGAAGTAAACAGCAGAGTCTTGTGCTGTCAGACTCTTGATCTGGAGGTACTGAGTGCTGCTGGACACATCTTCAGTCATGGGGAAACGATTTTGGAAGGCGCTGGCGTAGATAGCAGAGTTGCTGCCTGCATCCATCCTCCCAATCCACTCCAGAGCTTCTCCTGGTCTCTGTCGTATCCAGTGAATATAGTAGCTTGTCATGCTAAATCCAGATATGATACATGAGATCTTGACTGTCTCTCCAGGTCTTTTCACCTCAGATGGAGACTGATCCAGTCTGATCTCACTCCAAACGCCTGGAAGCAAAGTAAAGAAATCATCACCCAAATATTTTAACATTCATAAATGCACTTTAACTTGGTAGCTGCAGAATATTTAATTTCTTACCATGAATATTGACTAGAAATAATAAAATCCAGGCAGCTGTGTAATTCATATTGAAAACTGGAAACAGCTCATAGATTTGTGATACAGGTCTTTGTCAGACTTATGAGACTGTGTCAGTTGTTGTCCCTCATTTGACACTTAGTGATGGTGAGTTTATGAAGAGGAATAAGTTTGCATAGACCTCCCTCTGCAGGCTGAAAAAGGAAGTATGTAAAAACAGTAGGGTGACTTCTGCTTGAGTTGAGAAAAAATGTTGGATCCATAGACAGAAGATATCATATTGTAAACATGCAACATAGTTTTAAATGCAAATATATATAGATGACAGATGCAGGTGTATTTAGTTCCACAGTAGATTAGACCAAGTGAAATGAAACATTCCACATGCAATAATCACTTTATATGTTCAAGGTCTTTTCCTCTCTTCAACCCTCCTCTCAGGACATTTCTGCTTCTGAAACTGAACCACAACTTTCTGCTCTTCTTCGTCACTGTGCTTTCCTCTCCTGGCTGCACTTATACCTCAAAGACAGATGAGAAAATAGTTTATAAGCATCAAGAACTGCAGCTCTACCATCACTCCTCTCCTCCACATCCTCCTCCAGGGTTCTGTGCTTCATCCTCTTCTGTTCTTTATTCATTTGCTCCTAATTAATAATATTTTGGTGTCCATCTTTCCACTAAATCTATAATCAGTACAGTTCTCTTTGTGACACACCCACAAGCCTGGACTAATGTTTAACACTGACCTCTCTATCAAATACAAAGAGGATCTCATCACTACAACTTGTGTTCAGTGTTAAACTGCTGTAAAGATCCTCATGCTGGGTTTAAATGTAGATGTTAGTGATATACTAGTTACTAAGCAGTGCTACTAACCTGTCAGTGTTGATGGAGCTATGAGGTATACTGTTTGTTTAATTGTTCTAATAATTATATTTTTTACTTTGATAATTTGTAAATAGTCAGTTTGTGTAATGGTGTGATGGAGATTGCATCTATGTTGACTGTTAATGAGGTGTAAGACTGAAACCCAGGAAGGATAACTGGAGTTAGTGCTTGTTATTTCCAAACTGAAGGTATTACTAACTTCATGATGCATCCTAAAATGTGACTCTGTTTGGAGAAATACTGGCCATGACGTTTATAAAATAGGTTCATAATCAGTGGCGGCTGGTGCAGTTTTCTCCAGGAGGGGCTGTAACTCCAAAACAGACATATACCAAAAACCGGGTTTCTGCAGGTTTCAACAAATTTAAGACTTTTTAAAGACCTTTTTACAACCATTTTGAATTAAATTTAAGATCTACACACAGTCAGAAAAAGTAAGGAAAATTGCAGTCACAGAATTGCTTTCAAAGTAACCAAATTTATTTCCACAGAACCCATAAACCAACCTCAACCTCCTCATTGTGCTTACAGATCCCCATCCTGTTGTCTTCATCAAGCTGACATGAAATGTTTGTTCTTCCTAACATGGCTAGTCGTGGATCCTAGTTTGTTCCTGCTTCTTTGCCTTTTCTGAAGTGCTTTAATCAGTCATACCTGTCCTGATCCATGCTGGGTCAGATCCTGATGTTTGAAAAAGGAGGCAGGGAAAGCAGAATAAAGCATCAGCCTCGCTACATGCAGTAAGCCAAGCCTTGCTGTTAACCAGGTCCTGTATTGTCCCCTCTGTCTTTGGACTGCTGATTAATTAGGATGTTGGGCTGATCAGGTCTGAATTCTTTCACCTGCAGCTTCTCCTGATCTGTTCTCCTCTCCAAAGGTTTTGATTTAAGTGACTTCACTGAATTATTTAATGTCTCTTTCTCCATTTTGCATCTCTGTCTATCGTCTCAAACTCCCTCAGCTTCACCTGTCAATCAGCCGCACTTTCTGACAGACGGCTGTGACTCGGGCCGACGTCCCGACGTCAGCCCCACCCATGGCGGGAGGGTGGTGGTATCTAAATAATCCAGCTACGTCAGCTGGGGCCGCAGGGAAGCTGCGCCCCAACTTTGCCCTATCTCACATAGACATATATACGTAGACGCCGTGTTGACTGCTGCTGCCGATTGGAGCCGAAAATTTAAAAAAGAGTAATTTAACCACTTAAACCCTTATAGAAGAAACTAAAGAGAGAAAATAGCATAGCTGAAAGCACAACATGTTTCAGAATGCGTTATATGATGTGATGACTGATGTTAGCTTTTAGATTGGTCATTTTCACTGTCACAAACATACTCTGCAGGACTAACGTGGTTAATGTATTTAACAATTAGGCAACATGAAGAATACCGTTGCAGTGTATGGGGATGCGGGAGAGGAAGATGTTGAAACTCTCTCCTTCACATTAAGCTTAGATACACAATACATGTACATATTAAATACATCCAATATCTATCATTAATCTTCTAACTGGTCAATCACTGCAGTCTAAGGTCTGTTTTTTCCAGACAAGGGACAGTTTATAGATGGAATAACATTGCATTTTAACCAAAATAAGGTCTCAAATGAGTTCTTTCACTCGTGAGCAGCTGTGCAATACGTGGGATAACGTAAAGTGAGCTGGTTATATTATGGGAGTGGAGAGATTCAGTCCGTCCTGTCGGGATTTATTTCACTATTTAACAACCTGCTCACTTGGTATTACTTCTTATGTACACTTTACCTGTGAAACCCATAAGCCCAAATTTTAGAAATGCCGGTTTTACTACCCAAATACAAATTCTAAATGTTGTCAGCAGACAATCTTCTGACATAGACCTAGACTAACTGGAAAAGATGCCGGACTTTTGTGTCGCTTATGGGTATTCAAATGAGGTGAACACACAAACCAGATCCCGTGGAATCACTTTTCACAGGTAAAGTCTTCAGGCTTTTCATCTGTAGATAGACTTTACTGCTGGAATCATCTCTGGAGATGGTGAATCTACCCTGGACTGACTGGGAGTAATAGATAGGAGAACTATATGTACCGATATAAGTGATCCACTCCAGTCCTTTTCCAGGAGCCTGTCTGATCCAGGCCATGTAATAGCTGCTGAGTGTAAATCCTGAGACTGTACATGTTAATCTGTGGGATTCTCCAGGTCTTTTAACTGCAGCTCCAGATTCTGTCTGACCATCAACACCTGTCAGGAGAGTAAAGAGAAAAACCATGTGAATTAAGTTGGATCACAAACAGGAAGTATGAAGCTGAAGTCAGAGTAAATGTTCACACCTGTTGAAAAAGAAAATGCATTGTGACAAATGATCAGTTTGTGTTGTAAAAGAAAAACAAATATCCAGATGTTAGAAGAGACTCACGTCCAGCTGCAAAGAGCAGAAACAGAGCAAACACAAACATGGTTGATGGTGAAAGTGTGGTGCTGTGAACTCCACTCTGCAGTGTGATGTGAAGTTTTTATAGCTGAGTAACAAAGGAGGCCACTGAGTTTGCATAGAATCAAACATATGAAGCATCAGAGTAAGTGGAGCCAATCAGAGGGTGTGACTGTTAAATGTGCAGCTTCAAAACATGCCTTGAACACATCTGCTTTATGTGATATTTGGATTTCACTCAGCTGGAATTCTTTGAAACTACAATCAATGAAATAACGGACTTTTGCAAACAATACATTTGTGCTGTTGCTACAAACTATTTTAGCAACATAGAACATTTAAAACCAAATTGTTGGTCACATTGATTCACATTTCTATTTTCTGGGATCACTGCTTTATTTAGGGCATGTTAACAGTGTATTTAGCATGTTTTCTAATCTCGAAGACACTTTTAACATATATGCTGTTTAACAGATTTGGTTTCCTCCTTCAACAATCAGAGTGAAGTCTTCTATCTCTGTATTCATTTAGTTACTTCCATACTTTCTGTACTTCACCTATTTGTTTGCTGAACACTGAAGTTAGCACTCAGGATGATGTAAATAGTATAAAATGTAAGTTTGCTGTAGCTATTTTCAGGTTATCAGGTTCGTATGAAATACTTTAAATGGTTTCACTCCTGGACACGTAGATGCAAAACAAACCCAATAAATCAGGACACCATTATACTGGAGACTGTATTTTTACAAATGGTGTGTTCAAGTTAAGATGCAGCAACCTGACAAGACATTTTAGTGACAAGATATGAAGATATTATGTAGAAAATGTGCTTAAAATCTATGTTTAGTAACAAATATTCCTTAGATATGCCTTTTAAAACAACTGATATGACAGCGGTTACAAAAAAGATGTTTAGGTGTGAAGGAATGATCTAAACTGAGGATGTTATTCATGTCTGATGAGGACTGTAGGTTTTTGTACAGCTGTTCAACCAACTTCAGTCACTGTGTGTCTCAAGCACAATAATAAACAGCAGAATCTTCAGTCTTCAGGTTGTTCATCTGCAGAAACAGCTGGTCTTTGCCGTTGTCTCTGGAGACGGTGAACCTGCCTTGGACTGACTGAGAGTAAAAATTGCCTCTGCTGTCACCACTAGTCTCTGTAGCGATCCACTCCAGTCCTTTTTCAGGAGCCTGTCTGACCCAGACCATCCACCAGCTACTGAATGATATTCCAGAGGTTGTACAGGTCAGTCTGTGGGACTCTCCAGGTCTTTTAACTGCAGGTTCAGACTCTGTCAGAGTCTGACCATCAACACCTGCCAAGACATTTACAAAACATCAAATAAATTATGTTGATACACATATCAGAGTCATGTCAAATCCAGATTGTTGAATTCCTTCACCTGCCCAGCAGATAGTTAACAGCAACAGTCCTGTCCTATAGTCCATCATCTTCCACAAAGAGTCCAACACTGTCTGTTTTCCTCTCTGCAGCTCAATAAGTAGCCGTGGAAAAATGTTGACGTTTGCATTGACTCCTCCTCACAGGAAGGACGGGACTGAAATAAAATTCTGCAACGACTAAATGAGATAAAACCAACCAACTAAACTTAATTTGTTTATCTATCTATTTTAAACTTCAGTGTTTTATTGGTGCAATTTTAAAGTTTTGAATAGTTGAATGTCATAAAAACTTCCAACAAACAGTTTTCGAAACTCAGCTACCAGGATGCAAAATCTGAACTTTGCTCAACTCAACAGGACATAATGCTTCAATTTTTATTATTTTAATCTCACTTTAGCTCCATAAATGAAGATGCTGTTTAGTTGAGGTTAAACCAGGCTGACAATGAGACAGAACAAACCAGAATCTGAAGAAACAATTTCAATGATTTGATCATAATTGATGTAATTCCAGTTTCTGAAACACACTTTCAATTGTGAGGCAGTTTTGAGAGAATAAATTTTTTTATAAATGCTTTGAGTCAAACAGAGAAGGTACATTTTAAACTTTAAATGAACCAGTTTGAATTGATTCCTGGTCCGAGGGCTCCTCCTCTGGTGGCTTCATGTTCCAAGTGTTCAGGCTCTGAGGGGTTTTTGTTCAGGTCTACTGATCATTTGTGTCACTGTAACTCTCTGGCACAGTAATACACAGCAGAGTCTTCAGGCTGCAGATTCTGTCCATTTATTGTCACTGTTCCAGCAGAAGTGTCTCTGCTGGAACTGAACTTGTTCTTCAGAGCATTATTTTTGTAAAAGTCTCCTCCTCCCCACTAATGGAAAATCCAGTCCATTGGTTTTCCTTCACGCTGTCTGATCCAACCTGTTCCATAGCTGCTATCAGTCACAGAATAACCAGAAGGTTGACAGGTGATGGTCAGAGTGTGTCCAGGCTGCACAACCATTGAGTCTGGCTGGATGAGATGGATACTGTTCACACCTGTGGAGACACAAATCAACATTCTCTCCATCATTCCTCATATTATTGAGTGTTTGTAATGTGTTGATGAGTGTGAATCCAGTAAAAGCTCCTCACAGGATCCAGCAGCCAGCAGCAGAATCAGAGGTGCAGAGAACATGTTGATGTTGGAGCTGAACTGATGTGATCTCTTGTTTCCTCTCACTGACACACAAACACACACTTCCTTTTAAGGGAGCTTTATTTGCGTGTTGTTAAATAAATGACATGTAAATCAGGTGTAAACAGTGTGTCTTCTGGAGTGAGCACACTAGAACATTTAGCACAGGCTCTAATGTACCTTCTAGATGTTTTTTTTACTTCAGGTTCATGTAGAAAAAGTGAATATTGTGTTTAAAGGAAAATTATCTCTGTAGTTGATTTCATGCTGTTATTATTGTGGTGAGTCATGATGAACATCCTCACACCAGACTGATGAACTTTATTGATGTGTTTCATTAATAATTGTCCCTTATTCAGCAGAGAAGGTGTTTTTAAAGCCTGACATGCTTCAGTGCTTCTCACTTATTGATGCATGTTGTTCAGTTTTTGTACAGCCTTGTTGGCTCTTGTGTCACTGTGTATCTCGTGCACAGAAATAAACAGCAGAGTCTTCTTGTTTGAGACTCTTCACCTCTAAATACACAACGTTTAGCGAAGTGTCTTTGGTGATGGAAAACTGTCCTTGGAGACTTTGTGCAAATATGGTGCCAGTTCCGCTGTCGATGCGTCCGATCCATTCCAGTGCTTGTCCTGGTTTATGATGAATCCAGTGCAGCCAAGCCAGAGAGAGTCCTTGCACTTTACAAGACAGAGTGACTGATTGTCCTGCTGTGCTGACCAGTGGATCTGACGAGGTGAGGGACTGGCCCCGAGCAGCTGAAAGGACACAGAGTTTAGATGACAGCAGGCATCTGAAGCTGATTTTCTTTTCCTGTGGAGGATCCAGACTGGACTTACCTGAAATGAGAGCTAGAAGGAAGAGACTTAGTACAAGTGTCATGGTGAGACCTTGGCTGAGACTGTAGCTGTAAAGGCTCATATGAAGGGTGTATATATATGTATATGTATAGTGCAGGCAGAATGGGTGGAGACTGTGGATTTACATTTTCACCTGTGTCACATTTTGGAGATCCAGTCCTGAAAGATCAGATCAGATCAGTGCTGAACTATGAGAGAGAGAATTATAAAGTCCAACAACATAGATATTTAGTATTTGAGCAGTTTATCATAAGTCAGAAAAAAGGAGGAAAGTGTGCATGAACTTTATCTGATCTGCAACTGATTGAGGAGTTAAAACATGTTTGATGTCAGTATAAATCTTTAAATTAGTTCAGGATTCAGTGTCATTCTGTCATGATCCTTGCTTTGCCCTGCCTGTCTCTTTTCTTTCTCCTTTCCTCCCTCTCTCTCACTCTGCTCCTGCTTTTCCTCAATTTCTCCCTCACTCCTGTGTGCTCAGCTGTGCCTGCTCTCTCCCTGATTGCTGCAATTGCAGGCAGCTGTGAGAATCGGCTCACATGCGTTCAATCATCCACACTCTATAAAAGCTCAGTTCATTCAGCCCACCTCTGCCAGACCATAGCCATTCGAACCCCGTTTCTCTGCCGTACCTGTTCTGCCTTCAGCCTGCCAGCCTTCCCTCGATCACCTGCCACCTTACCCCCCTGCCTCTGTGACTTCTCCACCATCCGGATCCTGTCCCCCCAGCCAGCCTCCATTCTGCTTGCATTCCTACCTGTCTCCTGTCTGCTTTCCCTCAGCCCGCCTGTCCCTTTAGTTTAGTTTCTATTATGTGAGTATCTTGTTTGGTTTGTCTTGCTTTCGTTAATTTGTATCGGTTGATCCTGTTTGGTTTGTTGGTTTAGGTCTTTGGTTTTGTAGTTCATTTCATGCATTAACTCTGGTTGCTCCATTCTGTTCTCTTCCTCAGTTCAGTTCTGTTTCTGTTGTAGTTAGTTTCCTCTGTCCCCATTTGTTAGTTAGTTTTTCATGCACATTATTCTGTTTGCCTTGGATTCCCCTCCTCAGTTGTTGGTTATAATATTTCTTTGGTTTAATTTTGGCCTTTGCTATATTTAGTTTTGTTCCTGTTGGTTCATCCTCTGTTAGTTTAGTTTCACTCAGGTTTGTTCACAGTTCAGTCCTTTCTATAATAAATCACTGTTGAAAGTCATTCAGCCTGCTCTGGTGTCTGCGCGTGGGCTCTCAGCCACCTCCCGTAACACATTCAGTTGAAATGAGTGAGAAAAGCAGATGTTTGTCTCTTTATAGTGACAGAGGAAGAAAAATTTGTCCCACCCCGGCCTCTAATGTCTTTATTATAGAAACTGCAACATTAATTTACTTGTTTATTGCTTATTTATGCCTTTTGTTATGCTGCTTCATTCCCATGGCAATGATTTTAGCCTATTTCAGTGTTTTCCTTAAATGTCCTGTAATTATCATATTATATGCTTTTTGTTTAGGTTTAATGATGATTGCTGCTTTTTATATTTTCATTTAAAACATTTCCATCTAGAGATAAACTAAAATATAATTCTTCCTCAGGAGCTCCAATAGAAATAAGTGTTGTAGGTTTTTGTACAGCTGTTCAACCAACTTCAGTCACTGTGTGTCGAGCACAATAATAAACAGCAGAATCTTCAGTCTTCAGACTGTTCATCTGCAGATACACCTGCTGTCTGTTGTTGACTCTGGAGACGGTGAATCGGCCTCGGACTGAATCAGAGTAAAATGTGCTGCTAATTTGAATAGCAGCGATCCACTCCAGTCCTTTTCCAGGAGCCTGTCTGAACCAGTGCATCCAGTGGTTACTGAATGTGAATCCAGATCCTGTACAGGTCAGTTTGTGGGATTCTCCAGGTCTTTTAAGGACTGATTCAGACTGAGTCAGAGTCTGACCATCAACACCTGCACAAACAAACAAGAAAATAGTCACTTGTTGTAAACTGGTAACTTTGTGAAGACGGATGATCAAAGCAACATCAGTGAAAGTGTTCACCTGCCCAGAAAATGGTCAGAAGCAACAATGGTGTCCTGAAGTCCATCATGTTAAAGTGTGTGTCCACTAGTCTCTGTCATCCTCTGTACAGTCACATAAGTGGTGGAAGACGCTTTGCATTGACTCCTCCTCACAGGAAGAACAGAGTTGGAGTGGGCTTGGCCTTCATTGTTGTCATATATGTTGAACTTGGACAGTGACAATAAAGGATTAATTCATTTGATTCATGATGTATTGAATTCTTTTCAGTTTAAATCGTTAACTGAGGTTTAATTCTTTTACGCTTTCTTTTCATTAGAAAATGTGACTGATCATTTGTGTGGACACAGAAGTTCCTATTATCTCCATCATTCATAGGATTATTTCCTGAGTGTGTGTGAAAGTGTGTGACAGGATCCAGCTGACAGCAGCAGAGTCCAGAACATTCTGTCCTTTATTCTCCTTTTGACTGTAGTTGGTAGAAGCAGGTTTGTAATGAACTTGTAGAGTAAAAAAACCCACCTGTGTTCCATATTATATGATATTAAATGAAACAGTAAATGCTGCTGTAATTAGATGTGATATTCTTGTTGATGACTCACAAAGTCTCAAACTAACTTTATCCTGATGGAGGCCCTTTGAAAGATCACTTTGCTGTTTGAATTAATATTAGAGTGGATTTTTGTCTTTTGAAAGTCCTGTGAGCTGCTAATGGTGCAAAGATTGATGGCAAAGAGAGTTTTACTGAGTGAAGTGGTGTGAATTGATTCCTGGTCTGAGGGCTCCTCCTCTGGTGGCTTCATGTTCCAAGTGTTCAGGCTCTGAGGGGTTTTTGTTCAGGTCTATGAAACAGGTTCAACTATAAAACCTGTTTCTTTTGAGTCACTTTCAGCATAACAGGCTTCAAAGCACTTATATTATTATATATAATCTACAGTATTATTCAGCCATGATGTCTCAGAGTTCATCACTCTGCTGTTTGACATCTGTGGAGGTTTTTGTTCAGCTGCTTCACTGTTTTCACTCACTGTGTCTCTTTGAGCACAGAAGTAAACAGCAGAGTCTTGTGCTGTCAGACTCTTGATCTGGAGGTACTGAGTGCTGCTGGACACATCTTCAGTCATGGGGAAACCATTTTGGAAGGCACTGGCGTAGGTAGCAGCATTTCTGCCTGCATTCATCTCCCCAATCCACTCCAGAGCTTCTCCTGGTCTCTGTCGTATCCAGTGGATATAGAAGCTTGTCATGCTAAATCCAGATATGATACATGAGATCTTCACTGTCTCTCCAGGTCTTTTCACCTCAGATGGAGACTGATCCAGTCTGATCTGACTCCAAACGCCTGGAAGCAAAGCAAAGAAATCGTCACCCAAATATTTTAACATTCATAAATGCACTTTAACTTGGTAGCTGCAGAATATTTCATGTCTTACCATGAATATTGACTAGAAATAATAAAATCCAGGCAGCTGTGTAATTCATAGTGAAAACTGGAAACAGCTGATAGATTTGTGATCCAAGTCATGAGACTGTGTCAGTTGTTGTCCCTCATTTGACACTTAGTGATGGTGAGTTTATGAAGAGGAATAAGTTTGCATAGACCTCCCTCTGCAGGCTGGAAAAGGAAGTATGTAAAAACAGTAGGGTGACTTCTGCTAGAGTTGTGAGAAAATATTGGATCCATAGACAGAAGAAATCATATTGTAAACATGGAACATAGTTTTAAAATGCAAATATATGTAGATGACAGATGCAGGTGTATTTAGTTCCACAGTAGATTAGACCAAGTGAAATGAAACATTCTAAATGCAATAATCACTTTATATGTTCAAGGTCTTTTCCTCTCCTCAACCCTCCTCTCAGGACATTTCTGCTTCTGAAACTGAACCTCAACTTTCTGCTCTTCTTCATCACTGTGCTTTCCTCTCCTGGCTGCACTTATACCTCAAAGACAGATGAGAAAATAGTTTATAAGCATCAAGAACTGCAGCTCTACCATCACTCCTCTCCTCCACATCCTCCTCCAGGGTTCTGTGCTTCATCCTCTTCTGTTCTTTATTCATTTGCTCCTAATGACTGATATTTTAGTGTCCATCTTTCCACTAAATCTATAATCAGTACAGTTCTCTTTGTGACACACCCACAAGCCTGGACTAATGTTTAACATTGACTTCTCAATCAAATACAAAGAGGATCTCATCACTACAACTTGTGTTCAGTGTTAAACTGCTGTAAAAATCCTCATGCTGGGTTTAAATGTAGATGTTAGTGATATTCTAGTTACTAAGCAGTGCTACTAACCTGTCAGTGTTGATGGAGCTATGAGGTATACTGTTTGTTTAATTGTTCTCATAATTATATTTTTTATTTTGATAATTTGTAAATAGTCAGTTTGTGTAATGGTGTTAAGGAGATTACATCTATGTTGACTGTTAATGAGGTGTAAGACTGAAACCCAGGAAGGATAACTGGAGTTAGTGGTTGTTATTTCCAAACTGAAGACAAAACAATAGTTTATCTGATTTAAAGTTATCAGCAGGTATTACTAACTTCATGATGTATCCTAAAATATGACTCTGTTTGGAGGAATACTGGCCATGACATTTATAAAATAGGTTCATAATGCAGGACACAAAGATAACCAGTTGTTTGTGGTAAATAGAGGAAGTAGTTTTTGTATGACTCTTCTATTTGTGTCTCTCACTGTGTCTCTTCGGGCGCAGTAATACACTGCTGTGTCCTCAGTCTTCAGGCTGTTCATCTGTAGATAGACTTTACTGCTGGAATCATCTCTGGAGATGGTGAATCTACCCTGGACTGGCTGGGAGTAATAGATAGGAGTACTATATGTGCCGATATAAGCGATCCACTCCAGTCCTTTTCCAGGAGCCTGTCTGACCCAGTTCATAGCATAGCCACTTAATGAGAATCCAGAGGCTGAACATGTCAGTCTGTGGGATTCTCCAGGTCTTTTAACTGCACCTCCAGATTCTGTCAGAGTCTGACCATCAACACCTGTAAAACCAGAAAACAATCCATGTCATGTAGTACATTGGTGGTATAAATGAGAATCTGTCAGATCAATATCAGTGTAAATGTTCACCTGTCCAGCAGAGAGTTAAGAGCAGCAGAGCTGTCCTACAATCCATCATGTTAAACTGTGTGTCCACTGTTCTCTGTCATCCTCACTGCAGTCACATAAGTACAAGACATTTGTGTTTTGCATTGACTCCTCCTCACAGGAAGGATCATATTGAACTTCAACTGACTGGACTGTCACTGACTGAAACTGAACAATGAATGAATGAATGTTGACTGTAAAAGAAGCATGAATCAAATGTCCTGTTGAACATGTTTCTCTTTAGTTTGTCCATAAGGTTGACAAACACATTGTGGAGTTGGTTGTTCATGTGTGCATCATGTAAAGATGAACAACAACAACGACAAACACTTTGCTGTAATAAACACTGTTAACATGCCACATTTTATAGTTTATACTGTTGATAGGTCAGAACATTTTAGGAAGCCAGAGAAAGAGAAGTTCAACAGGAACAAAAGTGAAGAAAGCTGTAGAGAATATTATGTGAGCATTAATAACAGATTCACTAACAACATGTGATCTAATATTAAACAGATGTCCAGAACAAAACCTTCCTTTTACCAAAACGTAAGGTGATGTTATGTTTTCTTTATGCCAATAATAATTAACTGTGAGTTTGTAATTCGATATTTATGTAAAGTGTAAGTATGGAATTTAAAATAGACAGAAAACATGATGTTAAAGCTGAACTAATGAGAGCTCTTCTGTCCTCATACACTGGATTACACTGGACTAAGGCTTCATAGTATTAGTTAATATTATATTTGCAAATTATGAAAAATAATGTTATCTTGTTTAACATTTTGATGGATAAATAAGCTGCTACTTCAACAGTGAACTTGTGTGAATTGATTCCTGGTCTGAGGGCTCCTCCTCTGGTGGCTTCATGTTCCAAGTGTTCAGGCTCTGAGGGGTTTTTGTGTTTCATTGTGTGTCTCTGGCACAGTAATACACAGCAGAGTCTTCAGGCTGCATATTCTGTCCATTCAGAGTCAGTGTTTTGCTGGAAGAGTCTAATGATACTGATACTGAACTTGCTCTTCAGTGAATCTTTGTAGTATGTGCTGTATCCAACATGTGCACTTGCAATCCACTCCAGTCCTTTTCCTTCAGGTTGTCTGATCCAGTGTGTGCGATAGCTGCTTAGAGCATAAGAGACCTGACAGGTGATGGAGAGACGTTGACCTGGCTGCACAGTCACAGATTGTGGTTGTATCAACTGTTCACTCTTCACACCTGTCAATAGAAAAACATATTTTAGGACAAATGATCAAGTGGTGCTGCTAAAGAAGAACTGTTGACTACGACACATCAGGAGAGACTCACAGGATCCAGCTGCCAACAGCAGCAGCAGAGTTACAGACCACATGGTTTCTGTTGAGGCTGATGTTCAGTTAAGTCCACTCCACATCCTGGTGAGAAGTTTTTATAGCTGAGTAGAAGGAAGCTCAGTGAGTTTGCATAGAATCAAACATATGAAGCAGGAATGTTGGTCTAACTGGAGCCAATAGAAGAGTTTGACTTTATCTGTTCTTTGTCTTCATCTGTCTCACATTTGATGCTTTTCTTTTTCTTACTCTTTTTCCTATTAATGGAGTTAAAGCTTTGAGTAAATTATTATTTAACTTTGACGTTGGATGCAAATACATGCAGAAGTAAAACAATTGTGTAAAATGAAATAGAAATGATTTTAAAAACATATTACACTATAAAGGTAAAGTAAAAGACATGAAATTGATCATATTTATAATTTAGTGAATAAAAAAGGAAAAAAAACATGAACAGAATCCTTCATACATGATCTGTATCATCTAAAGAGACGACTACTGTTGGATTTTGTTCAGATGTTTAACCAACTTCAGTCTCTGTGTCTCTGAAGCACAATAATAAACAGCAGAATCTTCTGTTTTCACACTGTTCATCTGCAGATACACCTGCTGTCTGTTGTTGTCTCTGGAGCCGGTAAACCGACCTCAGACTGATGGAGAGTAGCGAGTGCTGCCATCACCAGTGATGTAAACGATCCACTCCAGTCCTTTTCCAGGAGCCTGTCTGATCCAGTTCATAGTAGAACCACTGACTGTGAGTCCAGATCCTGTACAGGTCAGTTTGTGGGATTCTTCAGGCCATTTAACTACTGCTCCAGATTGTGTCAGAGTCTGGGCTTTAACACCTGTCAAGACAAGAGAAAATAGTGACTTGTTATAAGTTGGTAACCTTTTGAGAGCAGTCTTAACTCCAGATGTGTGAATAGTGTCTCACCTGCCAGCAGAGAGTTAACAGCAGCAGTCCAATGCTGGAGCTCATCATGTTACAGTGTGAGTCTACTGCTCTGTGTGTCACTCTCTGCAGTCACATATGTAGATGTGGAAATCCTACAAGTTTTGCATTGACTCCTCCTCACAAGATGCATTAAACTGGATATCAGACTTTATCATCAGACTTCTGCCATTTCCTGAATGTAAACCTTTAGAATGTGCAGCCACAGTTTGGATTCAGACCAGATGAACTTGTATTTGTCTGGAAATAGAATTGTCTGCATTCTCTTCTCAGCGTTGTAGTTATTAGTGAATTGATTTTTGTTCTGTTTATAATGGTAATGATATAATGCATGAGGACTATTGGTTAAAAAAATATAAACAGTACAAGTTTTGATTGGCATTCAACGGCAACATCAACTCCGGGTGTTTAAAGTTTGAATTAGAGTGAAATATAGTCAGTTAGGAAAATCCCATAATGGAAAAAATTTGTTTCTCAGAGCAAAACAATCAATAAAATCTGACAGTCAGTTCTAGAGTTACGTGTCGATCCAAAGAACAGCAGGGATTGATACAAAACTCTCACTTCCCCTGCAAACATTTCATCAGTTTGATAGATGGCAGGTTTATGGCACAACTTGTTGAAACAGGTTGAGATAACTTGCAGGTTTCCCTCTCAACCAGTTCAGACAGCAACAAATGATGAGAGAGCTGATGTTTAAAGTGGATTCAAGTCCATTTCAAAGTCACAATGTTAGCTGTTAGCTTTACTGAGCTCAATTATGTATATATGCAGAGTTTGACGCCACACAAAGACATCATGTTTACTTTTGAACCAGTCACAGTTTTTTTGGCTTTTCAGTGTAGAGGACATCTTCTGTCTGAAAAACATTTGAAGTGAACAATATGTTCTCATGTTCATAGAATGTGGATTTGTAAATTAGGGAGAATGAACTGTTCCTTATAAGGCTGATTATATATGAGACATGTGATATGATATATGATAGTGATACTATATGTGATAGTTAATGATCAAACACTAAACGTTGATTTTAAATAAACCCAAGTTTAGATCAAATGTTCAGACTTTGACCTTCACAGAAAGAGAAGCTGGAAAAATGGAAAGGAAAGCACAGTTTATTACAATTTGAATTTACAACATTACTGAAGAAAAAGTTATTGTGTCAATGATGTGTTCTGTTCTTAAAATGATTCCTGGTCTGAGGGCTCCTCCTCTGGTGGCTTCATGTTCCAAGTGTTCAGGCTCTGAGGGGTTTTTGTTCAGGTCTACTGATCATTTGTGTCACTGTGACTCTCTGGCACAGTAATACACAGCAGAGTCTTCAGACTGCATATTCTGTCCATTTAGAGTCACTCTTTTGTTGGAAGAATCTAAGCTGATACTGAACTTGTTCTTCAGTGAATCTTTGTAGGATGTTGTACATCCATCACATGCCCTTCCAATCCACTCCAATCCTTTTCCTTCAGGTTGTCTGATCCAATGTGTGTAGTAGCCACTAACAGAATAAGAGACCTGACAGGTGATGGAGAGACGTTGACCTGGCTGCACAGTCACAGACTGTGGCTGTGTCAACTGTTCACTCTTCACACCTGTTAACAAAAGAAAATGCATTGTGGCAAATGATCAGTTTGTGTTGTAAAAGAAGAACAAATATCCAGATGTGATAAGAGACTCACGTCCAGCTGCAAAGAGCAGAAACAGAGCAAACACAAACATGGTTTATGGTGAAAGTGTGGTGCTGTGAACTCCACTCTGCAGTGTGATGTGAAGTTTTTATAGCTGAGTAACAAAGGAGGCCAATGAATTTGCATAGAATCAAACATATGAAGCATCAGAGTAAGTGGAGCCAATCAGAGGGTGTGACTGTTAACTCATTGGCTGCCAGCCATTTTCAGAATTCATACCCCCTCACTGCCAGCCATTTTCAAGCATTTTGACTGATTTTTCAAGACCCACAGAATATTTTGTACTATGACCATGTAAAATCTGAACCAGATTCTGAAAGAGTAGACTTTGTACTTTCATCAGTAAAAAAAAGTTTGTTTCCAGCTTGTTTCGTTCTTCTGTAATCAGCAGTTGAATAGAGAAACGCCAGTTTCTGACCAAAAAGCTGAGAAAACAAGCTTTTAGTGAAAAGAAACGTGTCCAGCAGAACAGAAACTTTGAGGCTCATGTTTTTAGCTTTAGTGACACCTCAAACATCTGAACATTGGTTCCTTCTATCAAACAATAAAAACAACACTGAGAAAGGGCTTTTGATGGCAAAATTATTATTATTTCACAAATGTATAACAATGTACTATGACAATTTTACATCTGACAAACATGTATGAACTTATTTCCAGGTATATGTGTTTGTGGATGTGAATCTGGTGGGGTTGGAGTCTTCCTCAAGACCTCTGCTGGATACACGATATGTAAATTATAGAAATACATACAATTACCATTAAAATACACGTGTTTGCTGCAGTGTGATGTGGAGAAAGATGCTTTTTTTTTACCTTGCTTCTTAGCGCTGCCAACAGGAGTGGGATCTCTGCTGGATGCACGATCTGTAAATTGAACATTGCTTCACGTCAGTACTGACAACAGATTTTACAGTAGTTTATATGATGTAGTGGGACTAAATGGCGTTTATGTGGCGTGGACTGATGGAGGGGGGCGGGGGATCGCTTTGAGGTCGGGATCGCGTTCATGTCAGGACCGATTATCTCTCAAACCACGCTCAAAACGATCGCAGTAAAAGTTAGCTAGCTAGCTAGCTAGCAAGTTAGCAAATCAAATCGATCTTTATTTATAAAGCAGGTTAGTTCTTACCTCCTTCATGTCTTCTGGAGAATCTGGAACGAGGCTCTGCTGCTCCGGTTGACCCAGACGGCAGCCGATCATCTGGAGAATCTGAATCAGGTTCTGAATTCATCCGATCCAGATTCGTCTGAGCTGGACTGTGGAGAAATGCGGGGTCATGAAACGCGCCGACTGTCACCGCTTGGCCCGGGTTTATGATCGTCTTCTCTCACGATCGCAACTCTCAATAGCCTATTTAGTGCCACACATGCTCTGATCCAGTCTGAGCTGCCTGAACTTAACCGTCTTCTCTCTTTGTGCCATTTTCTCCCTCATAAACTCGACCTCTTCTCGGCTATATGCCATTATCGCGGCTCATGTCTCATCCAGATCGTTGCACTGCTGCCACCTACAGGGCTCCAGATGGTCACTACACCACAGTACAAGTCTGAAATTTATAGGAGAGCTGCGCCAGAATGTCCCCTACCGCCTCCCGTTGAAAAACAGTTTTGACGTAAAAAGACGTCAATGGCAGCGAGCGGTTGGATTTGAAATGACGCAAAAACACGTCAATGGCAGTCAATGAGTTAAATGTGCAGCTTCAAAACATGCCTTGAACACATCTGCTTTATGTGATATTTGGATTTCACTCAGCTGGAATTCTTTGAAACTACAATCAATGAAACAACGGACTTTTGTAAACAATACATTTGTGCTGTTACTACAAACTATTTTAGCAACATAGAACATTTTAAACCAAATTGTTGGTCACATTGATTCACATTTTGATTTTTTTGGGATCACTGCTTTATTTAGGTGTCATGATCCCGGCTTCTGACAGGCTTCGTCTGTCTCCCTCTTAATTCTTTCTCCTTCTTTTCCTCTCCCTCTTTCCCTCCCTCTCAGCTTTCCTTTCCATCTCTCTCTCTCTCTCACTCAGCCCTGCTTCCCTCACCTTCATTCCTGCTCTGCCTGCACTCTGATTACCTTGATTCCAGACAGCTGGGAACAACCGCTCACCTACCAGTAATCACCGCCTTCAATAAAAGCCTGCTTCTTTCAGTAAATCTCTGCCAGAGCATAAAATCATTCAACCTGGATTCCCAGTCTGTGTCTGCTCTGTCTTCCACCTGCCTTCCCCCGGGCTTCTACAACCAGTTGTCATCCGGTTCCTGTTGTTTCCAGTTAAGTTTTGTGTTTTGTGTAAATGCAGTTTCTGTTGCTTTTGTGTGTTAACTTCTCCTTATTTCTGTCGTGGGTGTTTTGAGTTTAATATGTTTGTGTGTTTTGTGTTAGTTGTTTTGTGGTGTTCTTGATTTTGCCCTTTGGATTAGTTTAGAGTTTTAGTTGATTTTGCTTTTTTGCTAGATGTTGTATTTGTCTAGCTTTTTCCGGAGTTCTATATTGCCTTCAGTTTTGTCTGGTTTCTATATTTAGCCAGTGTAGTCGTAGCGAGTAAGTTAAGTTCTCCTTAAATTCCCCTTTTTGTGTTAGGTTTGAGTTTTTGTGAAGTGGTTTAAATGCGAAATGTAAGTTTGTTATAGCTGTTTTTAGGTTCGTCTGAAATACTTTAAATGGTTTCACTCCTGAACACGTAGATGCAAAATGAACCCAATAAATCAGGACACCATTATACTGGAGACTGTATTTTTACAAATGGTGTGTTCAAGTTAAGATGCAGCAACCTGACAAGCAGTTTTACTGACAAGGTATTATGTAGAAAATGTGCTTAAAATCTATGTTTAGTAAAAAATTATTTCTCAGATATGCCTTTAAAAACAACTGATATGTCAGTGGTTACAAAAAGATGTTTAGGTGTGAAGGAATGATCTAAACTGAGGATGTTATTCATGTCTGATGAGGACTGTAGGTTTTTGTACAGCTGTTCAACCAACTTCAGTCACTGTGTGTCTCGAGCACAATAATAAACAGCAGAATCTTCAGTCTTCAGGTTGTTCATCTGCAGAAACAGCTGCTCTTTGCCGTTGTCTCTGGAGATGGTGAACCGGCCTTGGACTGACTGAGAGTAGTAGATTTCTCCACTGTCATAACTGATAATAGCGATCCACTCCAGTCCTTTTCCAGGAGCCTGTCTGATCCAGTGCATCCATATGCTACTAAATGATAATCCAGAGGTTGTACAGGTCAGTCTGTGGGACTCTCCAGGTCTTTTAACTGCAGGTTCAGACTCTGTTATGCTCCAACCTTCAGCACCACTCCAAACAAACACAGCAACAACCACAAAGAGTGTGAGCTGTCTGTGAGCCATGTTGACAATGTGACTAATATGTTTTCAAGTGTGTGAATTTCCTTTAAATACACTGAATCCACATGAAAATGCTTCCATGAGGCTCCTCCTGCATCAGTCAAATCAGAGGGTAGGTCTATAAACGGCACAACATGAGATTCTACATCATTTAAACAACTGAGCAGCTAAAAAACATCCGTTTCCTCCATGACATTAGAGTAGAGTCGATTTTCAGTGTTTAGATTTTCCTTTTTGATTTCTCATCCAGCAGATTGTGTTCAACATTTCTTGATTTAGTGGGTTACACTATAACCTTTTGTTGACTTTTGACATAAAGATGAACCTTAATTCATTAATTTAGACCTTCTATAGTGATGGAAAAGATAATAATGCATAAAAGTCAGAAAAACAACAGATTTATTGGTTGGTTTTATTTCATTCATAGTCTTTGAACTGACAACATTAAAATGTAAATGAAAGCTTGAGTTGGTTTCAGCTGGTTGAAGGCCTGGATTATTTAAGACCTTGAAAGGTTTCAGGATTGAAATGATGTTTTAAGCCACAGACTTGCAGAGAAAGTTGGAGCATGAAGACAAATGTAAATAGTTGTGAAGTGAAAGTGGTGAGACTATATGCAACATGCTGATGCTGTAGTGAACAGGACAATTTCTGTAAAGAATTCATCAAACTGGTGATATAATACCCAAGAGCAAATCCATGATATCAGGTGTTCTTATTTGTTTTTTTAAAAAGCACAATATGTGTTGCAGCATTAAAACAGCAACTGTTCATGTTTCAGTATGAACAAGAATGCAAACTTTAATTTTTATAATTAACTTTGTAAGCTCTAATTGTGTTTGAGCATGAAAGGCAGCCTATTAAAGCATTGACAGTATTCTAAATCATCTCCAGTGTTATTCTGATCAGTGACATGTACTTGTTAAAATTGCTTCCTTGGTATCTCAGGGCCCATCTCACCATGTCATGTCATTAATCAACGTTTGATTGATGACATTTCACCTTTCTCATCATCTTCTTCAGCCAAAGTCACTTGAGATCATTTTCAGCTTCCTCTTCTTTTCATACTAGTTTCCTTTATGGTTTGTACATTAAATGACATTTTTGATTTAGAATGAATGATTTGACAAGTGAAAGAATTACTGTCATCACTTTACAGTAAAAGTTGATAGATGAACATTTTTCTGTATACTTAAAAATCCCAGATGTGTCAGAGTTCATCACTCTGCTGTTTGACATCTGTGGAGGTTTTTGTTCAGCTGCTTCACGGTTTTCACTCACTGTGTCTCTCGAGCACAGAAGTAAACAGCAGAGTCTTGTGCTGTCAGACTCTTGATCTGGAGGTACTGAGTGCTGCTGGACACATCTTCAGTCATGGGGAAACGATTCTGGAAGGCACTGGCGTAGGTAGCATCGTTGTTGCCTGTATTCATCCACCCAATCCACTCCAGAGCTTCTCCTGGTTTCTGTCGTATCCAGTGAATATTGTAGCTCGTCATTCTATAACCAGATATGATACATGACATCTTGACTGTCTCTCCAGGTCTTTTAACTACTGGTCCAGATTGAGTCAGAGTCTGACCATCAACACCTGTAAAGAGCAAATAAACAGTCAGATAATAATATAGACACAAGTTAACTTGTTCATAGATTGAACATCAACAGAATTTAAGGGAAGATCTTCACCTGCCCAGCAGACAGTTAAAAGTATCAGCCCTGTTCTAAAGTCCATCTTGTTGAACTCTGTCTGTCCACTGTTGTGTTGTTCTCTCAGCAGTCACATATGTAGAGGTGGAAGACAGTTTTGCATGGACTCCTCCTCAAAAGATGGAGACTAGTGGAATGAGCTGGGCTTCTAGTTTAGTGTTTGTTAGGAACTCTAAAAAGGATCATGAGTCATTTCTTCAACTTAGGAGATTTAAGGCTTGTCATGTTTGATATCATTGTATATGAGAATTAAAACCACAACTTTGAATCCATTTATTTCTATTACAACTTTAAAATCTTCATCCACACATTCACAAAGTTCACAGAGGGGAAAAAATGAACATGTGCACATTTGTTTGAAAGAGGAAGTAAGAAGCTGTGGTCATAACTGTTTATAGTAAACTTCGATAGGTCAGGAAGAAGCCAGCATGTGAACGTTTGTCTTATTGCTGTGTTCCTTTTCTTTCAGAGTTGATCAGAACTTGTGAAGAATGAACAGCAGCCCCTTCAGTCTTCTGGCTCTTTGATCCTCAGACTTATTTGAGATGATGAGATTGTGAAGTACAACTAAATGTACACATGAAGCTGCTCTCACTGCTGATGTACCTTTTCAAATGATCATTAGATTTTCTTGTATGAAGCATGCTTATCATGGTGTTTGTTGTGTAGAACAGTGTGGACAGCTGCTGCTTCCAGTGTACATGAGCACAATGAGAACAAAGCTCTGAGGTCACTTCAGGGTTTCAGTGGGAGTCAGTGGAGATCAATAGATGTTGGAGTCTCCTTGTTGTGACAGAGGAGACAAAGACTGGACACTGACTGTCCTCTAGTGTTCCTTTAAGGGAACTACACCAGGATTTATTCCTGCATTTGAAACAGTGCTTCCATTTTCCAGTTTCATATTTTTCTGATGATTTATTATTTACGTCCATAAAGTGGTCACAGGAAGGACAGCGGTGGAGTGGACTTGTGTCTTTATTGTGTTGATCCTGGACAATTAAACTACATTGTAATGGTGGACTGTAGCTGTAAATTAGAAATACTGACTGATTCTTTTGGTTTGTTTTGTGTGCAGAGGTTGGAGTTTGTGCAGCATTTTAGTAGCAATGGATTTTATGTCCCCACAAGCAAACCAGAGCACACAACAGAGAATTCAACAAGACCCATTAAAGTCCAGATTGTACAGCTTTTAGTCGTCCTGTCTGAGTCAGTGGAGTTTTCTAAAATGAAGCATAAATGGTTTCTACTCACATTATTATTAAAGCAAATCTATGTTTAATGTTATATTCCTGGTTGGAGTCTGCAGAGTTAATTAGACTTTGTAGTCCGAGATGTAAAGTGATGGATTCAGCAGTGAAGATTCACACATTCACTGGTGTTCATGTGTTTCTTGGTGGGAAGAAACTGAAAGCTATTAGAAATGTAAATGTGTAAATTTAGATATAGCATCACTTTTTTTCAAGAAAATAATGGTGGAAAAAATAAAGCAAACGGTACAATCAAAGACATCCTTGATGTAGTTTTTAAAAGAGGCAGTAGTTTTTGTATGACTCTTCTATTTGTGTCTCTCACTGTGTCTCTCTGGCGCAGTAAAACACTGCTGTGTCCTCAGTCTTCAGGCTGTTCATCTGTAGATAGACTTTACTGCTGGAATCATCTCTGGAGATGATGAATCTACCCTGGACTGACTGGGAGTAAGAAAGGAGAACTAGCTGTGTCTATATAAGCGATCCACTCCAGTCCTTTACCAGGAGCCTGTCTGATCCAGTTCCACACTGAGCCTCCAAAGTTGAGTCCAGATGTTGTACATGTGAGTCTGTGGGACTCTCCAGGTCTTTTAACTGCTGGTTCAGACTCTGTTATGCTCCAACCTTCAGCATCACTCCAATAAAACAGAGCAACAACCACAAAGAGTGTGAGCTGTCTGTGAGCCATGTTGACTTGTATGATTTCAAATGGATGAATCTCCTTTAAATACCATGTGAACTGGATCCCTGTTAGAATGGATTTACATCAAGCTCCTCCTTCACCACATTCTGCTTTTATAGTCAAATTTAAAGGAATCAAGACGGAATAAAAGTCTAAAAACCTGACAAAGAGAAGTAAAAAACATTTACACACCACATAAACATCTGTACAGCTGCAGAGTGAATGTACAGAATTATTTTTTAAATGTCTTCATGGAAAGATCCTGCAAATGTGTTGTAATAAAATTTAGGATAATCATTTGAGTTGCATGATGGCCTCATTTCTCTTGCAGTTAAATTTTATATCATTTGTTACTGAAACACCAGTAAACTAAAAGCAAGGTAATCTGTAGGTCTGGATTTTTAAAGAGGTTCCAGTATTGAAAGTGTGTTTAAATCCACAAACATAAAGAGAAACTTGGGGCCTCAAAAGGAAATGAAGTGTTCAGGGACTCAGACAGGTGTCACATCTACAACAGAGCACATGATGCAGGTTTTAATTCAAGTAATAAACATGAAACTACATCACATTGAGGAGGATTGAACACAAATGGACAGTTAAGTGAAAGTAAAGCTGAAAACCTGCAGGTCTGTGTGCAGATTGAAAGTTGAAGGCTGCTGCAGCAGAATGAGAAGGAGCAGGAGCCATGTTGGTGTCCAGCTGAAGGAAGGGCAGAGGAATGGATGATGGGATGGAAGGATGAATGAGCATAAACAGAATGAGGGAATGAGAGTGGAAAGGTGAGCCACAGGGAGCAGGTAGAGGGGGAGATCCAAGCTGGAGCCCGTTCGAGGAGCTGCTGATGCTGGCTGAGGCCCTGGAGGAGGCGGTGACGTCAGTGCAGGTGGACGCTCAGGTGAGGAAGCCGGAAGTGCGGGAGGTTTGGAGTATGTTGTGGCTGCAGTGGAAAACAGCAGCAAGCAGCTTGTGTTGTTGTCGGAGCGGCTGAAGGAAACGTGTTGTCAGTGCATCCTGCACACGTCCACAGTCCAGTTCCTCGCTGTGGTTTGGGCTCCTGCAGAGGTCCGATGCGCTGGAGACGTGCGCCGGGTTTGGAGCTGCACACATGCGCTTTGGGTGAGCTCGGAGGTCGGGGAATGTGCAGCACGGAGCGCAGGCGGCTCTGGAGAGAAGTTGGACTGGTGTGACTGCTGAGGGAATATTGTGGCTGCAGGAGGATTGTTGGACACATCGTCGGATGGATGGATGAGCAGCTGTGGATCCTCGGTGAGTAGACTCTTAGTGACTGAAGCAGCGCTTGTCTGGTGCACAAATCATGTGAGAGCAACAGTTGTGGATGGTCAGCAGAGTAGAAGTGGGTCTGCAGCTGGTTAGAGGTGTGGTTGAGGCCTGGTTCACTTCATGTGTGACTCACATTCATCGACAGTCTCTTCATTGTTGACTTTACAGGGAAAAGAAAGTTTGTCTCTTCATGTCTTTTCAGCTCCCAGAGAGTCTGGTCCAGTTTGATTTCTCTCTAAAATACTGTCAGACATTGTCCATCACAGTGATACACTGGAGGGTAGACAGTATAAAGAGCTTTTTATTATGATAAAGGAGAAATAATTGTATGTATATATTTTACTATCAGTGGAGTCTCTACAGTAAAAATCAGATGAGAACATAAAACTGTTGAACACCAGCAACTCTTTCTACTGTAAAGTCATTGGATGCTCCAAGAAAAGCAGATACCAGGAAGGTTTTTCAGTTTCACCTGAGAAATGTTTCTGAAAGGTTTGTTTTTTCAGTGAAGCTTAAAATGTTTCTTCTTTGGATTGCAGTCTTGAAAACTAGAAAAAAAATCTATTTTGACCAAAGGACAAAAGAACATTTTGCACAATGAAATACATATTTTGATCGAGTTACATTTTTCTCATTTATGTTTTTTGTTTAAATATTGTAGGAAATCGTTTCGCATGATGAAGCAAATTGTCTTTTTTAATTTGCTTTCAGCATCATAATACACTGACACAGATACAAAACATCATATGCTTTAAGTAAATTACATTAAGTTTGTGATATATTTCAGCCCCATGATGAAGTAAAACATATTAAAATGTTCCACAGCTCCTCATTGTTTAAGTCTCATACTGATGCTACTGAGTCTGGCTGGTTGTTGCTGAGTTTTTGTGCAGGTCTGTTGGTGGTTTGTATCACTGTGGCTCGAACACGTACACAGTAATAAACAGCTGTGTCCTCAGACTGCAGGTTCTGTCCTAATATTGTCACTGTTCCAGCAGAAGTGTCTCTGCTGGAACTGAACTTATTCTTCAGAGCATCATTTTGCCAAATTCCACCTCCTCCCCACCGAGTACAAATCCAGTCCATTGGTTTTCCTTCATGCTGTCTGATCCAACCTGTTCCATAGCTGTTATCAGTCATAGAATAACCAGAAGGTTGACAGGTGATGGTCAGAGTGTGTCCAGGCTGCACAACCATTGAGTCTGGCTGAATGAGATGGATACTGTTCACACCTGTAGAGACACAAATCAACATTATCTCCATCATTCCTCTTATTATTGAGTGTTTGTAATGTGTTGATGAGTGTGAATCCAGTGAAAGCTCCTCACAGGATCCAGCAGCCAGCAGCAGAATCAGAGGTGCAGAGAACATGTTGATGTTGGAGCTGAACTGATGTGAGCTCTTGTTTCCTTCTAGATGGTTATTTACTTCAGGTTCATGTAGAAAAAGTGAATATTGTGTTTAAAGGAAAGTTTTCTCTGTAGTTGATTTTCTGCTGTTATTATTGTAGTGAGTCATGATGAACATCCTCACACCAGACTGATGAACTTTATTGATGTGTTTCATTAATAATTGTCCTTTATTCAGCAGAGAAAGTGTTTTTAAAGCCTGACATGCTTCAGTGCTTCTCACTCAGTGATGTGTGTTGTTCAGTTTTTGTACATCAGATCAGATCAGTGCTGAACTATGAGAGAGAGAGAGAGAGAGAATTATAAACTCCAACAACATAGGTATTTAGTATTTGAGCAGTTCATCATATGTGAGGAAAAAAGAGGAAAGTGTGCATGAACTTTATCTGATCTGCAACTGATTGAGGAGTTAAAACATGTTTGATGTCAGTATAAATCTTTAAATTAGTCCAGGATTCAGTGTCATTCAGTTGAAATGAGTGAGAAAAGCTGAAGTTTGTCTCTTTATAGTGACAGAGGAAGAAAAACTTGTCCCACACTGGCCTCTAATGTCTTTATTAGAGAAACTGCAACATTAATTTACTTTTTTATTGCTTGTTTATGCCTTTTGTTCTGCTGCTTCATTCCCATGGCAATGATTTTAGCCTATTTCAGTGTTTTCCTTAAATGTCATGTAACTATTCTATTTACATTCTTTTTATTTAAATTTAATGGTTATTGCTGCTTTTTATATTTTCATTTAAAACATTTCCATCTAGAGATAAACTAAAACATAATTCTTCCTCAGGAGCTCCAATAGAAATAAGTGTTGTCGGTTTTTGTACAGCTGTTCAACCAACTTCAGTCACTGTGTGTCTCGAGCACAATAATAAACAGCAGAATCTTCAGTCTTCAGACTGTTCATCTGCAGATACACCTGCTGTCTGTTGTTGACTCTGGAGATGGTGAATCGGCCTCGGACTGACTCAGAGTAATATGTGCTGCCAGTATCGCTAGTAGCAATAGTAGCGATCCACTCCAGTCCTTTTCCAGGAGCCTGTCTGATCCAGTGCATCCAGTAGCTTCGAATGTGAATCCAGAACCTGTACAGGTCAGTTTGTGGGATTCTCCAGGTCTTTTAAGGACTGATTCAGATTGAGTCAGAGTCTGACCATCAACACCTGCACAAACAAACAAGAAAATAGTCACTTGTTGTAAACTGGTGACTTTGTGAAGACGGATGATCAAAGCAACATCAGTGAAAGTGTTCACCTGCCCAGAACATGGTCAGAAGCAACAATGGTGTCCTGAAGTCCATCATGTTAAAGTGTGTGTCCACTAGTCTCTGTCATCCTCTGTGCAGTCACATAAGTAGGTGGAAGACGCTTTGCATTGACTCCTCCTCACAGGAAGAACAGAGTTGGAGTGGGCTTGGCCTTCATTGTTGTCATATATGTTGAACTTGGACAGTTATACTCAGATTTGAATGTATTCTGCAGTCAACTCTTTCTTCATGGATGTCAGAGTTTTAAGTAGAAATAGTTTCTGGAGAACCTTTGACACGTGAAATTTCCTCTGTACTCGTCTCTTAGTAAAAACATGTGATTGATCATTTGTGTGGACACAGAAGTTCCTATTATCTCCATCATTCATAGGATTATTTCCTGAGTGTGTGTGAAAGTGTGTGACAGGATCCAGCTGACAGCAGCAGAGTCCAGAACATTCTGTCCTTTATTCTCCTTTTGACTGTAGTTGGTAGAAGCAGGTTTGTAATGAACTTGTAGAGTAAAAAATCCCACCTGTGTTCCACATTATATGATATTAAATGAAACAGTAAATGCTGCTGTAATTAGATGTAATATTCTTGTTTATGACTCACAAAGTCTCAAACTAACTTTATCCTGATGGAGGCCCTTTGAAAGATCACTTTGCTGTTTGAATTAGTATTAGAGTGGATTTTTGTCTTTTGAAAGTCCTGTGAGCTGCTAATGGTGCAAAGATTGATGACAAAGAGAGTTTTACTGAGTGAAGTGGTGTGAATTGATTCCTGGTCTGAGGGCTCCTCCTCTGGTGGCTTCATGTTCCAAGTGTTCAGGCTCTGAGGGGTTTTTGTTCAGGTCTACTGATCATTTGTGTCACTGTGTCTCTTCTGGCACAGTAATACACAGCAGAGTCTTCAGGCTGCATATTCTGTCCATTTAGAGTCACTGTTTTGCTGGAAGTGTCTAATTCGACACTGAACTTGTTCTTCAGTGAATCTTTGTAGTGAGAGCCTCCAGTATATCTCATTCCAATCCACTCCAGTCCTTTTCCTTCAGTTTGTCTGATCCAAGCTGTGTAGTAGCTGCTCAGAGCGTAAGAGACCTGACAGGTGATGGAGAGACGTTGACCTGGCTGCACAGTCACAGATTGTGGCTGTGTCAACTGTTCACTCTTCACACCTGTTTTAAAAAAAGGTTCTATGATCACTTACTGTATCTAGTCAGAAGAATGAAGTATAGATTTTGACAAATCCAAAGAGACTCACAGGATGCAGCTGCAAACAGCAGCAGTAGAGCTCCAGACAACATGGTTGGACGTGAAACTGATGTGCTGTGAACTTTACTGACAGTCTGATGCTTTTAAAGCTGGAAGGTCATGGAGTTTGCATAGAACACATGAAGCATGAGTGCTGGTCCAAGAGAAGCCAATAGAAAGGTCTGTTCAGTGATTGTATCTGCAGAATGAACACACACATGGAAATCACCTCCTCACTTCATACATGATGTTTTAATGTCATTACATGTTAAAGTACAACATAAAATAATGTTATACTGACACCAATAAAACAACTGTGAACTTTTCTATTTGTGGAAACGAGAAATGTGTAATTTCTAATGTAACACTTAAGATTCTTTCTATAAGCTGTGCTCCTCATGTTTTTACTATATTTATAGATCAATGAGTCTTTTAAAATGATTTCTACTGTTTCTTTGACATAATTTATTTTCTGTAAGTACATCGACATCAGATTCATGAGGAACTTCACTTTCATCAGAACAGTGTATTTGAAACTTCAGCATTTATTTATTCATTTATTAAAGTATTTACAAACTCATTTGCAGCAGAAATAAGTCCTGACAGTTTCCAAGATCATGGAGTAAATAAAGTTTATTTTGCAGGTTTGCATTAAAGACCCTTAATGCTTTCAGTTTTTGCAGATGTTTGAGGACAAAGATGTACACAGACTCTTGGAAACTCTAGAAAAATAGCTGCTCAGGAAGTGGAAATGTGAGACAACATGCAAACAATATAAATAAAAAATGCAAATGACATTAAAATCTTCATCAAGTATGATGCAGCAGGATTTCTGATCTTAATGTGCTTGTTTTGGTTTATGGCTCTAGTATTATTATGGTCTAATAAAATAAACATGTGACCAAAATGAACAGAATGTGACAAATTAAAATACAAGCCTCCATGTCCATAAAGAGATACATGGACTTGTGCTTTACAGGATGTTCACAGACTTTATTCACTGCTTTATTACATCAAACTGTTTTCATTACAACACTTGGAGATTTTTCTGAGTCTCTGATTACTGCAGAATTGTGCTTTCAAAAAAGGAAAATATCCCCATGAGGTTTATGTCTATAATAAAAGTAGAATTAGTTACTAATCTGTAATTACTCATGTCTTCACATTCCTTGATTAGAGATATTTTTAACCTGGTGCTCTATATGACCAGAAAAAAGATATACTTTCATCCTTATTGCTCAAAAAGGAAAAACTTAACAACAATGTGAATGTTTTACAAAGTTTTAAAATCTGTTGTAGAAATAAAGATTCTAAACTTCATTTATTGTTAAATTAACAATAAATTAACAAAGTTACAACATACGTAACAGGAATTAAAGAAATGAAATAAATAATATCATCAATAAAAATGAGTGATAAACAGACAAAGGTGATGAAAGCAGCCAGAGAGCATAGAAATAAAGATCAGTGAGCAGAAAACAATCAGGTCATGAAACACAAGAGAAGCTATGAAGGGATCATGGAGCACAGCCACATATCAAACATTCACAAAGGCCTCCAAGATTATTGGAAGACAATTAAAAGACACTCATGATTTTAATACGTAGACTGTTCCACAGTTTGGATGCCGGAACAGCAAAAGGCCCAGTTCCTCTTGTTCACAAGCTGAGACTTAGGAATGAGCAGCAGAGCCCCATTTACTAACCTGAAAAGGATGCAGGACCTGGACTCCTTCCTAGACCAGCCTAATACTCTTAAAGTGTAATAAGAACCAGATCATTCTGTATCCACTGTTGGAGAAGGAGTTGCTGTGTCAGTTCAATTAACATGAAAGAAATAGCAGTGTTCTGTTGTTAAATTGATTCCTGGTCTGAGGGCTCCTCCTCTGGTGGCTTCATGTTCCAAGTGTTCAGGCTCTGAGGGGTTTTTGTTCAGGTCTACTGATCATTTGTGTCACTGTGACTCTCTGGCACAGTAATACACAGCAGAGTCTTCAGGCTGCATATTCTGTCCATTTAGAGTCACTGTTTTGCTGGAGGAGTCTGTGGAAATGCTGAATTTGTTTTTCAGTGAATCTTTGTAGTGTGTTGGATTTCCAGTCGCTGCCATTCCAATCCACTCCAGTCCTTTTCCTTCAGGTTGTCTGATCCAAGCTGTGTAGTAGCTGCTCAGAGCATAAGAGACCTGACAGGTGATGGAGAGACGTTGACCTGGCTGCACAGTCACAGATTGTGGCTGTGTCAACTGTTCACTCTTCACACCTGTTAAAGAAGAAAATGCATTGTGACAAATGATCAGTTTGTATTGTAAAAGAAGAACAAATATCCAGATGTTATTAGAGACTCACGTCCAGCTGCAAAGAGCAGAAACAGAGCAAACACAAACATGGTTTATGGTGAAAGTGTGGTGCTGTGAACTCCACTCTGCAGTGTGATGTGAAGTTTTTATAGCTGAGTAACAAAGGAGGCCACTGAGTTTGCATAGAATCAAACATATGAAGCATCAGAGTAAGTGGAGCCAATCAGAGGGTGTGACTGTTAAATGTGCAGCTTCAAAACATGCCTTGAACACATCTGCTTTATGTGATATTTGGATTTCACTCAGCTGGAATTCTTTGAAACTACAATCAATAAAACAACGGACTTTTGCAAACAATACATTTGTGCTGTTGCTACAAACTATTTTAGCAACATAAAACATTTTAAACCAAATTGTTGGTCACATCGATTCACATTTTATTATAAATGCTAACAACCAGGGGTGTTATTACTGTTAATGCTAGTAAGTTAATACTGATGTTATAAATTAGATCACAAATAGAAAAAATCTGAATTTGTATAAATTAAATTTGCTATAATTATGATAAAAAGAGTCCATGGAAACTACTGGGATCACTGCTTTATTTAGGGCATTTTAACAGTGTATTTAGCATGTTTTCTAATCTTGAAGACACTTTTAACATATATGCTGTTTAACAGATTTGGTTTCCTCCTTCAACAATCAGAGTGACGTCTTCTATCTCTGTATTCATCTAGTTACTTCCATACTTTCTGTACTTCATCTATTTGTTTGCTGAACAATGAAGTTAGCACTCAGGATGATGTAAATAGTATAAAATGTAAGTTTGCTGTAGCTGTTTTCAGGTTTGCAGGTTCATATGAAATACTTTAAATGGCTTCTCTCCTGGACACATAGATGCTCTTTGCCGTTGTCTCTGGAGACGGTGAACCGGCCTCGGACTGACTGAGAGTAGAAATTGCCTCCACTGTAACCATTAGTATCAGCAGCGATCCACTCCAGTCCTTTTCCAGGAGCCTGTCTGACCCAGTTCATCCAGTAGCTACTAAATGATATTCCAGAGGTTGTACAGGTCAGTCTGTGGGACTCTCCAGGTCTTTTAACTGCAGGTTCAGACTCTGTTATGCTCCAACCTTCAGCACCACTCCAAACAAACACAGCAACAACCACAAAGAGTGTGAGCTGTCTGTGAGCCATGTTGACAATGTGACTAATATGTTTTCAAGTGTGTGAATTTCCTTTAAATACACTGAATCCACATGAAAATGCTTCCATGAGGCTCCTCCTGCATCAGTCAAATCAGAGGGTAGGTCTATCGACAGCACAACACGAGATTCTACATCATTTAAACAAGTCAGCAGCTAAAACATCTTTCTATTCTAATGTAAACTGACTCAAACTAAATTAGAGACTTGCCACTTTAACACAGTATCTGTTGTTTGCATGCAGCCTTTTACTGGAGGTAAAGATTCAGTGTCACACCTGAAACTACTTGTAAGATGTTCAGGAATTCAAACTGGAGTTAAAGGTTTGGCTTTAAAACCCAACTAAAAAGTCACTGGTGCCAGAAATGATGCTTCTCCTTCATTTATAAGGATTTTCATGTGAGGAAGGTTTGATGAGCACAGCAGGAAATGTCATGGACTTCATTTATTTCACTATGCAGTCATTTTTTATTCATGTCCAGGATATTTTGTAGACAGAAACATGTTTGATACTAACATTCCCTTTGAATATGTTTCCATATAATCATTTAGTTTATGTGATTGAATATTTATCAGTTATTAATCTTTAGAGTGAAACCTTTACTTTGCACCTAAATTTGAAAAAATGTCTGTCATTTTAGGGTGAGACATTAAAGGATGGTTTTCACAAATTAAGTTCTGTCTGATCCATCTATAAAAAAAGCCATAACGTTTCCTGAATAGTTCTCACACCTTCTCTATATTAAAAATAGCTGCACTCCCCTCAGATATTTTGTTTTCTTATTTCAAAGCTGTTTCACTGTAATTACATTTATATCTGTCATTTTAAATACAGAGAATTAAAATGAAAAAACGAATGGGCTCTGAAATATTCATTAAATCAGTACTGACTGTGTAATGTTGAATGAACTGATACATCGTCTAGTGTTTTATCTTAATCAGAAGACACAATAAAGAAAATATAAATGTATTAATTAAATCCAGAGATTTAAAATGAAAAATAAACACAAAACTAAAATAAAGATTTTAATCAATTAAACATTTAATTTATTGAATTAAGAAAAACATCTGTTGATGTCTTCCTGGAAAATGATCTTTTAAAAAAAAAATTAGGTGCATAGTAAAGGTTTCACACCAAAGATGAACAACTGTTGGATATTTAATCACATTAAACTAAAATTTTATGGAAACATATTCATAGCTAATATAAGTTTCAAACATGTTTCTGTCTCTAAAATATACTGGACATGAATAAAAAATGCTGCATAGTGAAATATATGAAGTACATCTGCATATATGCAACATATTTATGTTTAAATGCGTTTACAGACCTTCTTCTCCTGCAGTCTGAAGCTAATATGATCTTATACTGATGTATCAGTTAGAACAGGGTTTATTCCCTCTAGTGGCCTCAGGTGGTAACTGCAGCTCACGTTACAGTTACTCCTTGCAAAATAAAAGCCCTGATTTGTTTAACGACAGAATTGCATGATTTCACATGTTTTCGAAATGCAAACCCAACTGTAAAAAGCATTAGCTAGCTGCTCCACTTCCTCTGAATATTTTGTTCTCGTCTTTGTCAAGCCCAAACGAACAATTAATCCATATTCTAGCAAATTACGAACCTACAGCCGCATCCCTGTAGTGACCAGCAGGGTTAGCTGAGCTAGCGGAAGTGCTAACGAGCTTCTGCTCTGCCACGGATGGCTTTATTCCCGCAAATTTAGTGGTTTTCAAATTAAATCATCTACAAGACACAGAGCAGTAGTAGTTCCGTTTGTGTTTCAGGTGTAATGTTTCTCTGTGTGACTGTGTCTGACTTACTCGGAATAACTTACTGCTGTTCTTATTGCACTGAGTGTATTTTGCACACCGTTACCACTACATGGCACAACCTATATTTTGCACAGTCCACTCTGTTCACTTTTATTCTTGTACTTGTATATTTTATATTCTGTTCACTTTATATTTCTATTGCTATTTTATGTCCTCTGTTTAGTGCTATGTGTCTTGCTGTGACAAAATAATTTCCCAGACCTGGGATTATTAAAGTATTTCTATTCTATTCTATTCTATTCTATAAAATCCTCCTGTTCACTGGGAGCTGCAGCTACCGATCTGCTTCGTATTGAATCATATCAGAGCAGGGGGCGTTTCTGCCCTCTGGTGGCCACAAGTGGTAACTACACTGTTATTAAATGGAAAGCTGGCGACACAGTACACACGAGCAGCACTTCCTGTTGATGCTTCAACGTAAAACTATCACAATTTCCTCGTTTTAACAAACATGCTAAAACATGATTTTGTACGACTCAGATATAAAACAAGTTGTATAAACCGGCCACAACCTTCTCGGCTTGTGTGATTAATTTTGTTGTAATCTAAGTAGCCTCCCAACAGAAAATGAACACATGTTGAAGCTAATTACAAATCTACAGCTGCATCCCTGGTGAGCAGTGTTAGCCTAGCTAGCGGAAGTGCTAACAAGCTCCTCCACTGATACAATGTTATAAAGGAAAAGTAATATTAGTAATTTTTAAAATGAATCCAGAAGAAACACAGTTGTAGCTGTATGTCAGTTTAAGTTGTACTGTTTTATTGTGGGACTGTTTCCTCTGATTATCGTGAGTCAGCTTCTTTACTTCAGGTACGTAACGAGCTAGCTCTAATGCTATGCAGGCTACAACTATAGCTTGTGATCAGCACCTTTTCAAGAGACGCTGGTTGTAGGGCTGGAGCTAGCTTGTCACATCTTCTAATTAGCTGCTAGCTTGGCTAACACTGCCGTCATGGATGCAGTTGTAGATTTGTAATTGGCTACATTATGAATTAATTTTTCATCTGGAAGTGACTGAGACGACAACGAAAATAACTAGAGCAAGTGAAGAAGTTAGCGGTTGTTAAATATAACTTACACTGGAGAGCCTTCTGAGTCTAATGCTTTCTTTTTTTTTCTTTTTTTTTCAAAGAAAAGATTATGATGCTTTTACGTTGAAGGAGCTAACAGAAAGTGTTCCTCATCTGTAATGTCGCCACTTTACACTTTAATAATAGTGTAGTTACCTCTTGTGACCGCCAGAGGGCAGAAACGCCCCTTGCTCTGATATGATCCACCCCATATGAGACGAGGTTGTACTGCGGCTACTAGCTGCTAATGAACAGTTGTACGCCAGTAGAGCTAACACACTGATACGAACGTTTTATTAAAGTAACGTAAGTAGCTTTTAAAATACATGCGGAGGACACAGAGGTGTAGTTATATCTTACTTTGATTTGTAATGTAGAACTGTTTGGGTCTCTGATTGTTTTTGTTGTCTTATTGAGGTTCAGACGGTAAATGAACCTATTTTGTGGCTAATTACAAACCCACAAGATGTTTAATGGCGTGACCGGCAGGGTTAGCCGAGCTAGCAGTAGTGCTAACAAGGCTCTCCACTGGCACTGATAGTTTTCTAACTGCAAATTTAGTAGACTACAAAGTAAATAAAGTCATCTTGTAGATTAGCTTTTCATTTTCGATGTCTCATCCAGCAGATTCTGTTAAACATTTATTGATTTAGTGGGTTACACTGTAACCTCTTGTTGACTATGAAGATAAAACTTAATTCATTAATTTAGACTTTCTATAGTCATGAAAAAGATAATGCAGAAAATTCATAAAAACAACAGATTTATTGGTTGGTTTTATTTCACTCATAGTCTTTGAACTGACAGCATTAAAATGTAAATGAATGTTGAGTTGGTTTCAGCTGGTTGAAGACCTGGATTATTTAAGACCTTGAAAGGTTTCAGGATTTAAATGATGTTTTAAGCCCCAGACTTGCAGAGAAAGTTGGAGCATGAAGACAAATATAAATAGTTGTGAAGTGAAAGTGGTGAGACTATATGCAACATGCTGATGCTGTAGTGAACAGGACAATGTGTGCTTTGTTATCTGTCAAATAGCATGTATAGTCCCGCCGAATTTACCCTTAACCAGGGCAATCGGACCAGCTCTCCGTTTCTAGGGTTAGGTTCTAAACTGCTCATAGGTATTACCTAATAAGTTCAGCAGAACAGCTTAAGCTGGTGTCGAAGAAACTCGCCGAGCTCTCACTGTCTCCATTCAGACGCCTACCCCTCTTGCTCTGATAGAAGACTGCGCTAGGCAGCCTAAATAGTTCAGTCTTCTTATCAGTCACGTCTGTTAACGACAGCTTTCTTCTTAAAAGACCTGGCACTTGGTGAATTGCTAGGTTTTAATTTAGTGGTTTGGATTAGCGTAACCCCAGGGATCCGTTTAAAATTCTGTGCAATACCTTAGTGACCAGAACAACCTGTAAGAACCATTAGATTTCAAATGCACACAGTTGCTTAACCTTTCACACCATGAGGATTTCATAAACTTCAGGTGATAATTCAAAACTCCATACTACGTCACTTTAAATGCAGGTTAAATGTTTATTGCATAATAATAGCAGGGCAAAGCAACAGCTCATAATCAAAGACGCCAAAATCAATCAAAAAAGTGAACAGGGATAATAATTCTGGTCTAACTCACAGAACTGATCATGTCTGAGCAAACACACCAAAATCATTTGAGCATATGCTTCAAGGTAATAATTCTGGTCTAACTCACAGAACCGATCAGGTCTGAGCAAACACACCAAAATCATTTAAACATATGCTCCAGAATCATAAATTTGGTCAAAATTATAGAACTGAGCTTTCTTAATTAAATCTCCCAATATTTTGCTTTAATAGTTGGAGTGTAACAGCAAGGCCTTAGCTGCCACACCCGACCTGACCTGTTTTGTGGAGATCTCCTGGAGGATGTGAAGAACTCAGTACAAAGTCTCAGGATCCAGCAGGAACTCTCCAGAAAATAGGGGGAGAGAACGTCCAGACCCCAATTCAGTCTTTGCAAAAAATCTTTAAATGTCTTTTGGGTTTGTTGCAGAAAAATAGGAAAAGTGTCAAAAAGATCTAACACGATGGTAAACTGTCAAAAGTCACAGGAAGAGATGAGCACTGCTGGAGTCTGTGTCTCTGCTAGCTGTTAGCTCTTCTGTTAGCTCTTGCTGGGTGATAGAAAAAGTCCACTGTCTATTTTCTGAGTCTATTTGCAGACCAATTCTGGATCGTTCTAATTAGTGAGAAATAGCCTCACTGTCCATAGACTACATCAGACGAGATCCTTCTCCGACTGCGTCCACGAACGTCTCCGGACAATTGTCACCTCAGATCACTTTTATTAAAGCACCTTACACACCCATATTGCCTAATTCCTACATATGTAAATTTGTACTTTTCCACAAGCTCACCCTATGTTAACGGCTCATCTCCTTATTAGGAGATTGTTTTCGTTAATCGGCCGAATTGCACCATAACCTCTTCTCGGCTGCCAGGAAGTCACCTGCATTCACCCCAGGTCAGTTTCCCCTTTCCACCTTATAAGGAAACTGTTGCTCAATTGTCGGCCAAATTACACCATAACTCCTTCCTCACAGTCTTAGCCGACAGCCAAGAGCTCCATCACTTCTCATCTCTTCCACCTGCAGTACTTTAACACAATAACCATCAGTTATCCATCACACTAGTTACTTGATCATAAAAATTCATCTGATTTTACAAACCATTCCATAAGCATAACTTTTAATTAATCTGACTTCAACATTTCAAATCATTACATTATAAACATGACTTCTCATCTAAGCACACACACTTGAGCACATGTTCTGTTCCTCTCCCCTACATTAGAGTCAACCCCAAACTTTATTTATTAACCATCTCAAATCAGAACCCCATATTCTAGATCCCCTTTTAAGCCAAATCCATATTACTCTATTAAACTCGGCCCCCTCATCAGACCTATTTCACCCCAGTGACCTTGTTAATAGCTGCTCCTGTGATCTCAAATCTTGGCTCAACTTGACAGAAACAAGTGTTTGTGTCACATTTAGGAAGATTCCAACAAGTAGAAAGTAGTCAGAGAACATGAGAAGTGAGTGTGTTTGCAGTGATCTGTGCAGTTTGTACTTTTAACTTCATGTCCCACTTCAAAGACTTGTCAGGTCAAGTTAGACAGTTAATAAACTCCTTTAACCACATCACATGCTGGTTATTGTTCAGCTTCTGTCATGAGGTACAGTTTGAATGAAGATCTAGGATGAATTTAGACTATATGGATTCTCTATTTAGTCATAAAGCGTTTGGTGTAACTGTATTCATCATTTAAACTACTCAAACAATAATAACAATAAGGAATAAGTGTATTAAGGGTGAATACTGCAGGAGTTTGCATGGACGCTGAAAGAACAAAGAAATATAGAACCTGCTGAAGTGTTCTCTGTTGTCCTGCCTGCAGTCAGATGAATAAAGGTGGAAGACATGTGAACTTTCTTTTCATACTAGTTTCCTTCAAGGTTTGTACATTAAATGACATTTTTGATTTAGAATGAATGATTTGACAAGTAAAAGAATTACTGTCATCAGTTTACAGTAAAAGTTGATAGATGAACATTTTTCTGCATGTACTGAAAAATCCCAGATGTGTCAGAGTTCATCACTCTGCTGTTTGACATCTGTGGAGGTTTTTGTTCAGCTGCTTCACTGTTTTCACTCACTGTGTCTCTTCCAGCACAGAAGTAAACAGCAGAGTCTTGTGCTGTCAGACTCTTGATCTGGAGGTACTGAGTGCTGCTGGACACATCTTCAGTCATGGGGAAACGATTCTGGAAGGCACTGGCGTAGATAGCATTGTTGTTGCCTGTATTCATCCTCCCAATCCACTCCAGAGCTTCTCCTGGTTTCTGTCGTATCCAGTGAATATTGTAGCTCGTCATGCTATAACCAGATATGATACATGACATCTTCACTGTCTCTCCAGGTCTTTTAACTACTGGTCCAGACTGAGTCAGAGTCTGACCATCAACACCTGTAAAGAGCAAATAAACAGTCAGATAATAATATAGACACAAGTTAACTTGTTCATAGATTGAACATCAACAGAATTTAAGGGAAGATCTTCACCTGCCCAGCAGACAGTTAAAAGTATCAGCCCTGTTCTAAAGTCCATCTTGTTGAACTCTGTCTGTCCACTGTTGTGTTGTTCTCTCAGCAGTCACATATGTAGAGGTGTAAGACAGTTTTGCATGGACTCCTCCTCAAAAGATAGAGACTAGTGGAATGAGCTGGGCTTCTAGTTTAGTGTTTGTTAGGAACTCTAAAAATGATCATGAGTCATTTCTTCAACTTAGGAGATTTAAGGCTTGTCATGTTTGATATCATTGAATATGAGAATTAAAACCACAAGTTTGAATCCATTTGTTTCTATTACAACTTTAAAATCTTTATCAATACATTCACAAAGTTCACAGAGGGAAAAAATGAACAAGTGCACATTTGTTTGAAAGAGGAAGTAAGAAGCTGTGGTCATAACTGTTTATAATAAACTCTGATAGGTCAGGAAGAACCCAGCATGTGAACATTTGTCTTATTGCTGTGTTCCTTTTCTTTCAGAGTTGATCAGAACATGTGAAGAATGAACAGCAGCTCCTTCAGTCTTCTGGCTTTTTGATCCTCAGACTTATTTGAAATGGTGAGATTGTGAAGTACAACTAAATGTAGACATGAAGCTGCTCTCACTGCTGATGTACCTTTTCAAATGATCATTAGATTTTCTTGTATGAAGCATGCTTATCATGGTGTTTGTTGTGTAGAACAGTGTGGACAGCTGCTGCTTCCAGTGTACATGAGCACAATGAGAACAAAGCTCTGAGGTCACTTCAGGGTTTCAGTGTGAGTCAGTGGAGATCAATAGATGTTGGAGTCTCCTTGTTGTGACAGAGGAGACAAAGACTGGATACTGACTGTCCTCTAGTGTTCCTTTGAGGGAACTACACCAGGATTTATTCCTGCATTTTAAACAGTGCTTCCATGATGTCCCTAAACATTGTACATGGAGTGTTTCTGTTCTTCATACCTGGACAGAAGTTCAGCAGTGAGTGTTGAGCAGTGATCATTCTAGACACAATATGTTATTTATTAATGTCTTAATGGTTATTTTTGTTGGCAGTAATTATTATTCTCAGAGGAAGTGATGCAGTTTCATCATTTCCTAATGATTTATTATTTACGTCCATAAAGTCGTCACAGGAAGGACAGCGGTGGAGTGGACTTGTGTCTTTATTGTGATGATCCTGGACAATTGAACTACATTGTAATGGTGGACTGTAGCTGTAAATTAGAAATACTGACTGATTCTTGGATTCTTGGGTTGGATTTGTGCAGTATTTTAGTAGCAATGGATTTTATGTCCCCACAAGCAAACCAGATCACACAACAGAGAATTCAACAAGGCCCATTAAAGTCCAGGTTGTACAGCTTTTAGTCGTCCTGTCTGAGTCAGTGGAGTTTTCTAAAATGAAGCACAAATGGTTTCTACTCACATTATTATTAAAGCAAATCTATGTTTAATGTTATATTCCTGGTTGGAGTCTGCAGAGTTAATTAGACTTTGTAGTCAGAGATGTAAAGTGATGATGGATTCAGCAGTGAAGAGTCACACATTCACTGGTGTTCATGAGTTTCTTTGTGGGAAGAAACTTAAAGCTGCTCACAGTGTTTGACTACCAAAACTTATTCCTTGAGATGAATCAGAAATGTAAATGTGTAAATTTAGATATAGCATCACTTTTTTTTAAAGAAAATAATGGTGGAAAAAATACAGCAATCAGTACAATCAAAGACATCCTTGTAGCTTTTAAAAGAGGAAGTAGTTTTTGTATGGCTCTTCTATTTGTGTCTCTCACTGTGTCTCTCTGGCGCAGTAATACACTGCTGTGTCCTCAGTCTTCAGGCTGTTCATCTGTAGATAGACTTTACTGCTGGAATCATCTCTGGAGATGGTGAATCTACCCTGGACTGACTGGGAGTAAAAGATAGGAGAACTAGATGTGTGCACAAAAGTGATCCACTCCAGTCCTTTTCCAGGAGCCTGTCTGATCCAGTTCCACATTGAGCTTCCAAAGTTGAATCCAGATGTTGTACATGTGAGTCTGTGGGACTCTCCAGGTCTTTTAACTGCTAGTTCAGACTCTGTTATGATCCCACCTTCAGCATCACTCCAAACAAACAGAGCAACAACCACAAAGAGTGTCATCTTTCTGTGAGCCATGTTGACTTCTATGATTGTACATGGATGAAACTCCTTTAAATATGATGTGAACTGGATCCCTGTTAGAATTGATTTACATCAAGCTCCTCCTTCACCACATTCTGCTTTTATAGTCATATTTAAAGGAATCAAGACAGAATTAAACACTGAAAACCTGACAAAGAGAAGTTAAAACATGTTCACACCACCTAAACATCTGTACAGCTGCAGAGTAAAAGTACAGAATTATTTTTTAAATGTTTTCATGGAAAGATCCTGCAAATGTGTTCTAATAAAATCTAAGATAATCATTTGAGTTGCATGATGGCCTCATTTCTCTTGCAGTTAAAATTTTATTTCATTGTTACTGAAACACCAGTGAACTAAAATCAAGGTAATCTGTAGGCCTGGATTTTTTAAGAGCTTTAAAGGTTCCAGTATTGAAAGTGTGTTTAAATCCACAAACATAAAGAGAAACTTGGGGCCTCAAAAGGAAATGAAGTGTTCAGGGACTCAGACAGGTGTCACATCTACAACAGAGCACATGATGCAGGTTTTTAATTCAAGTAATAATCATGAAACTACATCACATTGAGGAGGATTGAACACAAATGGACAGTTCAGTGAAAGTAAAGCTGAAAACCTGCAGCTCTGTGTGCAGATTGAAAGTTGAAGGCTGCTGCAGCAGAATGAGAAGGAGCAGGAGCCATGTTGGTGTCCAGCTGAAGGAAGGGCAGAGGAATGGATGATGGGATGGAAGGATGAATGAGCATGAACAGAATGAGGGAATGAGAGTGGAAAGGTGAGCCACAGGGAGCAGGTAGAGGGGGAGATCCAAGCTGGAGCCCGTTCGAGGATCTGCTGATGCTGGCTGAGGCCCTGGAGGAGGCGGTGACGTCAGTGCAGGTGGACGCTCAGGTGAGGAGGCCGGAAGTGCGGGAGGTTTGGAGTGTGTTGTGGCTGCAGTGGAAAACAGCCAGCAAGCAGCTTGTGTTGTTGTCGGAGCGGCTGAAGGAAACGTGTTGTCAGAGCATCCTGCACACGTCCACAGTCCAGTTCCTCGCTGTGGTTTGGGCTCCTGCAGAGGTCCGATGCGCTGGAGACGTGCGCCGGGTTTGGAGCTGCACACATGCGCTTTGGGTGAGCTCGGAGGTCGGGGAATGTGCAGCACGGAGCGCAGGCGGCTCTGGAGAGAAGTTGGACTGGTGTGACTGCTGAGGGAATATTGTGGCTGCAGGAGGATTGTTGGACACATCGTCGGATGGATGGATGAGCAGCTGTGGATCCTCGGTGAGTAGACTCTTAGTGACTGAAGCAGCGCTTGTCTGGTGCACAAATCATGAGAGAGCAACAGTTGTGGATGGTCAGCAGAGTAGAAGTGGGTCTGCAGCTGGTTAGAGGTGTGGTTGAGGCCTGGTTCACTTCATGTGTGACTCACATTCATCAACAGAGTCTCTTCATTGTTGACTTTACAGGGAAAATAAAGTTTGTCTCTTCATGTCTTTTCAGCTCCCAGAGAGTCTGGTCCAGTTTGATTTCTCTCTAAAATACTGTCAGACATTGTCCATCACAGTGATATACTGGAGGGTAGACAGTATAAAGAGCTTTTTATTATGATAGAGGAGAAATAATTGTATGTATATATTTTGCTATCAGTGGAGTCTCTACAGTAAAAATCAGATGAGAACATAAAACTGTTGAACACCAGCAACTATACTGTAAAGTCGCTGGATGCTCCAAGAAAAACAGATACCAAGAAGGTTTTTCAGTTTCACCTGAGAAATGTTTCTGAACGGTTTGTTGTTTCAGTGAAGCTTAAAATGCTTCTTCTTTGGATTGCAATCTTGAAGACTAGATAAAAAATCTATTTTGACCAAAGGAAAAAAGAATATCTTATACAGTGAAACGTGTTTTTTTATCGAGTTACTTTTTTCTTATTTATGTTTTGTTAAATATTGTTAAATATCGTTTTGATAAAAAAGCCAATTGTCTTTTTTATTTGCTTTCAGCATCATAATACACTGACACGGATACAAAACATAATATGCTTTTAGTAAATTACATTCAGTTACAATTAAATTACATAAAATTTGTGATAAATTTCATTTCTATGATGAAGTAAAACATATTAAAATGCTCCACAGCTCCTCGTGGTTTAAGTCTCATACTGATGCTACTGAGTCTGGCTGGTTGTTGATGAGTTTTTGTGCAGGTCTGTTGGTGGTTTGTATCACTGTGGCTCGAACACGTACACAGTAATAAACAGCTGTGTCCTCAGACTGCAGGTTCTGTCCTGTTATTGTCACTGTTCCAGCAGAAGTGTCTCTGCTGGAACTGAACTTATTCTTCAGAGCATCATTTTGCCAAAGTGTACCTCCTCCCCAGCGATGCACAATCCAGTCCATTGGTTTTCCTTCATGCTGTCTGATCCAACCTGTTGCATAGCTGCTATCAGTCATAGAATAACCAGAAGGTTGACAGGTGATGGTCAGAGTGTGTCCAGGCTGCACAACCATTGAGTCTGGTTGGATGAGATGGATACTGTTCACACCTGTGGAGACACAAATCAACATTATCTCCATCATTCCTCATATTATTGAGTGTTTGTAATGTGTTGATGAGTGTGAATCCAGTGAAAGCTCCTCACAGGATCCAGCAGCCAGCAGCAGAATCAGAGGTGCAGAGAACATGTTGATGTTAAAGCTGAACTGATGTGAGCTCTTGTTTCCTCTCACTGACTCAAAAACACACACTTCCTTTTAAGGGAGCTTTATTTGCATGTTGTTAAATAAATGACATGTAAATCAGGAGTAAACATTGTGTCCTCTGGAGTGAGCACACTAGAACATTTAGCAGAGGCTCTAATGTACCTTCTAGATGGTTATTTACTTCAGGTTGATGTAGAAAAAGTGAATATTGTGTTTAAAGGAAAGTTTTCTCTGTAGTTGATTTTCTGCTGTTATTATTGTAGTGAGTCATGATGAACATCCTCACACCAGAGAGATAAACTTTATTGATGTGTTTCATTAATAATTGTCCTTTATTCAGCAGAGAAAGTGTTTTTAAAGCCTGACATGCTTCAGTGCTTCTCACTCAGTGATGCATGTTGTTCAGTTTTTGTACAGCCTTGTTGGCTCTTGTGTCACTATGTCTGTCGTGCACAGAAATAAACAGCAGAGTCTTCTTGTTTGAGACATTTCACCTCTAAATACACAACGTTTAGCGAAGTGTCTTTTGTGATGGAAAACTGTCCTTGGAGACTTTGTGCAAATATGGTGCCAGTTCCATCATCAATGCGTCCGATCCATTCCAGTGCTTGTCCTGGTTTGTGACGAATCCAGTGCAGCCAAGCCAGAGAGAGTCCTTGCACTTTACAAGACAGAGTGACTGATTGTCCTGCTGTGCTGACCAGTGGATCTGACGAGGTGAGGGACTGGCCCCGAGCAGCTGAAAGGACACAGAGTTTAGATGACAGCAGGCATCTGAAGCTGATTTTCTTTTCTTGTGGAGGATCCAGACTGGACTTACCTGAAATGAGAGCTAGAAAGAAGAGACTTAGTACAAGTGTCATGGTGAGACCTTGACTGAGACTGTAGCTGTAAAGGCTCATACACTATATTACCAAAAGTATTTGCTCACCTGCCTTGACTCACATATGAACTTAAGTGCCATCCCATTCCTAACCCATAGGGTTCAATATGATGTTGGTCCACCTTTTGCAGCTATTACAGCTTCAACTCTTCTGGGAAGGCTGTCCTCAAGGTTGAGGAGTGTGTTCATGGGAATATTTGACCATTCTTCCAGAAGTGCATTGGTGAAGTCACACACTGATGTTGGTGGAGAAGGTCTGGCTCTCAGTCTCCGCTCTAATTCATCCCAAAGGTGTTCTATCAGGTTCAGGTCAGGACTCTGTGCAGGCCAGTCAAGTTCATCCACACCAGACTCTGTCATCCATGTCTGTATGGACCTTGCTTTGTGCACTGGTGCACAGTCATGTTGGAAGAGGAAGGGGCCCGCTCCAAACTGTTCCCACGAGGTCGGGAGCATAGAATTGTCCAAAATGTTTTGGTATCCTGAAGCATTCAAAGTTCCTTTCACTGGAACTAAGGGGCAAAGCCCGACTCCTGAAAAAAAAGCCCACACCATAATTCCTCCTCCACCAAATTTCACACTTGGCACAATGCAGTCCGAAATGTACCTTTCTCCTGGCAACCTCCAAACCCAGACTCGTCCATCAGATTGCCAGATGGAAAAGCATGATTCATCACTCCAGAGAACGCGTCTCCACTGCTCTATAGTCCAGTGGCGGCGTGCTTTACACCTTGGTGATGTATGGCTTGGATGCAGCTGCTCTGCCATGGAAACCCATTCCATGAAGCTCTCTGCGTACTGTACTTGGGCTAATCTGAAGGCCACATGAAGTTTGGAGCTCTGCAGCAATTGACTGTGCAGGAAGTCGACGACCTCTTTGCACTATGCGCCTCAGCATCCGCTGACCCCTCTCCGTCAGTTTACGTGGCCTACCACTTGGTGGCCGAGTTGCTGTTGTTCCCAAACTCTTCCATTTTCTCATAATAAGGCTGACAGTTGACTGTGGAATATTTAGGAGCGAGGAAATTTCACGACTGGATTTGTTGCACATTATTTAAAACATTTCCATCTAGAGATAAACTAAAATATTAAAGCTACAAGCAGCGTCGGACGGGCCCTCGCTCCTCACCGCACTGCTCTCCACATGACCTTGTCTAGGGGGCGCTGTAGAGCCGATTGGAATTTTGACCATGCAAATCTATTGGTCTTGGGATACTATATGTATGCACCAAATTTCATGTTTGTAGGATAAAGCAGTGATTTTATTGTATGTAGTATTTGAATATTTGTAGGGGGCGCTGTGGAGCCGTTTGAACACGTCCACTCCTGAATTGTATATTGAACGTTAGGTTTTGAGATTAATGAGCATTTTTGTGGATTTGGTGATTTTACATGGATCCCTTAACCTCCAAAACTCATTTCGTTCCACATGGCGAATTTGCTCAAAATGGCCGCCATGCCACGCCCACACTGTGTGACGCAGCCACGAGATTTTAATAACTTTTCATTCTGGATGGGTCTCGATGCCACACAGCGAATTTGGTAAAGATCGGACAAAAATCCTGGGAGGAGTTTGTTAAATTCCAATGCTTGTGCACCACGTGCTCTAGGGGGCGCCGTTGAGCTTTTTAAAAATTTTAAAAGCAGGAATATTTTTGTCTTGGGCTACTGTACATGTGTACCAAATTTCATGAGTTTACGTGAAACTAGCCGTATTAACTCCATTAAAGCCCAATTTTGAAGGTGGCGCTATTGAGTCATTTTGCCATTCATATGTGTAATTCCCCCAAAATATCAAATTTTTCACCAGTCCTGATGTGTGTGCCAAATTTGGGGAGTTTTTGAGCATGTTTAGGGGGTCAAATTAGGGTTCAAAGTGGCGTAAGAAAAAGAAACCGCCAAAGAAACACTACAGGAACAATAGGGTCCTACGCACTGTAGTGCTTCGGGCCCTAATAATAAACATCAAGTTTTACAGCATCCACAGAATGTACAGTCAACAAGCATAAACACACCACAAAACAACACAAATCAACCAAATACACAGATTTGAATGCATTCTGCAGTCAACTCTGTCTTCATGGATGTCAGATCACTTTGCTGTTTGAATTAATATTAGAGTGGATTTTTGTCTTTTGAAAGTCCTGTGAGCTGCTAATGGTGCAAAGATTGATGGCAAAGAGAGTTTTACTCAGTGAAGTGGTGTGAATTGATTCCTGGTCTGAGGGCTCCTCCTCTGGTGGCTTCATGTTCCAAGTGTTCAGGCTCTGAGGGGTTTTTGTTCAGGTCTACTGATCATTTGAGTCATTGTGAGTCTCTTCTGGCACAGTAATACACAGCAGAGTCTTCAGGCTGCATGTTCTGTCCATACAGAGTCAGTGTGTTGCTGGAGGAGTCCTTGTTGCCACTGAACTTGTTCTTTAGTGAGTCTTTAAAGCTTGTCTCCCAACCAATCCACTCCATTGCTTTTCCTTCAGGTTGTCTGATCCAAGCTGTGCTGTAGCTGCTCACAGAATAAGAGACCTGACAGGTGATGGAGAGACGTTGACCTGGCTGAACAGTCACAGATTGTGGCTGTGTCAACTGTTCACACTTCACACCTGTAAAAAGATGAACATACTGTTGGCAAATGATCCAGTTACAGTCCAACAGAACAACAAGTGACTGAGGGACTCACAGTTTCCAGCTGCCATCAGGAGCAGCAGAGCTACAGGAAACATAGTTGATGTTGAAGCTGTAGAGATGAGAGCTTGTGATCCTCTCTAACCTCCTGTCCAAGTGAAGTCTTTATAACTGTGAGGAAGGAAGAACACCGAGTTTGCATAGAGACCTGAGAAGTGGTGGTCATGTGAATAACAAAGAACATGTCAGTCACTTGGATCAGTCATTCTGTGCTTCTGAATACATGCAAATTAGATAACATGGATTTTTCAGACATGTAAAAGCTTCAGTGTTCAAATTGTGTTTTAACCACAGACATTAAGGGAAACTCTGGGCCTTAAGAGGAAATGAAGAATCAGAAACTAAAATCTGTGTGACTATATGCAAATGTTAAATTTCTACAGAGCAGAGAAAAGATGTCCATAAAGATTAAACTACATAGTACATCTTCAGTTTTCTCTCAGTTCTTCTGAAGATACACCTGCCACCAGACTTTGTAAACTATTGTTCAGATTCTATCAGAGTCTGACTGCAAACACCTGAAGAGAAAAGACGAGTGAGATTTAAAGTGTGTGTCCACTGTTCTCTCTTGCTTTCAATGCAGTCACATAAAAAGGTGAAGGATATTGACATTGAGTGGACTGTAAAGACCTGTTTTCACACAACAACCATTTGTATTTCAGTAATAGCAAACATCCAGACATATTAATGAATAAGATTTGTTCAACTATAAAACCTGTTTGTCATGAGTCACTTTCAGCAAAAACATACATCATATTATATGTAACAGCATTCTTCCACATTTAAAACATTGACCTCCTCTGTCCATCCATCTGTCCATTCATCACATCCAGACTTAACTACTGCAACAGTCTTCTGTATGGGACATCTTCAAAAACACTCTCGAAACTTCAACACATCCAGAATCCTGCTGTCTGCCTGATCACCCACTCCCACACCCGTGATCACATGACCCCCATCCTTCAGAATCCCCACTGGCTCCCCGTCCCCCAGTGAATCCACTTCAAAATCCTGCTCATCCCCTACAAAGCTCTCCACAACCTGGCTCCCCCCCCCAACTGAACCTCCACAGACACACTCCCACCCACACCCTCCTCTCTGCCAAACACCAGCCTCCTATCAACCCCCATCTGGACCAAATACTGGACCTGGAGTGTCAGGCCTTTCTCCATTGCTGCTCCCACCCTCTGGAACTCACTCCCCTGAAGCATAAGATAATCCTCCTCACTGTCCATATTCAAGAGATCCATAAGGACACATCTTTTCAACACTGCTTACAACTCATAAATCCCCTTTTCTATGTGCTCCTTTCTCCACGACATTCCTGTTTTATATATATATATATATATATATATATATATATATATATATATACACACACACATATATAAATATTTGTGTTCTTATCTACATTGTAAAGCGTCTTTGAGTGTCTTGAAAAGTGCAATATGAGTATTATTATTATTATTATTATTATTATTATTATTATTATCATTATTATTATTTTTATAATCCACAGTGTTATTGAGTTCAGCAAAAGGCTAAAATGTCAGACTGCCGTTAGCTCACTGAGTTAGGGTGTTACCATATAGGTGCAGGTCACCAGCAGCAGTCGTGACTTCGAGTCCAGCTCACGACCCTTTGCAGCATGTCTCTCTCTCTCTCTCTCTCTCTCTCTCTCTCTCTCTCTCTCTCTCTCTCTCTCACTCCACCCCCCTTCACCCTGTCTCTCCCCCATCATTAAAATGGAAAAACTCCCCAAAAAAATATTTAAAAGACCTACAATGTCTCAGAGTCTCTCTGCTATTTGACATCTGTGGAGGTTTTTGTGCAGCTGCTAACAACTTCAGTCACTGTGTGTCTCCAGCACAATAATAAACAGCAGAATCTTCAGTCTTCAGGTTGTTCATCTGCAGAAACAGCTGCTCTTTGTTGTTGTCTCTGGAGGTGGTGAACCTTCCTTGGACTGATTGAGAGTAGTAATTGCTGCCATCTCTATCAAAAGCGATCCACTCCAGTCCTTTTCCAGGAGCCTGTCTGACCCAGTGCATATAATAACTGCTGAGTGTGAATCCTGAGACTGTACATGTTAATCTGTGAGACTCTCCAGGTCTTTTAACTGCACCTCCAGATTCTGTCAGAGTCTGACCATCAACACCTGTAAAACCAGAAAACAATCCATGTCATGTAGTACATTGGTGGTATAAATGAGAATCTGTCAGATCTATATCAGTGTAAATGTTCACCTGTCCAGCAGAGAGTTAAGAGCAGCAGAGCTGTCCTACAATCCATCATGTTAAACTGTGTGTCCACTGTTCTCTGTCATCCTCACTGCAGTCACATAAGTACAAGACATTTGTGTTTTGCATTGACTCCTCCTCACAGGAAAGATGATATTGAACTAGAACTAACTGGACTCTCACTGACACTGAAACTGGACAATGAATTCAGTGTGTAAAAGTGGCTCCAACAAAAGTCCTGTAAATACACCAGTTTATGTAAAAGTTGTTATTTTAGAAGACCTCTAATGTGAGTATTTTTATTTCTTCATAATAACAAGTGGCAACTTTCTGTAACAAATACTGCAACATAAATGTAAAACTGTTGGTTTTATCCTGACAGTAAGTCACACAATATTCAGTCCAGCAGGGAGAAAAACATTTCAGCAGAAACAAAGTGAAGAAAACTGTTGACAATAATGTTTAATCATTAAAAATAGGTTCAGCTAAAGACATGTAATCTCTCAATAAGTGGATTCCATGAATACATATTTTCCAGTCAGTAAAAGTGAAACAAATATAAAGTGTGTTCCTTTGTGTAAAGCTCAAAGACTTGTTGTTTTCTCTGCAGTCAAAGTCTAGAACTATGTTTTACATGGACTTTTCCTCACAGACAGGATGAAGTTTGAACTTGTCCCCCAACAAAATGTGACCTTTGCAAGTTTAGAAAGAAATCAACATAAAGTGTTGACATTTCATTGAATAAAGTATCAAATCCTCATGAGATCCAGCTGCCAGGAGCTGTATCAGAACTTTACAGAACATATAATGTTGTTAAACTGATGAGAGTTCTTCTGTCCTTATACACTGTATTCAAAGTGGTCAAAGTGAAAACTAAGAGAAGCTGCAGAATAATAGATGCATTTATCATTTATGTGTCTTCTTTTTAGAAAAGATGAAGTGCAGAGAAGCTAAAATCCTGCTCTCTGATTATCTTGTTCTTTCTTGTTTTACATTTTATTGCTAAGTAGACTTGAACTCTTCTTAACAGTGAACTGGTCTGAATTGATTCCTGGTCTGAGGGCTCCTCCTCTGGTGGCTTTATGTTCCAAGTGTTCAGGCTCTGAGGGGTTTTTGTTCAGGTCTACTGATCATTTGTGTCACTGTGTGTCTCTGGCACAATAATACACAGCAGAGTCTTCAGGCTGCATATTCTGTCCATTTAGAGTCACTGTTTTGCTGGAAGAGTCTACACTGATAGTGAACTTGTTCTTCAGTGAATCTTTGTAGACTGCTGTACATCCAGCACATGAATATCCAATCCACTCCAGTCCTTTTCCTTCAGGTTGTCTGATCCAATGTGTCCAGCTGCCCAAAGAATAAGAGACCTGACAGGTGATGGAGAGACGTTGACCTGGCTGCACAGTTACAGATTGTGGCTGTGTCAACTGTTCACTCTTCACACCTGTTAAGAAAGAAAATGCATTGAGACAAATGATCAGTTTGTATTGGAAAAGAAGAACAAATATCCAGATGTTAGAAGAGACTCACGTCCAGCTGCAAAGAGCAGACACAGAGCAAACACAAACATGGTTTATGGTGAAAGTGTGGTGCTGTGAACTCCACTCTGCAGTGTGATGTGAAGTTTTTATAGCTGAGTAACAAAGGAGGCCACTGAGTTTGCATAGAATCAAACATATGAAGCATCAGAGTAAGTGGAGCCAATCAGAGGGTGTGACTGTTAAATGTGCAGCTTCAAAACATGCCTTGAACACATCTGCTTTATGTGATATTTGGATTTCACTCAGCTGGAATTCTTTGAAACTACAATCAATAAAACAATGGACTTTTGCAAACAATACATTTGTGCTGTTACTACAAACTATTTTAGCAACATTTAACATTTTAAAACAAATTGTTGGTCACATTGATTCACATTTTATTATAAATGTAAACAATCAGGGATGTTATTACTGTTAATGCTCGTAAGTTTATACTGCTCTTATAAATTTGATCACAAATACAGAAAATCAGAATTTGTATAAATTAAATTTGCAATAATTATGATAAAAAGACTCCATGGAAACTACTGGGATCACTGCTTTATTTAGGACATTTTAGCATTGTATTTAGCAATGTAAGTTTGCTGTAGCTGTTTTCAGGTTTGCAGGTTCATATGAAATACTTTAAATGGTTTCACTCCTGGACACATAGATGCAAAACAAACCCAATAAATCAGGACACCATTATACTGGAGACTGTATTTTTACAAATAGTGTGTTTAAGTGAAGAAGCATCAACCTGACAAGAAGTTTTAGTGACAAGATATGAAGATATTATGTAGAAAATGTGCTTAAAATCTATGTTTAGTAACAATTATTTCTCAGATATGCCTTTAAAAACAACTGATATGTCAGTGGTTACAAAAAAGATGTTTAGATGTGAAGGAATGATCTAAACTGAGGATGTTATTCATGTCTGATGAGGACTGTAGGTTTTTGTACAGCTGTTCAACCAACTTCAGTCACTGTGTCTCTCGAGCACAATAATAAACAGCAGAATCTTCAGTCTTCAGGTTGTTCATCTGCAGAAACAGCTGCTCTTTGCCATCGTCTCTGGAGACGGTGAACCGGCCTTGGACTGACTGAGAGTAGTATTTGCTGCTGCCGCCTCCATCAGCAGCGATCCACTCCAGTCCTTTTCCAGGAGCCTGTCTGATCCAGGCCATCCACCAGCTACTAAATGATATTCCAGAGGTTGTACAGGTCAGTCTGTGGGACTCTCCAGGTCTTTTAACTGCAGGTTCAGACTCTGTTATGCTCCAACCTTCAGCACCACTCCAAACAAACACAGCAACAACCACAAAGAGTGTGAGCTGTCTGTGAGCCATGTTGACAATGTGACTAATATGTTTTCAAGTGTGTGAATTTCCTTTAAATAGACTGAATCCACATGAAAATGCTTCCATGAGGCTCCTCCTGCATCAGTCAAATCAGAGGGCAGGTCTATAAACAGCACAACATGAGATTCTACATCATTTAAACAACTGAGCAGCTAAAAAACATCTGTTTCCTCCATGACATTAGAGTAGAGCAGCATTAAAATGTAAATGAATGCTTGAGTTGATTTCAGCTGGTTGAAGGCCTGGATTATTTAAGACCTTGAAATGTTTCAGGATTTAAATGATGTTTTAAGCCACAAACTTGCATGAAGATAAATGTAAATAGTTGTGAAGTGAAAGTGGTGAGACTATATGCAACATGCTGATGCTGTAATGAACAGGACAATGTGTGCTTTGTTATCTGTCAAATAGCATGTATGAAACAGGTGTTTGTGTCACATTTAGGAAGATTCCAACAAGTAGAAAGTAGTCAGAGAACATGAGAAGTGAGTGTGAAGCTGAAGAACAACTTGAAGCTCCACTTCTTCTCTCAATCCACAGTCTTTGAACAGCATTTGTGTAAATATCTACAGTTGATCAAAGCATGTGGACAGTTGTGTCTCTGTGATCCTCTCTGCAGTCTGATAAGTAGGTGGAATTAATGTGAGCTTTGCATTGACTCCTCCTCACAGGAACAATCTCACCTCTTGTTTGGTGAAACTAGGATGAATGTTTACTGAGCACAAAGTGTCCTTTAATGTCTGAACATTTAAAATGTCCTCATCTGTTTTAAATGAACTGTCTCTTTAACAACTACACTGGAATTGACTTTTACTATTTAATCCATCTGATTACTTTTATCTAATCAATAAGCAACAAGCAGTGATCAGTGAAGCAGTGGTGCACAGCTGAATGTGACCATATGACCGAGGTTTATGCCAGAAAAGTTTGTAACAGATGATGAAGAAGAGAAAATAACTGGTAGTAATCATTAAGTTAAAGCTGTCTTTGTCTGCCCTCTAGAGTTTAAAACTAGAACAGCAGTCACATTCAAGAATAGTTCTCTTCATCTGTGATACATAGAAGTATTTTACTGTTTGATCCTGCAGGAATAATGTTTATCCATCTTTAATCACAGTCTCACTTCAGACATTGAAGGAGCTTCCAACAGTAAACATGTAAATATATGACAAGCAGGAGCTTTAAGCATTCATCCTGTCCAGGGTTGGAACACCATGCACCTAAGATTAGGAAGAAAAGTGTGTGTACTGTACTATTGATGAAGTATTTCCTTTATTCTGACAGTTCATAGACAGTAATCACCTTTTCTCAGGGGCAGTTTTTAAGAATGTGTGTAACAAATATGTGTTCATTAAAACCAAATATATATATATATATATATATATATATATATATATGGATAAAAGAAGCTTTTACTTTATTGTTGGGGCCTGTGAATGTAGTAAGAAGGAGTCAGTCGGTTTTTGTACAGCTGTTCAACCAACTTCAGTCACTGTGTGTGCCGAGCACAATAATAAACAGCAGAATCTTCAGTCTTCAGGTTGTTCATCTGCAGAAACAGCTGCTCTTTGTAATTGTCTCTGGAGATGGCAAACCTGCCTTGGACTGACTGAGAGTAGTAATTGCTGCTGTCATCCTTCGTCTCAGTAGCGATCCACTCCAGTCCTTTTCCAGGAGCCTGTCTGATCCAGACCATCCAGTAGCTGCTAAATGATATTCCAGAGGTTGTACAGGTCAGTCTGTGGGACTCTCCAGGTCTTTTAACTGCAGGTTCAGACTCTGTCAGAGTCTGACCATCAACACCTGTGAAAACAAGGAAAATAATCAGTCAGTAACATTTTACAGACACCTTTAACTGAAGATCAGTGAGAGTGTTCACCTGTCCAGCAGAGAGTTAACAGCAGCAGTCCTGTCCTGTAGTCCATCATGTTGAACTGTGAGTCTCTGTGATTCTCTCTGCAGTCTGATAAAAAGAGGTGGAAGACATCTGAGCTTTGCATTGACTCCTCCTCACTGATACTTCACTTCATGTCTTGTGAAAATGCAAAAATGAATGAATCAATGATTTAAATGTACTGTATCTAAATGCTTTATAATAAGACACCTGTCATAGAACTGTCAGGAAAGCAGAAATTACTCTTGAGTTCTCTCCTCTTCCTGTTAATATATCAGTGATATGAGTGAAAGCTCTGAGCAGCATCTTTGCTTTCTGTTAGGAAATACTGAAATGATAGAACAGACCTTTATAGGAGCTTTTTATGAGCACAATACAGATATAATACACTTATTAAAGTTCATTTTTGTATCCCAGAACATTCTAAACTTAACCACTGTTTCATAATCTGTACTGACATCAAAGTTAATTCTATTAAAAATCAATTGAACTGATACTGCAACTATTTGTTGTTGTTAAGCCATGGATTTTATTTTACATTTGAAACACATAATAACTGGTAACATCCTTTTAAAGTAACCACAGCATTGTATTAATATAATAATTAATATAATAAATGATGTCATACGGGTGAATTGTGACATTACAAATGTATTCTAATGATGTCGTCATGCAGCATGTTTGATACGTCTACTGTTTCTGTTTTAACTGGTGCAAAATATATAGTTTAGGTAGGTGGATGAGTGGGAAACTTAAAATAGTAATTTAAATTCTTAATTCCCAGCATCAAAACACACAGGTTACTGAAGTGAAGGAAAAGAAGTCAAGCTGTTTTAGCTTCTTTATACTGATGTGCATCTTCTCTATCAGGAAGTAACTGTCTACAGATACAACGTGTGTGTGGTTGCTGGTTGTTGATGAGTTTTTGTGCAGGTCTGTTGGTGGTTTGTATCACTGTGGCTCGAACACGTACACAGTAATAAACAGCTGTGTCCTCAGACTGCAGGTTCTGTCCTGTTATTGTCACTGTTCCAGCAGAAGTGTCTCTGCTGTAACTGAACTTGTTCTTCAGAGCATCATTTTGCCGAAGTGTACCTCCTCCCCACTGATGGAAAATCCAGTCCATTGGTTTTCCTTCATGCTGTCTGATCCAACCTGTTCCATAGCTGCTATCAGTCACAGAATAACCAGAAGGTTGACAGGTGATGGTCAGAGTGTGTCCAGGCTGCACAACCATTGAGTCTGACTGGATGAGATGGATACTGTTCACACCTGTGGAGACACAAATCAACATTATCTCCATCATTCCTCTTATTACTGAGTGTTTTTAATGTGTTGATGAGTGTGAATCCAGTGAAAGCTCCTCACAGGATCCAGCAGCCAGCAGCAGAATCAGAGGTGCAGAGAACATGTTGATGTTGGAGCTGAACTGATGTGAGCTTCTTCTTCTTCTTCTGTTCTCTCACTGAAGCCTCACACACTTCACTTCCTTATGAGTAACACTTGTTTGCATGTTGCTGAGTGAACAAGCACATTTAAATCATATGATAATTGAAAAGTTGGTTCTGTCCTCTCGTGTTGTCACACTGAAGCAGAACATGTCACAGTAAAGAGTTTGTTCTCTATGGCTGATTGGATGAACATGATTTAACTAAATGTTGGTTTTAGTCTTAAACCATCTGTTTATCAGCTGTCATTTACTGGGTTTAAGACACAGATATATTCATTTCCAGTTCTTGTAAATGCAGACATTATTGAAGCTGCATGTTTTTCAAAATATTTTATTAATCACACTCCTGTTCTATTCTGTGGTATTATTTCAAAGTGATTTTTGCTCTGGTCATATGTTAGTGTGTGTTTTCATACTTAAACCAATATTAAACATAAAAATAGCTTTGACACTGATTTCAGTATTTCTGTCCTTCCATCACAAATCATCAGGACCTTCTGCTCCACCATCTCTGATTTGACTGAAACTTTTTATCATGAACTCTGGATATTTTAAATGTGTTTCTGTGGAACTTTAGATTGATATTAAGTACTTTCCAAGATACTATATTGCTTTTTAAGTTGCCTTCTGACCAACTTTCAGCGCGTTCTTTTAACGACAGTATCTCCTGAACAATTAAATTTGAGTGCCTGAAATTTTCACTGTTATTTCTCATCATGTTATTGATTCAAAATCAGCAATATTGGACCAGTAGATTAAATAATGTCTCACTATGGATGAGTTAAAATATGAAAAAAACAAGTATTACCCGTCATGAAAAGTCCAATTTTTAAACACAAAAGACTGATAATGCAGACGTCACTATCAATCAATCAAAGTACTTTATTGATCCCAAGGGAAATTACAACAGTCTAGGGACATTTTCTGAACCATATGTAGCTGCATGTCACAATAATACAAAGAAAACATACAGAATCCTTTTAATTTTAAATATTTGGTCAGAAAAATAAAGAAAACAAGAGTTGTATTGACTGAACTCTTAGAACTGACTGAGCAGGTATGACAGGTTGTAGCACTGAAATAAAACTATCTGTAGACAGCTGAGTGCAATTATTTCATATAGCAAACTAAAATTTCACAACTGTCTTTTTAAATATTCACATTTTATACTCTAAAATCTTCAGGGAAATCAGAGATGGTCCAGTAGAAAAAGTAGGATTCTGTAAGATTTTATAATTTAAGATGGAATGACCAATGTGTAATTTTCAATATATGAAAATTCAGGTCTGCATTTAATACAGTGATCGTAGAGAAAATCTTTGATGATCTCTGATATTATCTTTGTTTTAATGGAGCCTGTTTGGTCGAATTTCTGCTATTAATACTGAATAATGTATGAATTAAAATCAGCAGAACAACTGATGAATGAATGATTCCAGTGTTTGTGGTAAATAGAGGAAGTAGTTTTTGTATGACTCTTCTATTTGTGTCTCTCACTGTGTGTCTCTTCGGGCGCAGTAATACACTGCTGTGTCCTCAGTCTTCAGGCTGTTCATCTGTAGATAGACTTTACTGCTGGAATCATCTCTGGAGATGGTGAATCTACCCTGGATTGACTGGGAGTAATAGATAGGAGAACTAGATGTGCTTATATAAGCGATCCACTCCAGTCCTTTTCCAGGAGCCTGTCTGACCCAGACCATCCTGTAGCTACTGAAGGTAAATCCAGAGGCTGAACATGTCAGTCTGTGGGATTCTCCAGGTCTTTCAAGGACTGATTCAGATTCTGTCAGAGTCTGACCATCAACACCTGCCAAGACATTTACAAAACATCAAATCAATTATGTTGATACACATATCAGAGTCATGTCAAATCCAGATTGTTGAATTCCTTCACCTGCCCAGCAGAGAGTTAACAGCAACAGTCCTGTCCTATAGTCCATCATCTTCCACAAAGAGTCCAACACTGTCTGTTTTCCTCTCTGCAGCTCAATAAGTAGCCATGGAAAGATGTTGAGGTTTGCATTGACTCCTCCTCACAGGAAGGACGGGACTGAAATAAAATTCTGCAGCGATTAAATGAGATAAAACCAACCAACTAAATTTAATTAGTTTATCTAAATTTTAAACTTTACTGTTTTTGTGGGTGGAATTTTAAAGGTTTGAATAGTTGAATGTCAGAAAAACTTCCAACAAACAGTTTTTTCGAAACTCAGCTACCAGGATGCAAAATCTGAACTTTGTTCAACTCAACAGGACATAATGCTTCAGTTTCTATGATTTTAATCTCACTTTAGCTCCACAAATGAAGATGCTGTTTAGTTGAGGTTAAACTAGGCTGACAATGAGACAGAACAAACCAGAATCTGAAGAAACAATTTTAATGACTTGATCATAATTGATGTAATTCCAGTTTCTGAAACACACAGGATGATGAAGAGGAGAGAGAGAAAATGTTTGCATAAATACAGTAAGTCAAAGAGAGAAGACAGATTTTAAGTTTTCATTGCTAATAATGATCTTTGTTAGACCATGAACCAGTTTGAATTGATTCCTGGTCTGAGGGCTCCTCCTCTGGTGGCTTCATGTTCCAAGTGTTCAGGCTCTGAGGGGTTTTTGTTCAGGTCTACTCATCATTTGAGTCACTGTGAGGCTCTTTAGCACAGTAATACACAGCAGAGTCTTCAGGCTGCATATTCTGTCCATTCAGAGTCACTCTTTTGTTGGAAGTGTCTAACTCGATACTCAACTTGTTCTTCAATGAATCTTTGTAGTATGTGCCGTGTCCAACATGTGCACTTGCAATCCACTCCAGTCCTTTTCCTTCAGGTTGTCTGATCCAGTGTGTGCGAGAGCTGCTGAGAGCATAAGAGACCTGACAGGTGATGGAGAGACGTTGACCTGGCTGCACAGTCACAGATTGTGGCTGTGTCAACTGTTCACTCTTCACACCTGTCAATAGAAAAACATATTTTATGACAAATGATCAAGTGGTGCTGCTAAAGAAGAACTGTTGACTACGACACATCAGGAGAGACTCACAGGATCCAGCTGCCAACAGCAGCAGCAGAGTTACAGACCACATGGTTTGTGTTGAGGCTGATGTTCAGTTAAGTCCACTCCACATCCTGGTGAGAAGTTTTTATAGCTGAGTAGAAGGAAGCTCAGTGAGTTTGCATAGAATCAAACATATGAAGCAGGAATGTTGGTCTAACTGGAGCAAATAGAAGAGTTTGACTTTATCTGTTCTTTGTCTTCATCTGTCTCACATTTGATGCTTTTCTTTTTCTTGTTGTGCCTACATGAAGATACTTTTCAGAGTTTGAATATTTCTGCATTAGAAATGCTTTTTTGGGTTGATCTTTGGTGATGTTTTGAAATATTCTAATTTTTTGAGATTGATTTTGTGGTGTTTATGAGCTGTATTCTAATAATATGAGATGCACTTGTATGTGCTTTTTACCTGAGAGAACTGATTTACTCCTTTCTCAGATACAGACACTGTGTATAACTAGAGCTATTTAGAAGGTCTGACTGTTAAATGTGCAGCTTCAAAACATGCTGGTAAAACATCTCAATCATACATGATAGTTTGGATTCATAATGCACTGGTTTTGTAAATAACTCCTGTCTGTTCTTGTATCTATTGTATAAAAAATGTGTTGTTATAAAACCAAACTGGTTTAATCCCATTGTATTTGAGTAAAACTGCAAACAATTCAAAGTGTTTTTACCTTTAAAGTTGAAAGATTTGACTACTGAAAGTTCCATTAAGAAAATAAAACTCACTATAAATATATTACCACTTCAATATCAATGATGATAGGAGCTACTGAAAACTAAAAATCCCACCAGCAGGTTATCTTCTTAATTTCAGCAATGTCTGTCATGTAGTTAGTATTTTAACTTTTAATATACTATATGTGCTGTTTTCATGTGTTACGGCCACTGGTGACAGTGGGCCATCTTGTTTCTGTGGTGGACTTGTGGGAAACATTTTGTGTCAGGATGGCCTGTGTGAGCCCAGCTGTGGCTGGTTTGGGAGTCTGCTCCAGAGGCCCAGCTGAAAGTCATCTTGGCTGATGAGCCTGGAGCTGAAGACCTGCTCCACAGCACCTGTTCTCCCCGCCTCCTGACCTGGTGATTGGGCCACCACTCGGTTCCCTCCCACGACAACCAATCCACTACAGCCGTGGCACATCTGGACAAGATAAAACCCTCAACCAAACTCTCAATCGGTGCAACTGGTATTTAATGTGACCAGTTTGTCCTGGTGCCTCTTGTGTGTCTGGGTTTCTGTGTATGTTACATGGAAAGTAACTTCATTTGGGCAGTTGCTGAGTCATGGAGAGGCATTTGTTTGTGTCTTGGTGAGGACTTGTGTGGCCTCTGTTAGCAACTGCATTAGTTTAGTGAGAACATTAGTGTTTTCTGTGTGTATAAAATGCTAGTGTCACTGTGTGTTCTGTTGCCACTGTTAAGTGATGATTCGGTTCCACATCCCTTTTGTAACGTGTGTGTTGAGGCACCAGTTTTGGTTTAGTTAGTTATGTGCACTTGTCACTCGTTAGTTATTTCTGTTTGGTGTGGGGTTGCTATTGTCTTTAAGTTTGGCTGGAGTTTAGTTGTGCTTTGTGTTATTTAGTCTTTTCTGCACACTGAAGCTGTAGCGATCAGGATTCTGCAAATAATATCAAATGCAGAAGCACAGAAATGGGAAATACCAGTAGAAGACTGTAAAGAAAAGAGCTGCTCAGAGATGAAAACACACATGACAAGATGTTTAGTTTTCCAACATCCCAGGAACATTTTCCCAGAAATTCTTTAATTACACAACTTGTCGTTGACCTGGCTGAACAGTCACAGATCTTGGCTGTGTCAACTGTTCACACTTCACACCTGTTAAAAAAGAAAATACATTGTGACAAATGATCAGTTTGTGTTGTAAAAGAAGAACAAATATCCAGATGTTAGAAGAGACTCACGTCCAGCTGCAAAGAGCAGAAACAGCAAACACAAACATGGTTTATGGTGAAAGTGTGGTGCTGTGAACTCCACTCTGCAGTGTGATGTGAAGTTTTTATAGCTGAGTAACAAAGGAGGCCACTGAGTTTGCATAGAATCAAACATATGAAGCATCAGAGGAAGTGGAGCCAATCAGAACATGTGGACAGTTGCACATTTTTCATTCTTCTTTCTTTGTGCTGCTGATGTTGGAAAATCAACTGCAGATAGATTTCAGCATTTTTTGAACCCTCATTATTTTTGTCTTCTTTCATGGCCACCTTTATATGCCTCTTATCTACAGACAAATCTGTGTCAATCTAAAGGCAACTCTGAACTCTGAGCCATGTTTCAGCTCTTTGGTTCATCAACTAATGCTGATAGTAAAGACTCAAAACTGTCCAAGAGAAGTTTAGTTGCTAAATGTCCGGAAACTGCTTGTCTGATCTTCAGGAATTAAAATTGGAATTAATAAGTATGGTTTTAACACCAAACTACACAAACTATACACTGGTGCCATAAATAATGAAATTCCTCATTTATTTCTAAAATTGTTCATGTGAGGAAGGTTTGATGAGCACAGTAGGAAATTTAGCATCTCACATCCAGACTATTAATTTCTATTACCTGCCTGTGAGACCTTTAGGAGACAGTAGCACCAGGCTAAAACATCATTTAAAATATTAAGGAGTATTTAGAAAGTACAATTTCAGTATTATTTTATTGCACCATGATAATTCACTCAGTATCAGTGTTGCTTTCTACACACTCCTGGACACATAGATGCAAAACAAACCCAATAAATCAGGACACCATTATACTGGAGACTGTATTTTTACAAATAGTGTGTTCAAGTTAAGATGCAGCAACCTGACAAGAAGTTTTAGTGACAACATATGAAGATATTATGTAGAAAATGTGCTTAAAATCTATGTTTAGTAACAATTATTTCTCAGATATGCCTTTAAAAACAACTGATATGTCAGTGGTTACAAAAAGATGTTTAGGTGTGAAGGAATGATCTAAACTGAGGATGTTATTCATGTCTGATGAGGACTGTAGGTTTTTGTACAGCTGCTCAACCAACTTCAGTCACTGTGTGTCTCGAGCACAATAATAAACAGCAGAATCTTCAGTCTTCAGGTTGTTCATCTGCAGAAACAGCTGCTCTTTGCCATTGTCTCTGGAGATGGTGAACCTGCCTTGAACTGACTGAGAGTAGTATTTGCTGCTGCCGCCTCCATCAGCAGCGATCCACTCCAGTCCTTTTCCAGGAGCCTGTCTGATCCAGTTCATCCACCTGCTACTAAATGATATTCCAGAGGTTGTACAGGTCAGTCTGTGGGACTCTCCAGGTCTTTTAACTGCAGGTTCAGACTCTGTTATGCTCCAACCTTCAGCACCACTCCAAACAAACACAGCAACAACCACAAAGAGTGTGAGCTGTCTGTGAGCCATGTTGACAATGTGACTAATATGTTTTCAAGTGTGTGAATTTCCTTTAAATAGACTGAATCCACATGAAAATGCTTCCATGAGGCTCCTCCTGCATCAGTCAAATCAGAGGGTCGGTCTATAAACAGCACAACATGAGATTCTACATCATTTAAACAACTGAGCAGCTAAAAAAACATCTGTTTCCTCCATGACATTAGAGTAGAGTCAATTTTCAATATTTAGTTTTTCATTTTTGATGTCTTATCCAGCAGATTGTGTTAAACATTTCTTGATTTAGTGGTTTACACTGTAACCTCTTGTTGACTTTTGACATGAAGATGAACCTTAATTCATTAATTTAGACCTTCTATAGTGATGAAAAAGATAATCATGCAGAAAAGTCAGAAAAACAACAGATTTATTGGTTGGTTTTATTTCATTCATAGTCTTTGAACTGACAACATTAAAATGTAAATGAATGCTTGAGTTGGTTTCAGCTGGTTGAAGGCCTGGATTATTTAAGACCTTGAAAGGTTTCAGGATTTCAATGACGTTTTAAGCCACAGACTTGCAGAGAAAGTTGGAGCATGAAGACAAAAGACCTCTTGTTTGGTGAAACTAGGATGAATGTTTACTGAGCACAAAGTGTCCTTTAATGTCTGAACATTTAAAATGTCCTCATCTGTTTTAAATGAACTGTCTCTTTAACAAGTACACTGGAATTGACTTTTACTATTTAATCCATCTGATTACTTTTATCTAATCAATAAGCAACAAGCAGTGAGCAGTGAAGCAGTGGTGCACAGCTGAATGTGACCATATGACCGAGGTTTATGGCAGAAAAGTTTGTAACAGATGAAGAAGAGAAAATAACTGGTAGTCATCATGAAGTTAAAGCTGTCTTTGTCTGCCCTCTAGAGTTTAAAACTAGAACAGCAGTCACTTTGAAGAATAGTTCTATTCATCTGTGATACATAGAAGTATTTTACTGTTTGATCCTGCAGGAATAATGTTTGTCCATCTTTAATCACAGTCTCACTTCTGATATTGAAGGAGCTTCCAACAGTAAACATGTAAATATATGACAAGCAGGAGCTTTAAGCATTCATCCTGTCCAGGGTTGGAACACCATGCACCTAAGATTAGAAAGAAAAGTGTGTCTACTGTACTATTGATGAAGTATTTCCTTTATTCTGACTGTTCACAGACAGGAATCACCTTTTCTCAGGGGCAGCTTTTAAGAATGTGTGTGGCACAGAATACAAAACAAAAAATAATATGGATAATAGAAGCTTTAACTTTATTGTTGGGGCCTGTGAATGTAGGAAGAAGGAGTCAGTAGGTTTTTGAACAGCTGTTCAACCAACTTCAGTCACTGTGTGTGTCGAGCACAATAATAAACAGCAGAATCTTCAGTCTTCAGGTTGTTCATCTGCAGAAACAGCTGCTCTTTGTAATTGTCTCTGGAGATGGTGAACCATCCTTGGAACGACTGAGAGTAGTAATTGCTGCTGTCATCCTTCGTCTCAGTAGCGATCCACTCCAGTCCTTTTCCAGGAGCCTGTCTGATCCAGACCATATAATTGTTCCTAAATGACCCTCCAATGGTTGTACAGGTCAGTCTGTAGGATTCTCCAGGTCTTTTAACTGCAGGTTCAGACTCTGTCAGAGTCTGACCATCAACACCTGTGAAAACAAGGAAAATAATCAGTCAGTAACATTTTACAGACATCTTTAACTGAAGATCAGTGAGAGTGTTCACCTGTCCAGCAGAGAGTTAACAGCAGCAGTCCTGGCCTGTAGTCCATCATGTTAAACTGTGAGTCTCTGTGATTCTCTCTGCAGTCTGATAAAAAGAGGTGGAAGACATCTGAGCTTTGCATTGACTCCTCCTCACTGATACTTCACTTCATGTCTTGTGAAAATGCAAAAATGAATGAATAAATGATTTAAATGTACTGTATCTAAATGCTTTATCATAAGACACCTGTCATATAACTGTCAGGAAAGCAGAAATTACTCTTGAGTTCTCTCCTCTTCCTGTTAATATATCAGTGATATGAGTGAAAGCTCTGAGCAGCATCTTTGCTTTCTGTTAGGAAATACTGAAATGATAGAACAGACCTTTATAGGAGCGTTTTATGAGCACGATACGGATATAATACACTTATTAAAGTTCATTTTTGTATCCGAGAACATTCTAAACTTAACCACTGTTTCATATTCTGTACTGACATCAAAGTTAATTCTATTAAAAATCAATTGAACTGATACTGAAACTATTTGTTGTTGTTAAGCCATGGATTATATTTTAAACACATAATAACTGGTAACATTCTTTTAAAGTAGCCACAGCACTGTATTAATGTAATAATTAATATAATAAATGATGTCATATTGATCAATTGTGACATTACAAATGTAGTCTAATGATGTCGTCATGCAGCATGTTTGATACGTCTACTGTTTCTGTTTTAACTGGTGCAAAATATATAGTTTAGGTATGTTGGCGCAGCCATGCCTTCTATAAGAGCTGGAGTAGCCGGTAAAACGAAGGAAGAATTTCACACTCAGCCGACATTACTCTTGGCCTGCAAGCTACAATTCTGTGATTGAGCTGCAACAATTTATTACAAATTGCACACCGGTGTGTAGCCCCGCCCACACCCAAATGTAGGTCAAGTGAGGACAAATTGATCAACATCGTAACACCCCCACTTGTTCCTCAGTTGACAATAGTACATCACAGTGCATCAAGTCCATATACAATACAAATTTCATTTACAATACCACATCTTCATACACCAAATAGAAAAGGTACAAATTTATGCATTCTTAAATTAGTTACAGGTTTTGTAAAAATGTCCGCCACCATTCTATCTGTAGGACAATACTGAAGAGTTATTTTGCCATCACCAACAACAGATCTGACAAAATGGTACCGAATATCAATGTGCTTGCAACGTTGGCGACATACCGGGTTCTTTGAAAGGGCAATAGCACCTTGATTGTCTTCAAAAACAGTAACAGGGGTATAGTCCGTCTCATTGTCCATTCCTGCCAACAAATGTACAAGATATAGAGACTCCTGTGCTGTAGCTGACAAATGTATTCAGCTTCACACGTGGATCAAGCTACTGTGGGCTGTTTCTTTGATTTCCAGGAAACAACAGGCCCACTCTCAGACAAAGCAAAACAGTAACCAGTCACACTGCGCCGGTCATTCTGGTCAGCTGCCCAGTCTGCATCACAAAAAGCCAAAAGTGCAAGATTTCCTTGTTTCCTGTAACACAATTCCTGCTCCACAGTGGCTTTTAAATATCTTAACACATGCTTAGCTGCAACCCAATGTTGTTGTTTCGGTTTAGAAAGGTACTGTGACAGTTTACTAACGACAAAACTCAAATCTGGTCGAGTTGATGTCATTAGATAAATTAAACTGCCAACCAATTCACGATACTTCTTTGAATCAGTAGATTCACCCTCGCTGTCAAATTTAATTTTTGTTTCACATGGTGTCACTCTTGGTTTGCAGTGAGTCATTTCAAATCTTTCCAGAATCTTGGTTATGTATCTCTTTTGATTCATTTTTACTTCCCCTTTTGTTTGGGCAAAGTCAATGCCAAGGAAATGCCTCAGTTTCCCAAGATCTTTAATTTTGAATTTTGCACCCAACATTTCCTTCACGCTTTTCAGTATTTGACTATGACTGGCTGCAAGAATGATGTCATCAACCCAAACGATCAATATGATGCGTTCACCTTCTGCATGCTTACTGTAAACACAATAGTCTGCTGTATTCTGGACAAAACCATTTTCAATCAGGAAATCATGGAGCATCTTATTCCAGTTTCGCCCTGACTGCTTCAGACCATATAGCGACTTGTTGAGCTTACACACCAATTTTTCTCCCGTTTTTGACTTCTTCTCAAACCCTTCAGGCTGCTCCATATAAATTTCACAATCTATCGGAGCATGTAAATATGCAGTTTTAACATCCATCTGATGTAGCTCTAGATCGCACTGAGCTGCAAGCTGCATTAGTACACGTACAGAAGTCATATCAGCCGTAGGTGAGAAAGTTTCATTGTAATCAATACCAGCCATTTGACTGTAACCTTTTGCCACATATCTTGCTTTATAAATTGTCTCAACTGGATTTTCTTTGACTGCGTAGACCCATCTGCCCCCCACTGCATGCTTGCCCTCAGGTAAGGGTGTTAATATGAAGGTGTCATTCTCTATCAGAGAGTCCATCTCCTCCTTCATAGCTTTAGCCCACTGCTCTGATTTTGAAGAGCTCAAAGCTTCCTGCAGTGTCTGGGGAACATCACAAATCAAACAATAGCAATAGTCGATATTCGTCAATGATTGGTCTTCCTCACATTTCACTTCATAATCACAATCAGTATAATACTGTGGGGGATTCCTCTCTCTTTTTGGGTAACGTGCACTACGGCTACTCTCATCTATACTTTGTAAGTTAGCATTAGATTGACACACCTCTAGTTTTACCTCTTGAGGGATCGCATTAGTCACATCTGGTTTAGATGGCTGAATCTCAGCTCTTCGCCTATGTTCAAAAATATCATACATGTCTTCATCTGTCTGAGTGTCACATTCATTTGTTCTCTTTGTTACGAACTTCACAAGCCTGTTTTTCATTACTTTACCAGTGTTTGGATAAAACACTAAAAATGCAGGACTGTTTTTGTCGTAACCAACGAAGACTCCTTTTTCACAACGTGTGTCCAACTTTTTCTTGTCATATTTGTATGCAAAACATTCTGAGCCAAACGCTCTCATTTTGGACAGGTCAGGTTTCTTCCCAGTTAACAGGTAATAGGGGGTTTGTCCAAGTCTCCTGTTGTAACACCTATTTCTGATTATAGCTGCAGTCTGTACTGCATATGGCCACAACTGTTTTGGTAATTTGCTCTCTATCAACATACATCTTGCCATTTCAAACAAGGTCCTCCATGCTCTTTCAGCTGTCCCATTTTGATGGGGTGACCAAGGAGCTGAGGTTTCATGTCTGATGGCATTTTGACAGAGTAGTGACTGAAACGCTGATGATGTGAACTCTGTTCCATTATCGGACCTTATGCATTTGATTTTTCTGTAAGGTGCAACATCAGCAATGAATCTCTCTGTGGCTTTAACGGTATCACTCTTAGCTTTTAGGAAATATGTGAAGATAGCTCCAGAATAATCATCTGTAAACGCAAGAGCAAATCTGAAACCATCTTTATCAGCTGGCTCTATCGGCCCAGACAGGTCTGTATGAACAAGCTCTAGAACACCTTTAGCTTTCTCATCTGGTTCTGTATTTCTGCTTTGTGCAAATTTACCTTGGATACACACTTCACATTTTAGATTGGACTTCTCATCTTTCCCTTTAATTTTCATACCTTCTGTGACACTTTCCAGCTTTAACAAGTCATCATAATTACAGTGACCCAATATTTCATGCCATGTCTGAACATCATAACACACACTACATTGATCAGTCTCACTTTCCAGAGTACTCAAGTAAAACATTCTATCTTGTGTGCTAATATCAAAAGTTGTACCGTTTTTATGGATGAGTCGGTTTTGTCCCTCTTTGAAGATGACAGTCGCTCCTTGCGCTGTTGCCGCTTTGACGGAAAAGATGTCTTGGGAAAACGATGGGACGTAGAGGGCCTCCTTCAGCATCACAACCACGTCGCGGCCTTTATTGTCTCTCATGCGCACTTTGGCGGTGCCCTTCTTCAGCGCAATCCCGCTTGTCCGTTCTCCGTCAGCCAACTCCAGAATATGGCTTTGCGGCTGGAAGCTTAGGTCAAACTCCTCGAACCTCTCCATGTCCGTGATGATGTGCTTCGTCGCTCCAGAGTCGACCATGAGGCCTTTCATCCTCACTACGCTGGCCGGGGCGGCGGCATCCAACTGCACCTTGATTGCGAACGTGTGGTCCTCCTCGTCCACCGCTTGCTTCACCTTGTCCCGCTTTCTCCGCCGACAGTTTGCGTCCTTGTGCGTGGCGCTTTTACAGAGGCTACACCACTGTAGCTGTGTCTCAATTCAGGGGCTGCATCCTTCTAGGCTGCATTTTTCGGCCACATACGTCACATTGGTGCGACTAAGGCTGTCCCATTTCATTAAAACTTCAAGACTCCTTCAAATGCGGCCGACGAATGCGTCCTTCTTTTCCATGAATTTGAAGGATGCATCGATGCATCCTTCGTATCCCTAAATATCCCAAGATCCATTGCGGGCCGCTGACAGTTCGATTAACAGCTGGAGTTTTAACTGCTGACGGCTGACGGAGAAGATGGATCCATCAGCGGTGGAGGATTCTAGTTTTAAATATTAGTATTATGTTACAGTTTACTCTGATAGCTACGATACAAATGTTGACAACGTTAAAGTTTGTTCTAAAAAAACGATTTAACAACGTTATTGATGTGAGCCGCTGCAGTTTAAAACGTTTACTGTCCAGTTGTTCAGCTTCAGTTTTAAGTTATATTTTACTGAGACTGTGGCGAAATTCTTTCTGACCGCGGTCACCACAAAAACGACTTATTCAATCATAAATATTCATATATTTAATCCTTATTTATGTTATTATATGGTGAAGAAGTAAAATGGACGTAAATCCTGCTAGAGCTTCTATTGGTGGTGATTCTCTGTAGACCAGTGAAAACATGACTCTCCTCACTGTTCTTAGTTTAGCTCCACCAAGTTATCTGATCACATGTTTAACATACATTATATCAGGTTTCTGTTCAGACAGCATGTATTTAGTGATCCTCATCAGAAACACTCAGCCCAGAGACTGTGGAGGTTTATAATATCTGAGTTCATATCGGTGGATGTTAACAGATTTAAACCAGCTGTGGACGCTTCTTGTTTCTCAGACAGTTTAGTCCCGAACCACCAGACAGTACAAGACCCTCAAGTCTTCAAGTATATAAAACATATTAAAAACAAAAATTACAGTTTCGGGATCGAATCCAGTCAAAAATTGGGTACAATTACACCGTCGTGTCGTCTTATCCTGATCGTCGGGATGAAAATTTGTTTGTCAGGGTTGCTAGGCAACAAGGAGCGGCGCTACGAGACGTCATGATGTAAGCAGGAAGTTCATCGTAGGCTAGACCGTCTCATTTAACAAACGCTCATGCAGCCTTCTAATGCAGCCTACCCGTCCTTAGAAGGACCCAGCCTTCGAAGGACGGGTAGGCTGGGTCCTTTGAAGGATGCAGCCCCTGAATTGGGACACAGCTCAACTCTGCTCCCTGCGCTCTCCAGCTGACGCGCACTCAGCGGCTTTGTGCCCCTTGAGGCCGCAGGTGAAACAGGTGAGTTTCGCGCTCCAATTGTCTCTTCCTTTCACCTTCATCACACTGTCTTCTCCTGAGCTAGAAGCACCAAACTTCTCTGTACTTTCGTAGCTCCTGAGTTTGGTTTGAAACTCGGCAAATGTCAATGTTTCTTTACTCTGAGTAACGTGAACAGAGAATGGTTTAAACTCATCAGGCAGGCCTTTTAAAATCATTGCGGTCAACAAACCGTCACTCAGTGTCTCTCCTGCACAAGAGTACCTGGCTGCAGACAGTGGAGGTCTGCAGCCAGGTGCCTCTCCTCCTGCATTACGCAGCGCTGTGATGGCAGTCTCCGCACGGATTATGTAGTCTGTGACGCTCTCATTCACACCGTTTTGGAGAGAAGTCAGCTCCGTGTACAAACTGATGATGCGCGGCTTCCCCTTCCCTGCGTAATGATCGTGCAGGATCTTCAGCGCTTTCCTGCCGTCATCGGCGGCGTCTCTCATGACAAGAGATAAACTTTTGTCATCCAGCAACTGAATTAAAACTGCGTACGCCTCTTCATTTTTCCTGGCGTCTTCTTCAGCACCGTCTGCATCTGCAACGGGGGCTGCACTCAGGATGGTCGCTTTCAGGTTCAGCAGACGCAAATGTGCCAGGAACTTTGTTTCCCACAGTTCATAATTCTTTTCATCTCCGTCAAAACATAAACGATTCCATCGGCTCCCAAACTCTCTGCTGCTGGGCCCATAACCTGTTGGCGCAGCCATGCCTTCTATAAGAGCTGGAGTAGCCGGTAAAACGAAGGAAGAATTTCACACTCAGCCGACATTAATCTTGGCCTGCAAGCTACAATTCTGTGATTGAGCTGCAACAATTTATTACAAATTGCACACCGGTGTGTAGCCCCGCCCACACCCAAATGTAGGTCAAGTGAGGACAAATTGATCAACATCGTGACAAGGTAGGTGGATGAGTGGGAAACTTAAAATAGTAATTTAAATGCTTAATTCCCAGAATCAAAACACACAGATTACTGAAGTGAAGGAAAAGAAGTCAAGCTGTTTTAGCTTCTTTATACTGATGTGTATCTTCTCTATCAGGAAGTAACTGTCTACAGATACAACGTGTGTGGTTGCTGGTTGTTGATGAGTTTTGGTGCAGGTCTGTTGGTGGTTTGTATCACTGTGGGGCGACGAACACAGTAATAAACAGCTGTGTCCTCAGACTGCAGGTTCTGTCCTGTTATTGTCCCTGTTCCAGCAGAAATGTCTCTGCTGGAACTGAACTTGTTCTTCAGAGCATCATTCTGGGTTAAGCTCCCTCCTCCCCACTGATAGAAAATCCAGTCCATTGGTTTTCCTTCATGCTGTCTGATCCAACCTGTTGCATAGCTGCTATCAGTCACAGAATAACCAGAAGGTTGACAGGTGATGGTCAGAGTGTGTCCAGGCTGCACAACCATTGAGTCTGGCTGGATGAGATGGATACTGTTCACACCTGTGGAGACACAAATCAACATTATCTCCATCATTCCTCTTATTATTGAGTGTTTGTAATGTGTTGATTAGTGTGAATCCAGTGAAAGCTCCTCACAGGATCCAGCAGCCAGCAGCAGAATCAGAGGTGCAGAGAACATGTTGATGTTGGAGCTGAACTGATGTGAGCTCTTGTTTCCTCTCACTGACACACAAACACACACTTCCTTTTAAGGGAGCTTTATTTGCATGTTGTTGAATAAATGACATGTAAATCAGGAGTAAACAGTGTGTCTTCTGGAGTGAGCACACTAGAACATTTAGCAGAGGCTCTAATGTACCTTCTAGATGGTTATTTACTTCAGGTTGATGTAGAAAAAGTGAATATTGTGTTTAAAGGAAAGTTTTCTCTGTAGTTGATTTTCTGCTGTTATTATTGTAGTGAGTCATGATGAACATCCTCACACCAGACTGATAAACTTTATTGATGTGTTTCCTTAATAATTGTCCTTTATTCAGCTGAGAAAGTGTTTTTAAAGCCTGACATGCTTCAGTGCTTCTCACTCAGTGATGCGTGTTGTTCAGTTTTTGTACAGCCTTGTTGGCTCTTGTGTCACTGTGTCTCTCGTGCACAGAAATAAACAGCAGAGTCTTCTTGTTTGAGACTCTTCACCTCTAAATACACAACGTTTAGCAAAATGTCTTTGGTGATGGAAAACTGGCCTTGGAGACTTTGTGCAAATATGGTGCCAGTTCCATCATCAATGCGTCCGATCCATTCCAGTGCTTGTCCTGGTTTGTGATGAATCCAGTGCAGCCAAGCCAGAGAGAGTCCTTGCACTTTACAAGACAGAGTGACTGATTGTCCTGCTGTGCTGACCAGTGGATCTGACGAGGTGAGGGACTGGCCCCCAGCAGCTGAAAGGACACAGAGTTTAGATGACAGCAGACATCTAAAGCTGATTTTCTTTTCCTGTGGAGGATCCAGACTGGACTTACCTGAAATGAGAGCTAGAATGAAGAGACTTAGTACAAGTGTCATGGTGAGACCTTGGCTGAGACTGTAGCTGTAAAGGCTCATATGAAGGGTGTATATCTATGTATATGTATAGTGCAGAAAGAATGGGTGGAGACTGTGGATTTGCATTTTCACTTGTGTGACATTTTGGAGATCCAGTCCTGAAAGATCAGATCAGTGCTGAACTATGAGAGAGAGAATTATAAAAAAGTCCAACAACATAGATATTTAGTATTTGAGCAGTTTATCATATGTGAGGAAAAAAGAGGAAAGTGTACATGAACTTTATCTGATCTGCATCTGACTGAGGAGTTAAAACATGTTTGATGTCAGTATAAATCTTTAAATTAGTCCAGGATTCAGTGTCATTCAGCTGAAATGAGTGAGAAAAGCAGATGTTTGTCTATTTTTGTGACAGAGGAAGAAAAACTTGTCCCACACTGGCCTCTAATGTCTTTATTATAGAAAATGCAGTATTAATTTACTTTTTTATTGCATCTCACTTCAGATTTCACATGAATATTCCTGTATTTGGGTTGTTTGTTCTTTTATTCTGCTGCTTCATTCCCATGGCAACGATTTCAGCTCATTACAGTGTTTTCCTTGAATACCATGTAATTATTATATTTATATGCTTTTTATTTAGGTTTAATGTTTGTTGCTGCTTTTTATATTTTCATTTAAAACATTTCCATCTAGAGATAAACTAAAATATAATTCTTCCTCAGGAGCTCCAATAGGAATAAGTGCTGTAGGTTTTTGTACAGCTGTTCAACTAACTTCAGTCACTGTGTGTCTCGAGCACAATAATAAACAGCAGAATCTTCAGTCTTCAGACTGTTCATCTGCAGATACACCTGCTGTCTGTTGTTGACTCTGGAGATGGTGAATCGACCTCGGACTGAATCAGAGTAATATGTGCTGCCACCATCAACATTCGTAATAGTAGCGATCCTCTCCAGTCCTTTTCCAGGAGCCTGTCTGATCCAGTGCATCCAGTAGCTACTGAATGTGAATCCAGAACCTGTACAGGTCAGTTTGTGGGATTCTCCAGGTCTTTTAAGGACTGATTCAGATTGAGTCAGAGTCTGACCATCAACACCTGCACAAACAAACAAGAAAATAGTCACTTGTTGTAAACTGGTGACTTTGTGACGACGGATGATCAAAGCAACATCAGTGAAAGTGTTCACCTGCCCAGAACATGGTCAGAAGCAACAATGGTGTCCTGAAGTCCATCATGTTAAAGTGTGTGTCCACTAGTCTCTGTCATCCTCTGTGCAGTCACATAAGTAGGTGGAAGACGCTTTGCATTGACTCCTCCTCACAGGAAGAACAGAGTTGGAGTGGGCTTGGCCTTCATTGTTGTCATATATGTTGAACTTGGACAGTTATACTAAGATTTGAATGCATTCTGCAGTCAACTCTTTCTTCGTGGATGTCAGAGTTTTAAGTAGAAATAGTTTCTGCAGAACCTTTGACATGTGAAATTTCCTCTGTACTCGTCTCTTAGTAAAAACATGTGATTGATCATTTGTGTGGACTCAGAAGTTCCTATTATCTCCATCATTCATAGGATTATTTCCTGAGAGTGTGTGAAAGTGTGTGACAGGATCCAGCTGACAGCAGCAGAGTCCAGAACATTCTGTCCTTTATTCTCCTTTTGACTGTAGTTGGTAGAAGCAGGTTTGTAATGAACTTGTAGAGTAAAAAATCCCACCTGTGTTCCACATTATATGATATTAAATGAAACAGTAAATGCTGCTGTAATTAGATGTAATATTCTTGTTGATGACTCACAAAGTCTCAAACTAACTTTATCCTGATGGAGGCCCTTTGAAAGATCACTTTGCTGTTTGAATTAATATTAGAGTGGATTTTTGTCTTTTGAAAGTCCTGTGAGCTGCTAATGGTGCAAAGATTGATGGCAAAGAGAGTTTTACTGAGTGAAGTGGTGTGAATTGATTCCTGGTCTGAGGGCTCCTCCTCTGGTGGCTTCATGTTCCAAGTGTTCAGGCTCTGAGGGGTTTTTGTTCACGTCTACTGATCATTTGTGTCACTGTGACTCTCTGGCACAGTAATACACAGCAGAGTCTTCAGGCTGCAGATTCTGTCAATTTAGAGTCACTCTTTTGTTGGAAATGTCTAATTCGATGCTGAACTTGTTCTTCAATGAATCTTTGTAGTATGAAGCTCCAGTAAATCTACTTCCAATCCACTCCAGTTCTTTTCCTTCAGGTTGTCTGATCCAAGCTGTGTAGTAGCTGCTCACAGAATAAGAGACCTGACAGGTGATGGAGAGACGTTGATCTGGCTGCACAGTCACAGATTGTGGCTGTGTCAACTCTTCACACTTCACACCTGTTAAAAAGAAAATGTTTTATGATCAATTATCAAGTCATAAGAATGAAGTATAGACTGTGACAAATCCAAAGAGACTCACAGGATGCGGCTGCAAACAGCAGCAGTAGAGCTCCAGACAACATGGTTGGAGGTGAAACTGATGTGCTGTGAACTTTACTGACAGTCTGATGTTTTTAAAGCTGGAAGGTCATGGAGTTTGCATAGAACATATGAAGCATGAGTGCTGGTCCAAGAGAAGCCAATAGAAAGTTCTGTTCAGTGATTGTATCTGCAGAATGAACACACACATGGAAATCACCTCCTTACTTCATACATGATGTTTTAATGTCATTACATGTTAAAGTACAACATAAAATAATGTTATACTTACACCAATAAAACAACTGTTAAATTTCTATATCTGAAAACTGTATTGTGTAACTCCTTATGTAACACTTATGATACTTTCTATAAGCTGTGCTCCTCATGTTTTTATTATATTTATAGATCAATGAGTCTTTAAAAATGATTTCTAATGTTTCTTTGAGAGAATGTATTTCCTGTAAGTACATCCACATCAGATTTGTGAGGAATCTAACTCAAATCAGCACAATGTATTGGAAAATTTAGCATTTATTTATTCTTTTATTACAGTATTTACAAGTTCATTTGCAGCAGAAATAAGTCCTGACAGTATCCAAGATCATGGAGTAAATAAAGTTTATTTTGCAGGTTTCCATAAAAGACCCTTAATGCTTTCAGTTTTTTCAGTAATTATCTTCACATTCCTCCATTAGAGATATTTTAACCTGGTGCTTTATATGACCAGAAAAAAGAGTTACTATAATCATTATTGCTCAAAAAGGAAAAACATAACAACAATGGTTTTGCAACATTTCAGTGTCTGTTTTTTCAAGTAATAATAAATATAACGACAAACATTATTTAAAAGGAAATTTTCTGCAAAAGTTGCGTGTTTAACATGAATTAAATGATTAAAATAAATAATACCATCAATTAAAATGAGTGAGAAACAGACAAAGGTGAAGAAAGCAGCCAGAGAGCATAGACATAAAGATCAGTGAGCAGAAAACAATCAGGTCATGAAACACAAGAGAAGCTATGAAGGGATCATGAAGCACAGCCACATATCAAACATTCACAAAGGCCTCCAAGATTATTGGAAGACATTTAAAAGCCACTCATGATTTTAATACGTAGACTGTTCCACAGTTTGGATGCAGGAACAGCAAAAGGCCCAGTTCCTCTTGTTCACAAGCTGAGACTTAGGAATGAGCAGCAGAGCCCCATTTACTAACCTGAAAGGGATGCAGGACCTGGACTCCTTCCTAGACCAGCCTCATACTCTTAAAGTGTAATAAGAACCAGATCATTTTGTATCCACTGTTGGACAAGGAGTTGCTGTGTCAGTTCAATTAACATGAAAGAAATAGCAGTGTTCTGTTCTGAAATTCATTCCTGGTCTGAGGGCTCCTCCTCTGGTGGCTTCATGTTCCAAGTGTTCAGGTGTACTGATCATTTGTGTCACTGTGACTCTCTGGCACAGTAATAAACTGCAGAGTTCTCTGGCTGTAAGTTGGACAGTCTCAGATACATCATGCTGTTGCCAGTGTCCTTTCTGATTTCTATACGTCCTCTCACACTGCTGGCATAAATGTTACTATTGGCATCATTGTAGCCAGCTCCGATCCATTCCAGTGCTTTTCCTGCTGGTTGTCTGATCCAGTGCATAGCATAGGATCTAAATGTGAATCCAGATCCTCTGCAGGACAGACTGAGAGTCTCTCCAGGACTTTTCACTACTGAACTGGGAGGAATAGACTCCATACTCAGTCCTGTACAACCTGATGAGATGAAAGTAGAGAGGAACCACACAAGACAGTCAGACAGTTATCAGAGAAGTTGTCTGGTTGATGTTTTGTGATGTGAAGTTCGCAGGAGAACTCACAGGACAGAGAGAGAGCAACCAGCAGCAGAGTGAGTGTGTTGATCATCCTGAGTGTGGAGATGTGACCTCTGAGGCTCCACACAAAGTACAAGATGAGTCAGCAGGACACAAGTACACTGGACAGACTGGAGATTTGCATCAGGACATGATGAGGGAGGGAGGAGCAAATATACTGACAGTCATTTTTAGTTGAATCTAAAGTACCTTTGATTCTGTATTTACACTGTAGTGTAGCAGAATACTGATCCATGCATTACATGCATAAATAGGACATTTTAACACAGAACATTTGTGTGGCATAACATGAGATGTAAGAAAAATGATGAAAAATAAATGGCATGGATCACCTATCCATCACCACCTCAATCAGAAATTGTGACTTACTGATGATGTGTTTTTACCATTAAAGTCAAGGTTCGAGTTTTGTTTAAACTTATTTCCTGTTATTTAAACAATTTTACTTCAAGTTCATTTCACATCATTGCTGATTCAGTTAAGTTACATTTTAATATTTTTAGACTCAAGAATTGATACTATTTCCATGTTTTCAGTGCGATATACAGAGCATAGAAGACTTTTGTCATTGCATTTGTCTGAATTCATCCCTGGTCTGAGGGCTTCTCCTCTGGTGGCTTCATCTTCCAAGTGTTCAGGCTCTGAGGGGTTTTTGTTCAGGTCTACTGATCATTTGTGTTACTGTGTGTCTCTGGCACAGTAATACACAGCAGAGTCTTCAGGCTGCAGATTCTGTCCATTTAGAGTTGCTGTGTTGCTGGAAGAGTCTAAGCTGATACTGAACTTGTTCTTCAGTGAATCTTTGTAGCTTGTGGTGTATCCAACACGTGCCTGTCCAATCCACTCCAGTGTTTTTCCTTCAGGTTGTCTGATCCAGTGTGTCCAGTAGCCACTAACAGAATAAGAGACCTGACAGGTGATGGAGAGACGTTGACCTGACTGCACAGTCACAGATTGTGGCTGTGTCAACTGTTCACTCTTCACACCTGTAAAGGAAACATGTTGAACATTGGATCAGTATAATCTCAGTCAACAGTCAGTGTGTTGTGATCGTACAGTGAGTGAGACTCACAGGATCCAGCAGCCAGCAGCAGCAGCAGAGCTACAGAGAACATGTTGGTAGTGAAGCTGGTGTGATGGAGCTTCTCTTGTTCTGCTGACAGCAACACATCAAGTCTTTATATCAGACTGGGAGGAAGTTCACTTTGCATAGAGAAGGATGCCAACATATGATGAAAGGAGGCTGAGCTGTCAGGTCACAAGCAGTTTGGAAATGTGTTTTTTACACTGATTATCATTTATAACACTAACTTCATGGTTGTGTTGTTTTTAACAAAGATCTACAGTCCTTACCAGCCCAGCTGAGGTCTATAAATCCATTTGTCTCTGTGCAGTCTACACTGTGTGTGTTAATGATTTAATCCATGTCTGAAACTCTGCAACACATGTGTAAGGATAAAGGTGATCAAAGTTCACATCCTCCTCAAAGAGAAACACAACACTCAGCCCTTTTTCATCAAGAATTTATGTTTTTATTTTGAAAATATTTCTATTTTTGATGACAGTTTTTCAGGTTATTCGACCCAGACTTCATAAAAACACACTTAAAGTGTATCCATATGTTCTTGTCAAAAGCAGTTACTCACCAATTTGTACTTGATGTATTATGTAGAATGGTACAAATGTATCCATCATTTAACACCTGCTTTAGATTCAATAATAAGGATGTTATGAATCCTGACTGTTACAAAACATGTTGATAGAAGCCCTAAAACACAAGTTCACAAACCACAACATCAGCTGGTTCTTTAATAAGCTCTTGACTGTGTCTGTTCAGAGTTACTGTCATACTTCTGTAGCTTGTGTCCTCTAAGTTTATTGCAAGCTTTGGTCAAACCTGTCTACTTTTTCAAACTACTGTGGATCTTTATACCCAGCAGAGTCCTCTGGTTTTAAGTCAGACAGCTTCAGGTACATGATGATGCTGAAATCATCTCTACTGGTCTCTGCTCATCCACTCATTCTGTTAACATTAGAGTCATGGCTCTCATCAGATTGTTTTATCCAGTTTATAAAACATCAAGTGAATGTGAAGCCAGATTACCTGCAGAGGAGACTGAGAGTCTCTCTGTCAGTAAAGATTCATGCTTTGGAAGACAACAAGAAATCTCATTCTCTTACTAGAAAGGTTTAATGTTTGATAATATAATTCCATTAATGCAAAAGATGGAAAAAGACCATTTTTATTTATTTTTTTTTTTTTGACAACAGTTGACTTGTGTTGAATTGATTCCTGGTCTGAGGGCTCCTCCTCTGGTGGCTTCATGTTCCAAGTGTTGAGGCTCTGAGGGGTTTTTGTTCAAGTCTATGAAACAGGTTCAGCTATAAAACCTGTTTCTCACGAGTCACTTTCAGCAGAACAGGCTTCAAAGCAGTTATAATATTATATATAATCTGCAGTATTATTCAGCCATGATGTCTCAGAGTCACTCTGCTGTTTGACATCTGTGGAGGTTTTTGTTCAGCTGCTTCACTGTTTTCACTCACTGTGGTTGTCGAGCACAGAAGTAAACAGCAGAGTCTTGTGCTGTCAGACTCTTGATCTGGAGGTACTGAGTGCTGCTGGACACATCTTGAGTAAAAGTGAATCGACTTTGAAAGGAGCTGGCGTAGGTAGCAACAGTTGTTTGTGTGTTTATAAATCCAATCCACTCCAGAGCTTCTCCTGACTTTTGTCTTATCCAGTTCATAGCATTACTTGTCATAGTATAACCAGATGTTGCACATGAGATCTTGACTGTTTCTCCAGGTCTTTTCACCTCAGATGGAGACTGATCCAGTCTGATCTGACTCCAAACGCCTGGAAGCAAAGTAAAGAAATCATCACCCAAATATTTTAACATTCATAAATGCACTTTAACTTGGTAGCTGCAGAATATTCCAGGTCTTACCATGAATATTGACTAGAAATAATAAAATCCAGGCAGCTGCATAATTCATAGTGAAAACTGGAAACAGCTGATAGATTTGTGATCCAGGTCTTTGTCAGACTTATGAGACTGTGTCAGTTGTTGTCCCTCATTTGACACTTAGTGATGGTGAGTTTATGAAGAGGAATAAGTTTGCATAGACCTCCCTCTGCAGGCTGGAAAAGGAAGTATGTAAAAACAGTAGGGTGACTTCTGCTTAAGTTGTGAAAAAATGTTGGATTCATAGACAGAAGATATCATATTGTAAACATGGAACATAGTTTTAAATGCAAATGTATGTCAATGACTATTTGTTCAAAGGAACATTTTATGTAACAAACACAGTTTCTATATTTATGCTTAGATTATTTTCTATTTAGTAAAAGAAATTTTTGGAGCCAAGTGTACATTGACTTCTAAAACCTTGTCATTTGGTCATTGTGTATTAAAAAAGACTCCCACATAATTATTTTCATACTGACACAACACTATTAAAGCTGAGACTTGGTCCATTAATTACCTCAAACTGAATGTGCCGGAACACATTAACTTCAAAACTATCAAACTGTTCAGTCTGCAAAGGCGATAAGGAAAGACCAAGTTTACATGATGAAGCTTCTGTCAGAGTTGATGAGGAAAATCTGTTGTCATGTTCTGAAAGGCTTTTCCTGCTGCTCTGATCGTTTTGTCACTTCTGTCTTCCCATGCTGTCAAAATCAGTTTATTCTCAATTTCAGCATCACTAATTTAATGCTAAAATAGTTTCATTTAGGGTGCCTCTGTCATTGATTTCACTCTTTAATTTCAAACTCTGACTTCTTATTAAACTGCTGGCGATTTCATAACAGAGACATATAGGAGACAGTAGCACCAGAATAAAAACATTTAAAACATGTGAAGAGTATTTAGAAAGTCAGTGTCAGTATTGTTTAATGCACCAATATCAGTGTTGCTTTCCAGAAACTCCTGGACACGTAGATCCAAAACCAACAATGAAACAGTCGGACACCATTATACTAGAGACTGTTCTTGAATGCAGCATTTCTCTACATCTGTTCCTGCTAACCTGGTGTGAACATTAGTGGTCGTGGGTGAAGATGATCTAAATAGTGTGTTTAGGTCAAGACAACCAGATTTACTGACAAGATATGAAGATAATATGAATAATATGTGCTTAAAATCTATGTTTAGTAACAATTATTCTTCAGATATGACTTTAAAAACAACAGAAATGTCAGTGATTATAAAATAAGATGTTTCAGGGTGAGGAATGTCTGATGAGGACTGTAGGTTTTTGTACAGCTGCTGAACCAACTTCAGTCACTGTGTCTCTTCGAGCACAATAATAAACAGCAGAATCTTCAGTCTTCAGGTTGTTCATCTGCAGATACACCTGCTGTCTGTTGTTGTCTCTGGAGATGGTGAATCAGCCTTGGACTGAGTGGGAGAAGCTTTGGGTGGCACAACTGGGACCGCTAATATAAGCAATCCACTCCAGCCCTTTTTCAGTAGCCTGTCTGACCCAGACCATGTCGGAGCCACCAAAGTTAAATCCAGAACCTTTACAGATCACTCTGTGGGATTCTCCAGGTCTTTTAACTACTGGTCCAGACTGAGTCAGAGTCTGACCATCAACACCTGTAAAGAGCAAATAAACAGTCAGATAATAATATAGACACAAGTTAACTTGTTCATAGACTGAACATCAACAGAATTTAAGGGAAGATCTTCACCTGCCCAGCAGACAGTTAAAAGTATCAGCCCTGTTCTAAAGTCCATCTTGTTGAACTCTGTCTGTCCACTGTTGTGTTGTTCTCTCAGCAGTCACATATGTAGAGGTGGAAGACAGTTTTGCATGGACTCCTCCTCAAAAGATGGAGACTAGTGGAATGAGCTGGGCTTCTAGTTTAGTGTTTGTTAGGAACTCTAAAAAGGATCATGACTCATTTCTTCAACTTAGGAGATTTAAGGCTTGTCATGTTTGATATCATTGAATATGAGAATGAAAACCACAACTTTGAATACATTTGTTTCTATTACAACTTTAAAATCTTAATCGACACATTCACAAAGTTGACAGAGGGGAAAAAATGAACATGTGCACATTTGTTTGAAAGAGGAAGTAAGAAGCTGTGGTCATAACTGTTTATAATAAACTTTGATAGGTCAGGAAGAACCCAGCATGTGAACGTTTGTCTTATTGCTGTGTTCCTTTTCTTTCAGAGTTGATCAGAACATGTGAAGAATGAACAGCAGCTCCTTCAGTCTTCTGGCTCTTTGATCGTCAGACTTATTTGAGATGAGATTGTGAAGTACAACTAAATGTACACATGAAGCTGCTCTCACTGCTGATCTACCTTTTCAAATGATCATTTGATTTTCTTGTATGAAGCATGCTTATCATGGTGTTTGTTGTGTAGAACAGTGTGGACAGCTGCTGCTTCCAGTGTACATGAGCTCAATGAGAACAAAGCTCTGAGGTCACTTCAGGGTTTCAGTGTGAGTCAGTGGAGATCAATAGATGTTGGAATCTCCTTGTTGTGACAGAGGACACAAAGACTGGATACTGACTGTCCTCTAGTGTTCCTTTAAGGGAACTACACCAGGATTTATTCCTGCATTTTAAACAGTGCTTCCATGATGTCCCTAAACATTGGACATGGAGTGTTTCTGTTCTTCATACCTGGACAGAAGTTCAGCAGTGAGTGTTGAGCAGTGATCATTCTAGACATAATATGTTATTTATGAATGATTTAATGGTTATTTTTGTTGGCAGTAATGATTATTCTCAGAGGAAGTGATGCAGTTTCATGTTTTTCTGATGAATTATTATTTACGTCCATAAAGTCGTCACAGGAAGGACAGCGGTGGAGTGGACTTGTGTCTTTTTGTGTTGATCCTGGACAATTAAACTACATTGTAATGGTGGACTGTAGCTGTAAATTAGAAATACTGACTGATTCTTTTGGTTTGTTTTGTGTGCAGGGGTTGGAGTTTGTGCAGTATTTTAGCAGCAATGGATTTTATGTCCCCACAAGCAAACCAGAGCACACAACAGAGAATTCAACAAGACCCATTAAAGTCCAGATTGTACAGCTTTTAGTTGTCCTGTCTGAGTCAGTGGAGTTTTCTACAATGAAGCACAAATGGTTTCTACTCACATTATTATTAAAGCAAATCTATGTTTAATGTTATATTCCTGGTTGGAGTCTGCAGAGTTAATTAGACTTTGTAGTCAGAGATGTAAAGTGATGATGGATTCAGCAGTGAAGAGTCACACATTCACTGGTGTTCATGAGTTTCTTAGTGGGAAGAAACTTAAAGCTGCTCACAGTGTTTGATTACCAAAACTTATTCCTTGAGATGATTTATAAATTTAAACATGTAAATTTAGATATAGCATCACATTTTTTAGAAATAATGATTTAAAAAAATACAGCAAACGATACTATCAAAGACATCCTTGTCGTAGTTTTTTAAAGAGGAAGTAGTTTTTGGTAGTTTTGGTATGATGCTTCGATTTGTGTCTCTCACTGTGCCTCCTGAGGCGCAGTAATACACTGCTGTGTCCTCAGTCTTCAGGCTGTTCATCTGAAGGTAGACTTTACAGCTGGAATCATCTCTGGAGATGGTGAATCTACCCTGGACTGACTGGGAGTAATAGATAGGATTACTGTTGGTGTGTACCAAAGCGATCCACTCCAGTCCTTTACCAGGAGCCTGTCTGATCCAGTTCCACACTGAACCTCTAAAGTTGAATCCAGATGTTGTACATGTGAGTCTGTGGGATTCTCCAGGTCTTTTAACTGCTGGTTGAGACTCTGTTATGCTCCAACCTTCAGCATCACTCCAAACAAACAGAGCAACAACCACAAAGAGTGTCATCTTTCTGTGAGCCATGTTGACTTGTATGATTTCAAATGGATGAATCTCCTTTAAATACGATGTGAACTGGATCCCTGTTAGAATGGATTTACATCAAGCTCCTCCTTTACCACATTCTGCTTTTATAGTCATATTTAAAGGAATCAAGACGGAACAAAAGTCTAAAAACCTGACAAAGAGAAGTTAAAAACATTTACACACCACCTAAACATCTGTACAGCTGCAGAGTGAATGTACAGAATTATTTTTTAAATGTCTTCATGGAAAGTTCCTGCAAATGTGTTGTAATAAAATCTAAGATAATCATTTGAGTTGCATGATGGCCTCATTTCTCTTGCAGTTAAATTTTATATCATTTGTTACTGAAACACCAGCAAACTAAAATCAAGGTAATCTGTAGGTCTGGATTTTTAAAAAGCTTTAAAGTTTCTAGTATTGAAAGTGTGTTTAAATCCACAAACATGACGAGAAACTTGGGGCCTCAAAAGGAAATGAAGTGTTCAGGGACTCAGACAGGTGTCACATCTACAACAGAGCACATGATGCAGGTTTTTAATTCAAGTAATAAACATGAAACTACATCACATTGAGGAGGATTGAACACAAATGGACAGTTAAGTGAAAGTAAAGCTGAAAACCTACAGGTCTGTGTGCAGATGGAAAGTTGAAGGCTGCTGCAGCAGAATGAGAAGGAGCAGGAGCCATGTTGGTGTCCAGCTGAAGGAAGGGCAGAGGAATGGATGATGGGATGGAAGGATAAATGAGCATGAACAGAATGAGGGAATGAGAGTGGAAAGGTGAGCCACAGGGAGCAGGTAGAGGGGGAGATCCAAGCTGGAGCCCGTTCGAGGAGCTGCTGATGCTGGCTGAGGCCCTGGAGGAGGCGGTGACGTCAGTGCAGGTGGACGCTCAGGTGATGAAGCCGGAAGTGCGGGAGGTTTGGAGTGTGTTGTGGCTGCAGTGGAAAACAGCAGCAAGCAGCTTGTGTTGTTGTCGGAGCGGCTGAAGGAAACGTGTTGTCAGCGCATCCTGCACACGTCCACAGTCCAGTTCCTCGCTGTGGTTTGGGCTCCTGCAGAGGTCCGATGCGCTGGAGACGTGCGCCGGGTTTGGAGCTGCACACATGCGCTTTGGGTGAGCTCGGAGGTCGGGGAATGTGCAGCACGGAGCGCAGGCGGCTCGGGAGAGAAGTTGGACTGGAGTGACTGCTGAGGGAATATTGTGGCTGCAGGAGGATTGTTGGACACATCGTCGGATGGATGGATGAGCAGCTGTGGATCCTCGGTGAGTAGACTCTTAGTGACTGAAGCAGCGCTTGTCTGGTGCACAAATCATGTGAGAGCAACAGTTGTGGATGGTCAGCAGAGTAGAAGTGGGTCTGCAGCTGGTTAGAGGTGTGGTTGAGGCCTGGTTCACTTCATGTGTGACTCACATTCATCAACAGAGTCTCTTCATTGTTGACTTTACATTTAATTTTAGCCAAATCTATATTTTATGTCATATAAATTACTGTCTTTGTCATAAATTTTCTCTCCTCTGTCATAGAAAAAGAGAGCAGTTTATCATATGTGAGGAAAAAGTAGGAAAGTGTACATGAACTTTATCTGATCTGCAACTGATTGAGGGGTTAAAACATGTCTGATGTCAGTAGAAATCTTTAAATTAGTCCAGGATTCAGTGTCATTCAGTTGAAGTCAGTGAGAAAAGCAGATGTTTGTCTCTTTATAGTGACAGAGAAAGACAAACTTGTCACACACTGGCCTCTAATGTCTTTATTATAGAAACTGCAGCATTACTTTACTTTAATTGCATATCAGTTCAGATTTCACATGAATTTTCCTGTATTTAGGTTCTTTGTTCTTTTATTCTGCTGCTTCTTTCCCATGGAAATGGTTTTAGTACATTACAGTGTTGTCCTTGAATACCATGTAATTATTATATTTATATGCTTTTTATTTAGGTTTAATGTTTGTTGCTGCTTTTATATTTTTATTTAAAACATTTCCATCTAGAGATAAACTAAAATATAATTATTCCTCAGGAGCTCTAATAGAAATAAGTGCTGTAGGTTTTTGTACAGCTGTTCAACCAACTTCAGTCACTGTGTGTCTCGAGCACAATAATAAACAGCATAATCTTCAGTCTTCAGGTTGTTCATCTGCAGATACACCTGCTGTCTGTTGTTGACTCTGGAGATGGTGAATCGGCCTCGGACTGACTCAGAGTAATATGTGCTGCCATCATCGCTATAAGAAATAGAGTACACTTTCACGACACAATAATCAGTTTGTGGGATTCTCCAGGTCTTTTAATGACTGATTCAGATTGAGTCAGAGTCTGACCATCAACACCTGAAGAAACAAACCAGAAAATAGTCACTTGTTGTAAACTGGTAACTTTGTGAAGATGGATGATCAAAGCAACATCAGTGAAAGTGTTCACCTGCCCAGAACATGGTCAGAAGCAACAATGGTGTCCTGAAGTCCATCATGTTAAAGTGTGTGTCCACTCGTCTCTGTCATCCTCTGTGCAGTCACATAAGTAGGTGGAAGACGCTTTGCATTGACTCCTCCTCACAGGAAGAACAGAGTTGGAGTGGGCTTGGCCTTCATTGTTGTCATATATGTTGAACTTAGACAGTTACAGTAGTTTAATTCAAGGATTCATTAGTTTGATTCATGATAAATTGATTTTGTTGTTAGAAATGTTAACAGGTTGAATTTGAGATCTTTTCATCTTTCTAACGTTAGAAAGAAAAGAAAAGCTTTGCAGCATCCACAGAATGTACAATCAACAAACATAAACGCACCACAAAATGACAAAACAATCTGTGGACACAGAAGTTCCTATTGTCTCTATCATTCATCGGATTATTTCCTGAGTGTGTGTGAAAGTGTGTGACAGGATCCAGCTGACAGCAGCAGAGTCCAGAACATTCTGTCCTTTTATTCTCCTTTTGACTGTAGTTGGTAGAAGCAGGTTTGTAATGAACTTGTAGAGTAAAAAATCCCACCTGTGTTCCACATTATATGATATTAAATGAAACAGTAAATGCTGCTGTAATTAGATGTAATATTCTTGTTTATGACTCACAAAGTCTCAAACTATCTTTATCCTGATGGAGGCCCTTTGAAAGATCACTTTGCTGCTTGAATTAATATTAGAGTGGATTTTTGTCTTTTGAAAGTCCTGTGAGCTGCTAATGGTGCAAAGATTGGTGGCAAAGAGAGTTTTACTGAGTGAAGTGGTCTGAATTGATTCCTGGGGCCTCATTTATCAAGCGTGCGTAGAAAGAGTTCTAAATTCTGTCGTACGAATGAAATTTAGAATGTGTGTAAGTACAAAAAAATCCGTATTTATCAAACGTGCGGACACCGGTCGTACGCACACCAGTAAGTAACCTCTGATGATAAATCCCACCTGTTCCTAACGACCATGCTCGTGTACGGTTCAGGTCATTTGCATTCAGAAACGCCTCCAATTGACCATATATGGTAGCAACAACCCTTAAAATGCATGAATGGATTTTTGATCCCGTCACCGAAATCATGGCAAAGAGGGCGAAGAAGGGGAATTTCTCCGACACCGAGATTGAGGTATTACTAGGCGAAGTTGAAACAAACCGAAAAACACTTTTTGGAAGACTAAATGCAGGTGTGACCAACAAAAGAAAATGCTGAGTGGGAGAAGGTGATGACTGCTGTTAATTCTGTTGGGTAGAGGAAAGATGATTCTCAGAAATTAAAAAGAAATGGTTTGATATCAAACTCGGTGCCAGAAAACGCATCACAGCCCACAGACGCAAAATATCTGTAACTGGAGGAGGACAAGCAACAACCCAGCTTTACCCATGGACGCCCGTATTGCCAGCATCATCGGGGACACGGCACTATGTGGGATCATTCCGAGGGTGCTGACGGAGGCAGTGCTGCAGAATCAACACGAGACCACCAAATCCATAAATGAAATAAGCGATCAGCTGACCAACATCGCCAATACTTTACTGCAAATCAACGAGTCACTGACACAGATTGCTGCATGCACATCGCAAATGTTAAATAAATAAACTTTAAAAATGTTGAATGATGAGATTATTTTCCCACACACACTTTGAATCTGAAACATGCAGGTTTACGTAAAATCTCTGCATGATCCTCTGGTTTGAATGGCAGCGACATTAGAGGGTGGGACAGGAGGGGTCATTAGCCACTGCTTCAGTGGATTTACCCGATCTCCTATGGAGATGTTACAATAAACCATACGAAGCCCAGAAAATAATTCTGAAATGCTCTAACACTCACCAGTCAGGCAGCCATCCTCAACAGCTCCTGCTTGGAGGCAAACACCCACTAAGTCGTTCTGCAGAATGAATGAGTCGTGCGTTCGTCCAGGCCACCGGGCAACAACGTTTAACAGAGACAGATGTGGATCGCAAATAATTTTTGTATTAATTGAATGAAATCCTTTCATGTTCACGGATCTGAATTCATTGTGTGATGGTGCTTTGACTGAGATGTGGTGCAACCTATGGCTCTATTTATGTTTGGGAATCCGGTGATGGCGTGAAATCCTTGTTTAGTTTCTGCTTGCTATTGAACACTTTGATTCTCTAAGTGCATTCTGTTTGTAGTTTCACTGTTCTACCACTAGGTTTTGTGTGTACGCATGGTCAGAGTTGTGCTTAAATTTGCGCATGTTTCTACGCACAAGTACAAGTTGATAAATCCCATACTTTGCGTGGAAATGCTCGTACGCACTCATTACGCACACATCTGTGTGTACGCACGCTTGATAAATGAGGCCCCTGGTCTGAGGGCTCCTCCTCTGGTGGCTTCATGTTCCAAGTGTTCAGGCTCTGAGGAGTTTTTGTTCTGGTCTACTGATCATTTGTGTCACTGTGACTCTCTGGCACAGTAATACACAGCAGAGTCTTCAGGCTGAATATTCTGTCCATTTAGAGTCACTGTGTTGCTGGAAGAGTCTAAGCTGATAATGAACTTGTTTTTTAGTGAATCTTTGTAGTAATAGCTAGATCCATAATATGCACTTCCAATCCACTCCAGTTCTTTTCCTTCAGGTTGTCTGATCCAATGTGTCCGCCAGCTGCTCACAGAATAAGAGACCTAACAGGTGATGGAGAGACGTTGACCTGGTTGCACAGTCACAGATTGTGGCTGTGTCAACTGTTCACTCTTCACACCTGTTAAAAAAAGAAAATGCGTTGTGACAAATGATCAGTTTGTGTTGTAAAAGAAGAACAAATATCCAGATGATAGTAGATACTTGCGTCCAGCTGCAAAGAGCAGAAACAGAACAAACACAAACATGGTTGATGGTGAAAGTGTGGTGCTGTGAACTCCACTCTGCAGTGTGATGTGAAGTTTTTATAGCTGAGTAACAAAGGAGGCCACTGAGTTTGCATAGAATCAAACATATGAAGCATCAGAGGAAGTGGAGCCAATCAGAACATGTGGACAGTTGAACATTTTTCATTCTTCTGTCTTTGTGCTGCGGATTTTGGAAAATCAACTGCTGATAGATTTCAGCATTTTTTGGACCCTCATTATTTTTGTCTCCTTTTATGGCCACCTTTATATGCCTCTTATCTGCAGACAAATCTGTGTCAATCTAAAGGCAACTCTGAACTCTGAGCCATGTTTCAGCTCTTTGGTTCATCAACTAATGCTGATAGTAAAGACACAAAGCTCACTAGAGAAGTTTAGTTGCTAAATGTCCAGAAACTGCTTCTTGGATGTTCAGGAAGTCAAATTGGGATTAATAAGTGTGGTTTTAAAACGACAAAGCCACTGATGCCATAAAAAATGAAATTTCTCATTTATTTCTAAAATTGTTCATGTGAGGAAGGTTTGATGAGCACAGTAGGAAATTTAGCTCCTTACATCCAGACTATTAATTTCTATTACCTGCCTGTGAGACCTTTAGGAGACAGTAGCACCAGGCTAAAACATCATTTAAAATATGAAGGAGTATTTAGAAAGTCAATTTCAGTATTATTTTATTGCACCATGATAATTCACTCAGTGTCAGTACTGCTTTCCAGACACTCCTGGACACATAGATGCAAAACAAACCCAATAAATCAGGACACCATTATACTGGAGACTGTATTTTTACAAATAGTGTGTTCAAGTTAAGATGCAGCAACCTGACAAGAAGTTTTAGTGATAACATATGAAGATATTATGTAGAAAATGTGCTTAAAATCTATGTTTAGTAACAATTATTTCTCAGATATGCCTTTAAAAACAACTGATATGTCAGTGGTTACAAAAAGATGTTTAGGTGTGAAGGAATGATCTAAACTGAGGATGTTATTAATGTCTGATGAGGACTGAAGGTTTTTGTACAGCTGTTCAACCAACTTCAGTCACTGTGTGTCTCGAGCACAATAATAAACAGCAGAATCTTCAGTCTTCAGGTTGTTCATCTGCAGAAACAGCTGCTCTTTGCCGTTGTCTCTGGAGATGGTGAACCGGCCTTGGACTGATTGAGAGTAGAAATTGCCTCCACTGTAACCATTAGTATCAGTAGCGATCCACTCCAGTCCTTTTCCAGGAGCCTGTCTGATCCAGACCATCCACCAGCTACTAAATGATATTCCAGAGGTTGTACAGGTCAGTTTGTGGGACTCTCCAGGTCTTTTAACTGCAGGTTCAGACTCTGTTATGCTCCAACCTTCAGCACCACTCCAAACAAACACAGCAACAACCACAAAGAGTGTGAGCTCTCTGTGAGCCATGTTGACAATGTGACTAATATGTTTTCTAGTGTGTGAATTTCCTTTAAATAGACTGAATCCACATGAAAATGCTTCCATGAGGCTCCTCCTGCATCAGTCAAATCAGAGGGTCGGTCTATAAACAGCACAACATGAGATTCTACATCATTTAAACAACTGAGCAGCTAAAAAACATCTGTTTCCTCCATGACATTAGAGTAGAGTCAATTTTCAATGTTTACTTTTTCATTTTTGATTTCTCATCCAGCAGTGATCTGTGCAGTTTGTACTTTAAACTTCATGTCCCACTTCAAAGACTTGTCAGGTCAAGTTAGACAGTTAACAACATCCTTTAACCACATCACATGCTGGTTATTGTTCAGCTTCTGTCATGAGGTACAGTTTGAATGAAGATCTAGGATGAATTTAGACTATATGGATTCTCTATTTAGTCATAAAGTGTCAGATGTAACTGTATTTATCATTTTAACTACTCAAACTATAATAACAATAAGGAATAAGTGTATTAAGGGTGAATACTGCAGGAGTTTGCATGGATGCTGAAAGAACAAAGAAACATAGAACCTGCTGAAGTGTTCTCTGTTGTCCTGCCTGCAGTCAGATGAATAAAGGTGGAAGACATGTGAACTTTGCATTAACATGATAGGAGGGAGGAGGAGGGAGGATACAGCTGGACTGTAAAGAATTCATCAAACTGGTGATCAAATACCCAAGAGCAAATCCATGATATCAGGTGTTCTTATTTGCTTTTTGAAATGCACAAAATGTGTTGCAGCATTAAAACAGCAACTGTTTGTGTTTTAATATGAACAAGAATGTAGACTTTAATTTTAATAATTAACTTTGTAAGCTATAATTGTGTTTGAGCATGAAAGGCAGCCTATTAAAGCATTGACAGTATTCTAAATCATCTCCAGTGTTATTCTGATCAGTGACATGTATTTGTTAAAATTGCTTCCTTGGTATCTCAGGGCCCATCTCACCATGTCATGTCATTAATCAACGTTTGATTGATGTTTAGGATTGATGACATTTCACCTTTCAGATCATCTTCTTCAGCCAAAGTCACTTGAGATCATTTTCAGCTTCCTCTTCTTTTCATACTAGTTTCCTTCATGGTTTGTACATTAAATGACATTTTTGATTTAGAATGAATGATTTGACAAGCGAAAGAATTACTGTCATCAGTTTACAGTAAAAGTTGATAGATGAACATTTTTCTGCATGTACTGAAAAATCCCAGGTGTGTCAGAGTTCATCACTCTGCTGTTTGACATCTGTGGAGGTTTTTGTTCAGCTGCTTCACTGTTTTCACTCACTGTGGTTGTCGAGCACAGAAGTAAACAGCAGAGTCTTGTGCTGTCAGACTCTTGATCTGGAGGTACTGAGTGCTGCTGGACACATCTTGAGTAAAAGTGAATCGACTTTGAAAGGAGCTGGCGTAGGTAGCAACAGTTGTTTGTGTGTTTATAAATCCAATCCACTCCAGAGCTTCTCCTGACTTTTGTCTTATCCAGTTCATAGCATTACTTGTCATAGTATAACCAGATGTTGCACATGAGATCTTGACTGTTTCTCCAGGTCTTTTCACCTCAGATGGAGACTGATCCAGTCTGATCTGACTCCAAACGAGTGGAAGCAAAGTAAAGAAATCACCACCCAAATATTTTAACATTCATAAATGCACTTTAACTTAGGAGCTGCAGAATATTTCAGGTCTTACCATGAATATTGACTAGAAATAATAAAATCCAGGCAGCTGTGTAATTCATAGTGAAAACTGGAAACAGCTGATAGATTTGTGATCCAGGTCTTTGTCAGACTTATGAGACTGTGTCAGTTGTTGTCCCTCATTTGACACTTAGTGATGGTGAGTTTATGAAGAGGAATAAGTTTGCATAGACCTCCCTCTGCAGGCTGGAAAAGGAAGTATGTAAAACAGTAGGGTGACTTCTGCTTAAGTTGTGAAAAAATGTTGGATCCACAGACAGAAGATATCATATTGTAAACATGGAATATAGTTTTAAATGCAAATGTATGTAGATGACTATTTGTTCAAAGGAACATTTTATGTAACAAACACAGTTTCTTTATTTATGCTTATATTATTTTCTATTTAGTAAAAGACATTTTTGTAGCCAAGTGTCCATTTACTTCTAAAACCTTGTCCTTTGGTCCTTGTGTATTAAAAAAGGCTCCCACATAATTCTTTTCATACTGACACAACACTATTAAAGCTGAGACTTGGTCCATTAATTACCTCAAACTGAATGTGCTGGAACATATTAACTGCATAACTATCAAATTGTTCAGTCTCCAAAGGCGATAAGGAAAGACCAAGTTTACATGCTGAAGATTCTGTCAGAGTTGATGAGGAAGATCTGTTGTCATGTTCTAAAAGGCTTTTCCTGCTGCTCTGATCGTTTTGTCACTTCTGTCTTCCCATGCTGTCAAAATCAGTATATTCTCAATTTCAGCATCACTCATTTAATGCTAAAATAGTTTCATTTAGGGTGCCCTGTTATAAATTTCAAACTCTGACTTCTTATTATACTACTGGTGATTTCATAACAGAGACATATAGGAGACAGTAGCACCAGAATAAAAACATTTAAAACATGTGAAGAGTATTTACAAAGTCAGTGTCAGTAGTATTTATTGCACCAATATCAGTGTTGCTTTCCAGAAACTCCTGGACACGTAGATCCAAAACCAACAATGAAACAGTCAGACACCATTATACTAGAGACTGCTCTTGAATGCAGCATTTCTCTACATCTGTTCCTGCTAACCTGGTGTGAACATTAGTGGTCGTGGGTGAAGATGATCTAAATAGTGTGTTTAGGTCAAGACAACCAGATTTACTGACAACATATTAAGATATTATGTAGAATATTTGCTTAAAATCTATGTTTCGTAATAATTATTCCTCAGATATGCCTTTAAAAACAACAGAAATGTGACTGGTAATAAAAGAGATGGATGTGTGGAAGTGTGAGAGAATGATGTAAACTGAGGATGTTATTCATGTCTGATGAGGACTGTAGGTTTTTGTACAGCTGATCAACCAACTTCAGTCATTGTATGTCTCGAGCACAATAATAAACAGCAGAATCTTCAGTCTTCAGGTTGTTCATCTGCAGAAACAGCTGCTCTTTGCCGTTGTCTCTGGAGACGGTGAACCGGCCTTGGACTGACTAAGAGTAGTATTTTCTATTACTGTTATTTTCGATAATAGCGATCCACTCCAGTCCTTTTCCAGGAGCCTGTCTGATCCAGTTCATCCAGTAGCTGCTGAATAATATTCCAGAGGTTGTACAGGTCAGTCTGTGGGATTCTCCAGGTCTTTTAACTGCAGGTTCAGATTCTGTCAGAGTCTGACCATCAACACCTTTTAAGATAAAAAAAACAACCAGTCAGATGCTCACTTTTAAAACAGAGATATAAATATGTCATCAGCACCAGTAAATGTGTTCACCTGTCCAGCAGAGAGTTAAAAGCAGCAGCCCTGTCCTGTAGTCCATCATGTTAAACTGTGTGTCCACTGTTCTCTGTTCTCCTCTCTGCAGACATAAGTAGAGGTGGAGGACGTGCATTTTGCATTGACTCCACCTCACTGGGAGCATACAACCAGATTGAGCTTGACATTTAGTTTATTTGTGGTAAAAGCTGTAAATGAATAGATCAGTGGCTTGTTTAACCCTCTGGACCCCAGAAACCCACCAGCAGGTTTGAAAGGCTTGTTGTCTTATAAAAGCACCAGAATTACACCATTTATCAGAGCTGGACAGTGAAAAAATAGAATATTGTTGGATTTTTGAGGTGTCCTTGAACCATTCCTCTGTCACCTGTTGTTCTGTCTTGTCTTTAAATTATTATAATTAATCTACGTCACTTTATTCTACATGTCTAATTCAAAAATGTGTTACAACCGAACCCTCTGCAATAACCAGATTCTGTAGAAAACTAAAAATTAGACCATCCTGGGTGCAAAAGAGAGGCCCTTAGTGATTCAGTTTCAACCAGCAGTCTTGTGACAACAATTCATTGACCCTTCAGCTGAACTGCAGGCTGTGTTTCTACACAGTATGGAAATGAATAAATATAAAAAATGATAAGTAAACACATTTAAAATGCACAACACATTTAAAAGGACATACAAGGTGTTAATATGTGTTTTTCTTCTGCTGCTTCGAAACCCCAGATGTAATCATGATGACTCCATGCACTTATTATCTGTGGAGGTTTTTGTTCTGCTGCTTCATTGTCTTCAGTCACTGTGGTATCGAGCACAGAAGTAAACAGCAGAGTCTTGTGCTGTGAGGCTCCTGATCTGGAGGTACTGAGTGCTGCTGGACACATCTTGAGTAAAAGTGAATCGACTCTGAAAGGAGCTGGCGTAGGTAGCAACAGTTGTAGCTGTGTTTATCCAACCAATCCACTCCAGAGCTTCTACTGGTCTCTGTCGTATCCAGTGAATATAGTAGCTTGTCATGCTAAATCCAGATATGATACATGACATCTTCACTGTCTCTCCAGGTCTTTTCACCTCAGATGGAGACTGATCCAGTCTGATCTGACTCCAAACGAGTGGAAGCAAAGTAAAGAAATCACCACCCAAATATTTTAACATTCATAAATGCACTTTAACTTAGGAGCTGCAGAATATTTCAGGTCTTACCATGAATATTGACTAGAAATAATAAAATCCAGGCAGCTGTGTAATTCATAGTGAAAACTGGAAACAGCTGATAGATTTCTGATCCAAGTCTTCAGTTGTTGTCCCTCATTTGATACTTAGTGATGGTGAGTTTATGAAGAGGAATAAGTTTGCATCGACCTCCCTCTGCAGGCTGGAAAAGGAAGTATGTAAAAACAGTAGGGTGACTTCTACTAGAGTAGAGAAAAACTGCTAAATGTTGGATCCAGAGACAGAAGATATCATATTGTAAACATGGAACATAGTTTTAAAAGCAAATATTTATGCAGGTGTATTTAGTTACACAGTAGATTAGACCAAGTGAAATGAAACATTCTAAATGCAGTAGTCACTTTATATGTTCAAGGTCTTTTCCTCTCCTCAACCCTCCTCTCAGGACATTTCTGCTTCTGAAACTGAACCTCAACTTTCTGCTCTTCTTCATCACTGTGCTTTCCTCTCCTGGCTGCACTTATACCTCAAAGACAAAAGACGAGGAAATAGTTCATAAGCATCAAGAACTGCAACTCTACCATCACTCCTCTCCTCCACATCCTCCTCCAGGGTTCTGTGCTTCATCCTCTTCTGTTCTTTATTCATTTGCTCCTAATCAATAATATTTTGGTGTCCATCTTTCCACTAAATCTATAATCAGTACAGTTCTCTTTGTGACACACCCACAAGCCTGGACTAATGTTTAACATTGACCTCTCTATCAAATACAAAGAGGATCTCATCACTACAACTTGTGTTCAGTGTTAAACTGCTGTAAAGATCCTCATGCTGGGTTTAAATGTAGATGTTAGTGATATACTAGTTACTAAGCAGTGCTACTAACCTGTCAGTGTTGATGGAGCTATGAGGTATACTGTTTGTTTAATTGTTCTAATAATTATATTTTTTACTTTGATAATTTGTAAATAGTCGATTTATGTAGTGATGTGATGGAGATTGCATCTATGTTGACTGTTAATGAGGTGTACGACTGAAACCCAGGAAGGATAACTGGAGTTAGTGGTTGTTGTTTACAAACTGAAGACAAAACAATAGTTTATGTGACTTAAAGTTATCAGCAGGTATTACTAACTTCATGATGCATCCTAAAATGTGACTCTGTTTGGAAGAATACTGGCCATGACATTTATAAAATAGGTTCTTAATGCAGGACACTAAGATAACTGAATGATCCCAGTGTTTGTGGGAAATAGAGGAAGTAGTTTTTGTATGACTCTTCTATTTGTGTCTCTTCTGGCTCAGTAATACACTGCTGTGTCCTCAGTCTTCAGGCTGTTCATCTGTAGATAGACTTTACTGCTGGAATCATCTCTGGAGATGGTGAATCTGCCCTGGACTGACTGGGAGTAATAGATAGGAGAACTAGATGTGCTGATATAAGCGATCCACTCCAGTCCTTTTCCAGGAGCCTGTCTGATCCAGGCCATATAATAGCTGCTGAGTGTGAATCCTGAGACTGTACATGTTAATCTGTGGGATTCTCCAGGTTCTTTTAACTGCAGCTCCAGATTCTGTTAGAGTCTGACCATCAACACCTGTCAAGAGAATAAAGAGAAAAACCATGTTGGATCACAGGTTGGATCACAGGTTGGATCACAAACAGGAAGTATGAAGCTGAAGTCAGAGTAAATGTTCACCTGCCCAGTAGATGGTTCAAAGCAGCAGCCCTGTCCTGTAGTCCATCATGATAAAGTGTCTGTGTTTCCTCTCTGCAGTCAGTTAAGAAGAGTTGGAGAGGAATAAGGTTTTGCATTGACTCCTCCTGACAGGGAGGAGATAACTGGACTGCCTTGTGAACATACAGATTGTGTAAATATATGTAAATATTCAATTCATATCAAGCAACAAATGAATCTTCCTGATTTTCTACCCTAGTCAGCAGACGTCACTGTGATGACACGTGTAAAACAAAGGGAGACAAGTTTATTTGAGAAACAACATCTTGACATCTACTTGCTTCTGTAACTGTTGAGATCAATGATATGAATATATGGAGCTGCTGCTGATCAACACCTCATCCTCCAAAGTCATTTAAATACAATATGTTTGTCCAGTTCACTCATTAGTTGGGTTCTGGAAAAACAACAGTTAAGATGAAGAAGAAGAATTGGCTTTTTAAAATGTTTGTATAATTTTAGCAGCTGGATTGTTATTTTGTCCTGTCTATGAAGAAGTGATAACTGGAACATTTTAAAATCTACTTTTTGGCTTTTCTGTCCATTTATTGTTGATAAACTTTATAAGTATACAGATTTTCTGATTTGATGTGATGGAAGGAAAACTATGTGAAGAAAAAGTAAACATGGTGAATTATTGGGGAGGATCAGACCAATGAAGGATTTCATTTCATTAAACGTTTTGAGAGCAATAATAAACAACAAAAACTTCCGTAGTCATGAGTTTATTATTCAAAATAAACTTTATTGAGGAAATTGTATTGGGTCATATGTAATAAAAACATCCATGTAAATTAAACTGTAAAATCAGGTAAAAGATTACTACAAATGTAAAATAACATAAAATATATAATAAAAAAATTGACACACTAAACATGTTTAACTAATGAATTAAAATAAACAAATATATTTACATCCCAGCTGAGGACTACTGTAGGTTTTTGTACAGCTGTTCACACAACTTCAGTCACTGTGTCTCTCGAGCACAATAATAAACAGCAGAATCTTCAGTCTTCAGGTTGTTCATCTGCAGATACACCTGCTGTCTGTTGTTGTCTTTAGAGATGGTGAATCGGCCTTGAACTGACTGACAGTAGTATTTGTTGCTGCCACTGCCGTTATCTATGAAGGCGATCCACTCCAGTCCTTTTCCAGGAGCCTGTCTGACCCAGTTCATAGCTGTGGGATTCTCCAGGTCTTTTAACTGCACCTCCAGATTCTGTCAGAGTCTGACCATCAACACCTGTAAAACCAGAAAACAATCCATGTCATGTAGTACATTGGTGGTATAAATGAGAATCTGTCAGATCAATATCAGTGCAAATGTTCACCTGTCCAGCATTAATAATAGGTCCAGCTAAAAACATGCAATCTCTCAATAAATGGATTCCATGAATTCATATTTTCCAGTCAGTAAAAGTGAAACAAATATAAAGTGTGTTCCTTTGTGTAAAGCTAAAGACTTGTTGTTTTCTCTGCAGTCAAAGTCTAGAACTATGTTTTACATGGACTTTTCCTCACAGACAGGATGAAGTTTGAACTTGTTCCCCAACAAAATGTGACCTTTGCAAATTTAGGAAGTAATATTAAGGTTTGTTTTTATCAGTCATAATAAATAGTGATTTAAAAATATAAATGAATATGAAGTGTTTGCATTTCATTGAAAAAATTATCAAATCTTCATGAACTCATCCTCAGAACTTTACAGAACATATGATGTTGTTAAAGTGATGAGAGTTCTTCTGTCCTTATACACTGTATTCAAAGTGGTCAAAGTGAAAACTAAGAGAAGCTGCAGAATAATAGATGCATTTATCATTTCTGTCTTCTTTTTAGAAATGACGACTTGCAGAGCAGCTAAAATCATGTTCTCTGATTGTCTTGTTCTTTCTTCCATCCATCCATTATCTATACACTGCTTAATCCTCTGTAGGGTCGCGAGGAGGTTGGAGTCTATCCCAGCCAGGTCGGCCGAAGGCAGGGGACAGCCTGGACAGGTCACCAGCCTATCGCAGGGCCACATATAGACATACAACCAAGCACACTCACATTCACACCTACGGACAATTTAGAATAATCAGTTAACCTCAGCATGTTTTTGGACTGTGGGAGGAAGCTGGAGTACCCGGTGAGAACCAACACATGCACAGGGAGAACATGCAAACTCCACACAGAACGATCGCAGGCGTCCTAACTGGGATGCGAAAAGGGGATCTTCTAGCTGTGAGGCAACGCTGCTAACCATGGAGCCACCATGCAGCCCCCTGTTTTGCATTTGATTGCTAAATAGACTTGAACTCTTTTTAACAGTGAAGTGGTGTGAATTCAATCCTAGTCTGAGGGCTCCTCCTCTGGTGGCTTCATGTTCCAAGTGTTCAGGCTCTGAGGGGTTTTTGTTCAGGTCTACTGATCATTTGTGTCACTGTGACTCTCTGGCACAGTAATACACAGCAGAGTCTTCAGGCTGCATATTCTCTCCATTTAGAGTAACTCTTTTGTTGGAAGTGTCTAATTCGATACTGAACTTGTTCTTCAGTGAATCTTTATAGTAAGAGCCTCCAGTATTTCTCATTCCAATCCACTCCAGTCCTTTTCCTTCAGGTTGTCTGATCCAAGCTGTGAAGTAGCCAAGAGCATAAGAGACCTGACAGGTGATGGAGAGACGTTGACCTGGCTGCACAGTCACAGATTGTGGCTGTGTCAACTGTTCACTCTTCACACCTGTTAAAAAAGAAAATGTTTTATGTTGAATTATCAAGTCAGAAGAATGAAGTATAGATTTTGACAAATCCAAAGAGACTCACAGGATGCAGCTGCAAACAGCAGCAGTAGAGCTCCAGACAACATGGTTGGAGGTGAAACTGATGTGCTGTGAACTTTACTGACAGTCTGATGTTTTTAAAGCTGGAAGGTCATGGAGTTTGCATAGAACATATGAAGCATGAGTGCTGGTCCAAGAGAAGCCAATAGAAAGGTCTGTTCAGTGATTGTATCTGCAGAATGAACACACACATGGAAATCACCTCCTTACTTCATACATGATGTTTTAATGTCATTACATGTTAAAGTGCAACATAAAATAATGTTATACTGACACCAATAAAACAACTGTTAACTTTTCTATTTGTGGAAACTATAAATGTGTAATTTCTAATGTAACACTTAGGATTCTTTCTATAAGCTGTGCTCCTCATGTTTTCACTATATTTATAGATCAATGAGTCTTTTAAAATGATTTCTACTGTTTCTTTGACATAATTTATTTACTGTAAGTACATCGACATCAGATTCATGATGAATTTCACTCTAATCAGAACAGTGTATTTGAAACTTCAGCATTTATTTATTCATTTATTACAGTATTAACAAGTTAATTTGCAGCAGAAATAAGTCCTGACAGTTTCCAAGATCATGGAGTAAATATAGTTTATTTTGCAGGTTTGCATAAAAGATCCTTAATGCTTTCAGTTTTTGCAGATGTTTGAGGACAAAGATGTACACAGACACTTGGAAACTCTAGAAAAATAGCTGCTCAGGAAGTAGAAATGTGTGACAACATGCAAAAAAATAATAATAATAAATGCAAATGACATTAAAATCTTCATCAAGTATGATGCAGCAGGATTTCTGATCTTAATGTGCTTGTCTTGGTTTGTTGCACTAAGATTATTATGGCCAATCAAAATAAACATGTGCCCAAAATGAACAGAATGTGACAAATTAAAATACAAGCCTCCATGTCCATAAAGAGATACATGGACTTGTGCTTTACAGGATGTTCACAGACTTTATTCACTGCTTTATTACATCAAACTGTTTTCATCACAACATTTGGAGATTTTTCTGAGTCTCTGATTACTGCAGAATTGTGTTTTCAAAAAAGGAAAATATCCCCATGAAGTTTATATCTATAATAAAAGTAGAATTAGTTACTAATCTGTTATTCATGTCTTCACATTCCTCCATTAGAGATATTTTTAACCTGGTGCTCTATATGACCAGAAAAAAGATATACTTTCATCCTTATTGCTCAAAAAGGAAAAACTTAACAACAATGTGAATGTTTTCCAAAGTTTTAAAGTCTGTTGTAGAAATAAAGATAATAAACTTCATTTATTGTTAAATTAACAATAAATTAACAAAGTTATAACATACGTAACAGGAATTAAAGAAATGAAATAAATAATATCATCAATTAAAATGAGTGAGAAACAGATAAAGGTGATGAAAGCAGCCAGAGAGCATAGAAATAAAGATCAGTGAGCAGAAAACAATCAGGTCATGAAACACAAGAGAAGCTATGAAGGGATCATGGAGCACAGCCACATATCAAACATTCACAAAGGCCTCCAAGATTATTTGAAGACATTTAAAAGACACTCATGATTTTAATATGTAGACTGTTCCACAGTTTGGATGCAGGAACAGCAAAAGGCCCAGTTCCTCTTGTTCACAAGCTGAGACTTAGGAATGAGCAGCAGAGCCCCATTTACTAACCTGAAAGGGATGCAGGACCTGGACTCCTTCCCAGACCAGCCTCATACTCTTAAAGTGTAATAAGAACCAGATCATTCTGTATCCACTGTTGGAGAAGGAGTTGCTGTGTCGATTAAATTAACATGAAAGAAATAGCAGTGTTCTGTTGTTAAATTGATTCCTGGTCTGAGGGCTCCTCCTCTGGTGGCTTCATGTTCCAAGTGTTCAGGCTCTGAGGGGTTTTTGTTCAGGTCTACTGATTATTTGTGTCACTGTGACTCTCTGGCACAATAATACACAGCAGAGTTTTCAGGCTGCAGATTCTGTCCATTTAGAGTCACTGTTTTGCTGGAGGAGTCTGTGGAAATGCTGAATTTGTTTTTCAGTGAATCTTTGTAGTGTGTTGGATTTCCAGTTGCTGCCATTCCAATCCACTCCAGTGTTTTTCCTTCAGGTTGTCTGATCCAATGTGTCCAGTAGCTGCTCAGAGCATAAGAGACCTGACAGGTGATGGAGAGACGTTGACCTGGCTGCACAGTCACAGATTGTGGCTGTGTCAACTGTTCACACTTCACACCTGTTAAAGAAGAAAATGCATTGTGACAAATGATCAGTTTGTATTGTAAAAGAAGAACAAACATCCAGATGTTAGAAGAGACTCACGTCCAGCTGCAAAGAGCAGAAACAGAGCAAACACAAACATGGTTTATGGTGAAAGTGTGGTGCTGTGAACTCCACTCTGCAGTGTGATGTGAAGTTTTTATAGCTGAGTAACAAAGGAGGCCACTGAGTTTGCATAGAATCAAACATATGAAGCATCAGAGTAAGTGGAGCCAATCAGAGGGTGTGACTGTTAAATGTGCAGCTTCAAAACATGCCTTGAACACATCTGCTTTATGTGATATTTGGATTTCACTCAGCTGGAATTCTTTGAAACTACAATCAATAAAACAACAGACTTTTGCAAACAATACATTTGTGCTGTTGCTACAAACTATTTTAGCAACATTTAACATTTTAAACCAAATTGTTGGTCACATTGATTCACACTTTATTATAAATGCAAACAATCAGGGGTGTTATTACTGTTAAGGCAAATAAGTTCATCCTGCTGTTATAAATTTGATCACAAATACAGAAAATCTGAATTTGTATAAATTAAATTTTCAATAATTATGATAAAAAGAGTCCATGGAAACTGCTGGGATCACCGTTTTATTTAGGGCATGTTAACAGTGTATTTAGCATGTTTTCTAATCTTGAAGACACTTTTAACATATATGCTGTTTAACAGATTTGGTTTCATCCTTCAACAATCAGAGTGAAGTCATCTATCTATGTATTCATCTAGTTACTTCCATACTTTCTGTACTTCACCTGTTTGTTTGCTGAACACTGAAGTTAGCACTCAGGATGATGTAAATAGTATAAAATGTGAGTTTGCTGTAGCTGTTTTCAGGTTTTCAGGTTTGTATGAAATACTTTAAATGGTTTCACTCCTTGACACGTAGATGCAAAACAAACCCAATAAATCAGGACACCATTATACTGGAGACTGTATTTTTACAAATGGTGTGTTCAAGTTAAGATGCAGCAACCTGACAAGAAGTTTTAGTGACAAGATATGAAGATATTATGTAGAAAATGTGCTTAAATCTATGTTTAGTAACAATTATTTCTCAGATATGCCTTTAAAACAACTGATATGTCAGTGGTTACAAAAAGATGTTTAGGTGTGAAGGAATGATCTAAACTGAGGATGTTATTCATGTCTGATGAGGACTGTAGGTTTTTGTACAGCTGCTCAACCAACTTCAGTCACTGTGTGTCTCGAATAATAATAATAAACAGCAGAATCTTCAGTCTTCATGTTGTTCATCTGCAGAAACAGCTGCTCTTTGCTGTTGTCTCTGGAGATGGTGAACCGGCCTTGGACTGACTGAGAGTAGAAATTGCCTCCACTGTAACCATTAGTCTCAGTAGCGATCCACTCCAGTCCTTTTCCAGGAGCCTGTCTGACCCAGACCATCTCATAGCTGCTGAATGTGAATCCAGAGGTTGTACAAGTCAGTTTGTGGGATTCTCCAGGTCTTTTAACTGCACCTCCAGATTCTGTCAGAGTCTGACCATCAACACCTGTAAAACCAGAAAACAATTCATGTCATGTAGTACATTGGTGGTATAAATGAGAATCTGTCAGATCAATATCAGTCTAAATGTTCACCTGTCCAGCAGAGAGTTAAGAGCAGCAGAGCTGTCCTACAATCCATCATGTTAAACTATGTGTCCACTGTTCTCTGTCATCCTCACTGCAGTCACATAAGTACAAGACATTTGTGTTTTGCATTGACTCCTTCTCACAGGAAGGATCATATTGAACTAGAACTGACTGGACTCTCACTGACTGAAACTGGAAAATGAATTTATTAATGTTGGCTGTATAAAAGTCTCTCCTAAAAGTCCTGTCTCAATTTTTCAGTTTAGTTTCAGCATCATGTAAATGCAACAGGTTATGTAAAATTTTTAATTTTAAATTATCTCCAACATGAATATTTTTATTTCTTCATAATAAACTAACAACAAGTGACAACTTCCTGTAACAAATACTGGAACATAAATGTAAAACTGTTGGTTTTATCCTGACAGTAAGTCACACAATATTCAGTCCAGCAGGGAGAAGAACATTTCAGCAGAAACAAAGTGAAGAAAACTGTTGACAATGATGTTTAATAATTAATAATAGGTTCAGCTAAAAACATGCAATCTCTCAATGAATGGATTCCATGAATTCATATTTTCCAGTCAGTAAAAATGAAACAAATATAAAGTGTGTTCCTTTGTGTAAAGCTCAAAGACTTGTTGTTTTCTCTGCAGTCAAAGTCTAGAACTATGTTTTACATGGACTTTTCCTCACAGACAGGATGAAGTTTGAACTTGTTCCCCAACAAAATGTGACGTTTGCAAGTTTAAGAAGTAATATTAAGTTTTGTTTGTATCAGTCACAATAAATAGTGATTTAAAAATATAAATCAAAATAAAGTGTTTGTATTTCATTGAATAAAGTATCAAATTCTCATGAGATCCAGCTGCCAGCAGCTGTATCAGAACTTTACAGAACATATGATGTTGTTAAAGTGATGAGAGTTCTTCTGTCCTTATACACTGTATTCAAAGTGGTCAAAGTGAAAACTAAGAGAAGCTGCAGAATAATAGATGCATTTATCATTTATGTGTCTTCTTCAATGAAGATGTGCAGAGCAGCTAAAATCCTGCTCTCTGATTATCTTGTTCTTTCTTGTTTTGTATTTTATTGCTAAATAGACTTGAACTCTTTTTAACAGTGAGCTGTTCTGAATTGATTCCTGGTCTGAGGGCTCCTCCTCTGGTGGCTTCATGTTCCAAGTGTTCAGGCTCTGAGGGGGTTTTGTTCAGGTCTACTGATCATTTGTGTCACTGTGTGTCTCTGGCACAGTAATACACAGCAGAGTCTTCAGGCTGAATATTCTGTCCATTTAGAGTCACTGTGTTAGTTGAGGAGTCCAACTCGCCACTGTACTTGTTCTTTAGTGAACCTTTAAAGGTTGTGTCCCGACCAATCCACTCCAGTCCTTTTCCTTCAGGTTGTCTGATCCAATGTGTGAAGTAGTCACTCAGAGAATAAGAGATGAATGGATGGTGATGGAGAGACGTTGACCTGGCTGCACAGTCACAGATTGTGGCTGTGTCAACTGTTCACACTTCACACCTGTTAAAGAAGAAAATGCATTGTGACAAATGATCAGTTTGTATTGGAAAAGAAGAACAAACATCCAGATGTTAGAAGAGACTCACATCCAGCTGCAAAGAGCAGAAACAGAGCAAACACAAACATGGTTTATGGTGAAAGTGTGGTGTTGTGAACTCCACTCTGCAGTGTGATGTGAAGTTTTTATAGCTGAGTAACAAAGGAGGCCACTGAGTTTGCATAGAATCAAACATATGAAGCATCAGAGTAACTGGAGCCAATCAGAACATGTGGACGGTTGAACATTTTTCATTCTTCTTTCTTTGTGCTGCTGATGTTGGAAAATCAACTGCTGATAGATTTCAGCATTTTTTGGACCCTCATTATTTTTGTCTCCTTTCATGGCCACCTTTATATGCCTCTTATCTACAGACAAATCTGTGTCAATCTAAAGGCAACTCTGAACTCTGAGCCATGTTTCAGCTCTTTGGTTCATCAACTAATGCTGATAGTAAAGACACAAAACTGTCCAAGAGAAGTTGAGTTGCTAAATGTCCAGAAACTGCTTGTCTGATGTTCAGGAATTAAAATTGGAATTAATAAGTGTGGTTTTAACACCAAACTACACAAACTATACATTGATGCCATAAATAATGAAATTCCTCATTTATTTCTATTTTTTTCATGTGAGGAAGGTCTGATGAGCACAGTAGGAAATTTAGCTCCTTACATCCAGACTATTAATTTCTATTACCTGCGTGTGAGACCTTTAGTAGACAGTAGCACCAGGCTAAAAACATCATTTAAAATATGAAAGAGGATTCAGAAATTCAATTTCAGTATTATTTTATTGCAGAATGATAATTCACTCAGTATCAGTACTGCTTTCTACACACTCCTGGACACATAGATGCAAAACAAACCCAATAAATCAGGACACCATTATACTGGAGACTGTATTTTTACAAATAGTGTGTTCAAGTTAAGATGCAGCAACCTGACAAGAAGTTTTAGTGACAAGACATGAAGATATTATGTAGAATATGTGCTTAAAATCTATGTTTAGTAACAATTATTCCTCAGATATGCCTTTAAAAACAACTGATTTGTCAGTGGTTACAAAAAGATGTTTAGGTGTGAAGGAATGATCTAAACTGAGGATGTTATTCATGTCTGATGAGGACTGTAGGTTTTTGTACAGCTGATCAACCAACTTCAGTCACTGTGTGTCTCGAGCACAATAATAAACAGCAGAATCTTCAGTCTTCAGGTGGTTCATCTGCAGAAACAGCTGCTCTTTGCCGTTGTCTCTGGAGATGGTGAACCTGCCTTGGACTGACTGAGAGTAAAAGATGTTATCACTGTCATATTCGATAATAGTGATCCACTCCAGTCCTTTTCCAGGAGCCTGTCTGATCCAGGCCATCCAGTAACTACTAAATGATATTCCAGAGGTTGTACAGGTCAGTCTGTGGGACTCTCCAGGTCTTTTAACTGCAGGTTCAGACTCTGTTATGCTCCAACCTTCAGCACCACTCCAAACAAACACAGCAACAACCACAAAGAGTGTGAGCTGTCTGTGAGCCATGTTGACAATGTGACTAATATGTTTTCAAGTGTGTGAATTTCCTTTAAATAGACTGAATCCACATGAAAATGCTTCCATGAGGCTCCTCCTGCATCAGTCAAATCAGAGGGTAGGTCTATAAACAGCACAACATGAGATTCTACATCATTTAAACAACTGAGCAGCTAAAATAAACATCTGTTTCCTCCATAAAATTAGAGTAGAGTCAATTTTCAATATTTAGTTTTTCATTTTTGATGTCTCATCCAGCAGATTGTGTTCAACATTTCTTGATTTAGTGGGTTACACTGTAACCTTTTGTTGACTTTTGACATGAAGATAAAACTGAATTCATTAATTTAGACCTTCTATAGTGATGAAAAAGATAATAATGCAGAAAAGTCAGAAAAACAACAGATTTATTGGTTGGTTTTATTTCATTCATAGTCTTTGAACTGACAGCATTAAAATGTAAATGAATACTTGAGTTGGTTACAGCTGGTTGAAGGCCTGGATTATTTAAGACCTTGAAAGGTTTCAGGATTTAAATGATGTTTTAAGCCACAGACTTGCAGAGAAAGTTGGAGCATGAAGACAAATGTAAATAGTTGTGAAGTGAAAGTGGTGAGACTATATGCAACATGCTGATGCTGTAGTGAACAGGACAATGTGTGCTTTGTTATCTGTCAAATAGCATGTATGAAACAGGTGTTTGTGTCACATTTAGGAAGATTCCAACAAGTAGAAAGTAGTCAGAGAACATGAGAAGTGAGTGTGTTTGCAGTGATCTGTGCAGTTTGTACTTTTAACTTCATGTCCCACTTCAAAGACTTGTCAGGTCAAGTTAGACAGTTAACAAAGTCCTTTAAGCACATCACATGAGGTTATTGTTCAGCTTCTTTCATGAGGTACAGTTTGAATGAAGATCTAGGATGAATTTAGACTATATGGATTCTCTATTTAGTCATAAAGTGTTAGATGTAACTGTATTCATCATTTTAACGACTCAAACTATAATAACAAGAAGGAATAAGTGTATTAAGGGTGAATACTGCAGGAGTTTGCATGGACGCTGAAAGAACAAGGAAACATAGAACCTGCTGAAGTGTTCTCTGTTGTCCTGCCTGCAGTCAGATGAATAAAGGTGGAAGACATGTGAACTTTCTTTTCATACTAGTTTCCTTCATGGTTTGTACATTAAATGACATTTTTGATTTAGAATGAATGATTTGACAAGTGAAAGAATTACTGTCATCAGTTTACAGTAAAAGTTGATAGATGAACATTTTTCTGCATGTACTGAAAAATCCCAGATGTGTCAGAGTTCATCACTCTGCTGTTTGACATCTGTGGAGGTTTTTGTTCAGCTGTTTCACTGTTTTCACTCACTGTGTCTCCTCGAGCACAGAAGTAAACAGCAGAGTCTTGTGCTGTCAGACTCTTGATCTGGAGGTACTGAGTGCTGCTGGACACATCTTCAGTCATGGGGAAACGATTCTGGAAGGAGCTGGCGTAGATAGCATCGTTGTTGCCTGTATTCATCCTCCCAATCCACTCCAGAGCTTCTCCTGGTTTCTGTCGTATCCAGTGAATATAGTGGCTCGTCATGCTATAACCAGATATGATACATGACATCTTGACTGTCTCTCCAGGTCTTTTAACTACTGATCCAGACTGAGTCAGAGTCTGACCATCAACACCTGTAAAGAGCAAATAAACAGTCAGATAATAATATAGACACAAGTTAACTTGTTCATAGATTGAACATCAACAGAATTTAAGGGAAGATCTTCACCTGCCCAGCAGACAGTTAAAAGTATCAGCCCTGTTCTAAAGTCCATCTTGTTGAACTCTGTCTGTCCACTGTTGTGTTGTTCTCTCAGCAGTCACATATGTAGAGGTGGAAGACAGTTTTGCATGGACTCCTCCTCAAAAGATGGAGACTAGTGGAATGAGCTGGGCTTCTAGTTTAGTGTTTGTTAGGAACTCTAAAAAGGATCATGAGTCATTTCTTCAACTTAGGAGATTTAAGGCTTGTCATGTTTGATATCATTGTATGAGAATTAAAACCACAACTTTGAATTCATTTGTTTCTATTACAACTTTAAAATCTTTATCAATACATTCACAAAGTTCACAGAGGGGAAAAATGAACGTGCACATTTGTTTGAAAGAGGAAATAAGAAGCTGTGGTCATAACTGTTTATAATAAACTCTGATAGGTCAGGAAGAACCCAGCATGTGAACGTTTGTCTTATTGCTGTGTTCCTTTTCTTTCAGAGTTGATCAGAACATGTGAAGAATGAACAGCAGCTCCTTCAGTCTTCTGGCTTTTTGATCCTCAGACTTATTTGAAATGATGAGATTGTGAAGTACAACTAAATGTACACATGAAGCTGCTCTCACTGCTGATGTACCTTTTCAAATGATCATTTGATTTTCTTGTATGAAGCATGCTTATCATGGTGTTTGTTGTGTAGAACAGTGTGGACAGCTGCTGCTTCCAGTGTACATGAACACAATGAGAACAAAGCTCTGAGGTCACTTCAGGGTTTCAGTGTGAGTCAGAGGAGATCAATAGATGTTGGAGTCTCCTTGTTGTGACAGAGGAGACAAAGACTGGATACTGACTGTCCTCTAGTGTTCCTTTAAGGGAACTACACCAGGATTTATTCCTGCATTTTAAACAGTGCTTCCATGATGTCCCTAAACATTGTACATGGAGTGTTTCTGTTCTTCATACCTGGACAGAAGTTCAGCAGTGAGTGTTGAGCAGTGATCATTCTAGACACAATATGTTATTTATGAATGATTTAATGGTTATTTCTGTTGGCAGTAATGATTATTCTCAGAGGAAGTGATGCAGTTTCATCATTTCCTAATGATGTATTATTTACGTCCATAAAGTGGTCACAGGAAGGACAGCGGTGGAGTGGACTTGTGTCTTTATTGTGTTGATCCTGGACGATTAAACTACATTGTAATGATGGACTGTAGCTGTAAATTAGAAATACTGACTGATTCTTTTGGTTTGTTTTGTGTGCAGAGGTTGGAGTTTGTGCAGCATTTCAGTAGCAATGGATTTTTGTTCCCACAAGCAAACCAGATCACACAACAGAGAATTCAACAAGACCCATTAAAGTCCAGGTTGTACAGCTTTTAGTCGTCCTGTCTGAGTCAGTGGAGTTTTCTACAATGAAGCACAAATGGTTTCTACTCACATTATTATTAAAGCAAATCTATGTTTAATATTACATTCTTGGTTGGAGTCTGCAGAGTTAATTAGACTTTGTAGTCAGAGATGTAAAGTGATGATGGATTCAGCAGTGAAGAGTCACACATTCACTGGTGTTCATGTGTTTCTTAGTGGGAAGAAACTTAAAGCTGCTCACAGTGTTTGATTACCAAAACTTATTCCTTGAGATGTTTTAGAAATGCAAATTTCAATGTAGCATTTTTTTTGAGAAATAAAGGTGGAAGAAATACAGAAAACAGTACCATCAAAGAAATCCTTGATGAGAGGAAGTAGTTTTTGTATGACTCTTCTGTTTGTGTCTCTCACTGTGTGTCACATCGCGCGCAGTAATACACTGCTGTGTCCTCAGTCTTCAGGCTGTTCATCTGTAGATAGACTTTACTGCTGGAATCATCTCTGGAGATGGTGAATCTACCCTGGACTGACTGGGAATAAAAGATAGGAGAACTAGATGTGTGTACCAAAGCGATCCACTCCAGTCCTTTTCCAGGAGCCTGTCTGATCCAGTTCCACACTGAGCCTCTAAAGTTGAATCCAGATGTTGTACATGTGAGTCTGTGGGACTCTCCAGGTCTTTTAACTGCTGGTTCAGACTCTGTTATGCTCCAAACTTCAGCATCACTCCAAACAAACAGAGCAACAACCACAAAGAGTGTCATCTTTCTGTGAGCCATGTTAACTTGTATGATTTCAAATGGATGAAACTCCTTTAAATATGATGTGAACTGGATCCCTGTTAGAATGGATTTACATCAAGCTCCTCCTTCACCACATTCTGCTTTTATAGTCAAATTTTAAAAAAATCAAGACAGAATAAAACACTGAAAACCTGACAAAGAGAAGTTTAAAACAGCCACACACCACCTAAACATCTGTACAGCTGCAGAATGAATGTACAGAATTATTTTTTAAATGTCTTCAAAGAAAGATCCTGCAAATGTGTTGTAATAAAATCTAAGATAATCATTTGAGTTGCGTGATGGCCTCATTTCTCTTACAGTTAAAATTTATTTCATTGTTACTGAAACACCACTAAACTAAAATCAAAGTAATCTGTCGGTCTGGATTTTTAAAGAGCTTTAAAAGTTCCAGTATTGAACGTGTGTTTAAATCCACAAACATAAAGAGAAACTTGGGGCCTCAAAAGGAAATGAAGTGTTCAGGGACTCAGACAGGTGTCACATCTACAACAGAGCACATGATGCAGGTTTTTAATTCAAGTAATAAACATGAAACTACATCACATTGAGGATCATTGAACACAAATGGACAGTTAAGTGAAAGTAAAGCTGAAAACCTGCAGCTCTGTGTGCAGATTGAAAGTTGAAGGCTGCTGCAGCAGAATGAGAAGGAGCAGGAGCCATGTTGGTGTCCAGCTGAAGGAAGGGCAGAGGAATGGATGATGGGATGGAAGGATGAATGAGCATGAACAGAATGAGGGAATGAGAGTGGAAAGGTGAGCCACAAGGAGCAGGTAGAGGGGGAGATCCAAGCTGGAGGCCGTTCGAGGAGCTGCTGATGCTGGCTGAGGCCCTGGAGGAGGCGGTGACGTCAGTGCAGGTGGACGCTCAGGTGAGGAGGCCGGAAGTGCGGGAGGTTTGGAGTGTGTTGTGGCTGCAGTGGAAAACAGCAGCAAGCAGCTTGTGTTGTTGTCGGAGCGGCTGAAGGAAACGTGTTGTCAGCGCATCCTGCACACGTCCACAGTCCAGTTCCTCGCTGTGGTTTGGGCTCCTGCAGAGGTCCGATGCGCTGGAGACGTGCGCCGGGTTTGGAGCTGCACACATGCGCTTTGGGTGAGCTCGGAGGTCGGGGAATGTGCAGCACGGAGCGCAGGCGGCTCTGGAGAGAAGTTGGACTGGTGTGACTGCTGAGGGAATATTGTGGCTGCAGGAGGATTGTTGGACACATCGTCGGATGGATGGATGAGCAGCTGTGGATCCTCGGTGAGTAGACTCTTAGTGACTGAAGCAGCGCTTGTCTGGTGCACAAATCATGTGAGAGCAACAGTTGTGGATGGTCAGCAGAGTAGAAGTGGGTCTGCAGCTGGTTAGAGGTGTGGTTGAGGCCTGGTTCACTTCATGTGTGACTCACATTCATCAACAGAGTCTCTTCATTGCTGACTTTACAGGTCATTTTAATAAAATCTATATTTTATCTGATATAAATTATCTTTCTCATATATTTTTTTCTCTCCTCTGTCATAGAAACAGAGTTTTTCCCATCTTCTCTAGAGACTCATCAACCTTATATCCTTCTCATAATTAGACGAAATCAAACTTGTCTAAGTCTCCTCTGATGTAAACTGCAGATGAAGTCAAAAGAGATCCACACTGATAAATAACTACTATAAAATTAATTAAAAATAAAACAAACATATTTTATGCAATAAGCAAATAAGGCTTTCTTCATTCATGTTTTTAATTGCTATTGATCAAACTTGTCTACAAACAGATGCAGCTTTGTCAAAGTTAGTGGAGTTAAGATCAGAGATGACACAGAACTTTATCAATCCTGAAGGAAATTCAGTAACATAAGAATGAATGGAGTGTCTATTAGAACAGCAATAACATCCAAATAAGTATAAGTGAGATGAAATGAAACTGGAATAATAAAGGAAGAGGCAATACTAGTAATGATATTAAATTAATACAGTATTATTCCACATGAAATTGAGTCAAATACAATTCAATACTGTCTTTATTTATGTTCTCATCTTTAGTGTGTCTTGTTTTAATTTTGCTGGTTGCTGAATATTTATTTAGATTGCAGTTAATTTGTAGTAAGTTGCATTTCTTTAATTAAGTAAAACATATTAAAATACTTCACAGCTCCTCATTGTTTAAGTCTCATACTGAAACTACTGAGTCTGGCTGGTTGTTGAGTTTTTTGTGCAGGTCTGTTGGTGGTTTGTGTCACTGTGAGAGACGACATACACAGTAGTAGATAGCTGTGTCCTCAGACTGCAGGTTCTGTCCTGTTATTGGCAGAAGCGTCTCTGCTGGAACTGAACTTGTTCCTCAGAGCATCATTTTGGGTTTAGCTCCCTCCTCCCCACTGAGTACAAATCCAGTCCATTGGTTTTCCTTCACGCTGTCTGATCCAACCTGTTGCATAGCTGCTATCAGCCACAGAAGAACCAGAAGGTTGACAGGTGATGGTCAGAGTGTGTCCAGGCTGCACAACCATTGAGTCTGGCTGGATGAAATGGATACTGTCCACACCTGTGGAGACACAAATCAACATTCCTTGAATACCATGTAATTATTATATTTATATGCTTTTTATTTACGGTAGGTTTAATGGTTGTTGCTGCTTTTTATATTTTCATTTAAACATTTCTATCTAGAGATAAACTAAAATATAATTCTTCCTCAAGAGGTCCAATAGAAATAAGTGCTGTAGGTTTTTGTACAGCTGTTCAACCAACTTCAGTCACTGTGTGTCTCGAGCACAATAATAAACAGCAGAATCTTCAGTCTTCAGACTGTTCATCTGCAGATTGACCTGCTGTCTGTTGTTGACTCTGGAGATGGTGAATCGGCCTCGGACTGAATCAGAGTAAAATGTGCTGCTAATTTGAATAGCAGCGAACCACTCCAGTCCTTTTCCAGGAGCCTGTCTGATCCAGTGCATCCAGTGGCTACTGAATGTGAATCCAGAACCTGTACAGGTCAGTTTGTGGGATTCTCCAGGTATTTTAAGGACTGATTCAGATTGAGTCAGAGTCTGACCATCAACACCTGCACAAACAAACCAGAAAATAGTCACTTGTTGTAAACTGGTGACTTTGTAAAGACGGATGATCAAAGCAACATCAGTGAAAGTGTTCACCTGCCCAGAACATGGTCAGAAGCAACAATGGTGTCCTGAAGTCCATCATGTTAAAGTGTGTGTCCACTAGTCTCTGTCATCCTCTGTGCAGTCACATAAGTAGGTGGAAGACGCTTTGCATTGACTCCTCCTCACAGGAAGAACAGAGTTGGAGTGGGCTTGGCCTTCATTGTTGTCATATATGTTGAACTTTGGCAGTCATACTCAGATTTGAATGCATTCTGCAGTCAACTCTTTCTTCATGGATGTCAGAGTTTTAAGTAGAAATAGTTTCTGTAGAACCTTTGACACGTGAAATTTCCTCTGTACTTGTCTCTTAGTAAAAACATGTGATTGATCATTTGTGTGGACACAGAAGTTCCTATTATCTCCATCATTCATAGGATTATTTCCTGAGTGTGTGTGAAAGTGTGTGACAGGATCCAGCTGACAGCAGCAGAGTCCAGAACATTCTGTCCTTTATTCTCCTTTTGACTGTAGTTGGTAGAAGCAGGTTTGTAATGAACTTGTAGAGTAAAAAATCCCACCTGTGTTCCACATGATATGATATTAAATGAAACAGTAAATTCTGCTGTAATTAGATGTGATATTCTTGTTTATGACTCACAAAGTCTCAAACTAACTTTAACCTGATGGAGGCCCTTTGAAAGATCACTTTGCTGTTTGAATTAATATTGGAGTGGATTTTTCTCTTCTCAAAGTCCTGTGAGCTGCTATTGGTGCAAAGATTGATAGCAAAGAGAGTTTTACTGAGTGAACTGGTGTAAATTGATTCCTGGTCTGAGGGCTCCTCCTCTGGTGGCTTCATGTTCCAAGTGTTCAGGCTCTGAGGGGTTTTTGTTCACGTCTACTGATCATTTGTGTCACTGTGACTCCCTGGCACAATAATACACAGCAGAGTCTTCAGGCTGCAGATTCTGTCCATTTAGAGTCACTCTTTTGTTGGAAGTGTCTAATTCGATGCTGAACTTGTTCTTCAATGAATCTTTGTAGTATGAAGCTCCAGTATATCTACTTCCAATCCACTCCAGTCCTTTTCCTTCAGGTTGTCTGATCCAAGCTGTGTAGAAGCTGCTCAGATCATAAGAGACCTGACAGGTGATGGAGAGACGTTGACCTGGCTGCACAGTCACAGATTGTGGCTGTGTCAACTGTTCACACTTCACACCTGTTAAAAAGAAAATGTTTTATGATCAATTATCAAGTCAAAAGAATGATGTATAGACTGTGACAAATCCAAAGAGACTCACAGGATGCAGCTGCAAACAGCAGCAGTAGAGCTCCAGACAACATGGTTGGAGGTGAAACTGATGTGCTGTGAACTTTACTGACAGTCTGATGTTTTTAAAGCTGGAAGGTCATGGAGTTTGCATAGAACATATGAAGCATGAGTGCTGGTCCAAGAGAAGCCAATAGAAAGGTCTGTTCAGTGATTGTATCTGCAGAATGAACACACACATGGAAATCACCTCCTCACTTCATACATGATGTTTTAATGTCATTACATGTTAAAGTGCAACATAAAATAATGTTATACTGACACCAATAAAACAACTGTTAACTTTTCTATATCTGAAAACTGTATTGTGTAACTCCTTATGTAACACTTATGATACTTTCTATAAGCCGTACTCCTCATGTTTTTATTATATTTATAGATCAATGAGTCTTTAAAATAAATTTCTTTGAGAGAATTTATTTCCTGTAAGTACATCCACATCAGATTCGTGAGGAATCTAACTCAAATCAGCACAATGTATTGGAAACTTTAGCATTTATTTATTCATTTATTACAGTATTTACAAGTTCATTTGCAGCAGAAATAAGTCCTGACATTATCCAAGATCGTGGAGTAAATAAAGTTTATTTTGCAGGTTCCATAAAAGATCCTTAATGCTTTCAGTTTTTTCAGTAATTATCTTCACATTCCTCCATTAGAGATATTTTAACCTGGTGCTTTATGTGACCAGAAAAAAGAGTTACTATAATCATTATTGCTCAAAAAGGAAAAACATAACAACAATGGTTTTGCAACATTTCAGTGTCTGTTTTTTCAAGTAATAATAAATATAACGACAAACATTATTTAAAAGGAAATTTTCTGCAAAAGTTACGTGTTTAACATGAATTAAATGATTAAAATAAATTATACCATCAATTAAAATGAGTGAGAAACAGACAAAGGTGATGAAAGCAGCCAGAGAGCATAGAAATAAAGATCAGTGAGCAGAAAACAATCAGGTCATGAAACACAAGAGAAGCTATGAAGGGATCATGAAGCACAGCCACATATCAAACATTCACAATGGCCTCCAAGATTATTGGAAGACATTTAAAAGACACTCATGATTTTAATACGTAGACTGTTCCACAGTTTGGATGCAGGAACAGCAAAAGGCCCAGTTCCTCTTGTTCACAAGCTGAGACTTAGGAATGAGCAGCATCCCTTTCATTTACTAACCTGAAAGGGATGCAGGACCTGGACTCCTTCCCAGACCAGCCTCATACTCTTAAAGTGTAAGAAGAACCAGATCATTCTGTATCCACTGTTGGAGAAGGAGTTGCTGTGTCAGTTTAATTAACATGAAAGAAATAGCAGTGTTCTGTTCTGAAATTCATTCCTGGTCTGAGGGCTCCTCCTCTGGTGGCTTCATGTTCCAAGTGTTCAGGCTCTGAGGGGTTTTTGTTCAGGTCTACTGATCATTTGAGTCACTGTGTGTGTCTGGCACAGTAATACACAGCAGAGTCTTCAGGCTGCAGATTCTGTCCATTTAGAGTCAATGTTTTGCTGGAAGAGTCTAAGCTGATACTGAACTTGTTCTTCAGTGAATCTTTGTAGCTTGTGGTGTATCCAACACGTGCACTACCAATCCACTCCAGTGTTTTTCCTTCAGGTTGTCTGATCCAAGCTGTAGCATAGCTGCTAACAGAATAAGAGACCTGACAGGTGATGGAGAGACGTTGACCTGGCTGCACAGTCACAGATCCTGGCTGTGTCAACTGTACACACTGGACACCTGTAAAGGAAACATGTTGAACATTGGATCAGTATAATCTCAGTCAACAGTCAGTGTGTTGTGATCATACAGTGAGTGAGACTCACAGGATCCAGCAGCCAGCAGCAGCAGCAGAGCTACAGAGAACATGTTGGTAGTGAAGCTGGTGTGATGGAGCTTCTCTTGTTCTGCTGACAGCAACACATCAAGTCTTTATATCAGACTGGGAGGAAGTTCACTTTGCATACAGAAGGATGCCAACATATGATGAAAGGAGGCTGAGCTGTCAGGTCACAAGCAGTTTGGAAATGTGTTGTTTACACTGATTATCATTTATAACACTAACTTCATGGTTCTGTTGTTTTTAACAAAGATCTACAGTCCTTACCAGCCCAGTTGAGGTCTATAAATACATTTGTCTCTGTGCAGTCTACACTTTGTGTTAAAGATTTAATCCATGTCTGAAACTCTGCAACACATGTGTAAAGATAAAGCTGATCAAAGTTCATATCCTCCTCAAAGAGAAACACAACACTCAGCCCTTTTTCATCAAGAATTTATGTTTTTATTTTGAAAATATTTCTATTTTTGATGACAGTTTTTCAGGTTATTCGACCCAGACTTCATAAAAGCAAACTTTAGGTGTATCCATGTGTTCTTGTCAACAGCAGTTACTCACCAATTTGTACTTGATGTATCATGTAGAATGGTACAAATGTATCCATCATTTAACACCTGCTTTAAATTCAATAATAAGGATGTTATGAATCCTGACTGTTACAAAACATGTTGATAGAAGCCCTAAAACACAAGTTCACAAACCACAACATCAGCTGGTTCTTTAATAAGCTCTTGACTGTGTCTGTTCAGAGTTACTGTCATACTTCTGTAGCTTGTGTCCTCTAAGTTTATTGCAAGCTTTGGTCAAACCTGTCTACTTTTTCAAACTACTGTGGATCTTTATACCCAGCAGAGTCCTCTGGTTTTAAGTCAGACAGCTTCAGGTACATGATGATGCTGAAATCATCTCTACTGGTCTCTGCTCATCCACTCATTCTGTTAACATTAGAGTCATGGCTCTCATCAGATTGTTTTATCCAGTTTATAAAACATCAAGTGAATGTGAAGCCAGATTACCTGCAGAGGAGACTGAGAGTCTCTCTGTCAGTAAAGATTCATGCTTTGGAAGACAACAAGAAATCTCATTCTCTTACTAGAAAGGTTTAATGTTTGATAATGTAATTCCATTATTGCAAAAGACTGAAAAAGATCATTTTTATTTATTTAGTTTTTTAGACAACAGTTGACTTGTGTTGAATTGATTCCTGGTCTGAGGGCTCCTCCTCTGGTGGCTTCATGTTCCAAGTGTTGAGGCTCTGAGGGGTTTTTGTTCAAGTCTGTGAAACAGGTTAAACTATAAAACCTTTTCCTCATGAGTCACTTTCAGCATAACAGGCTTCAAAGCATTTATAATATTATATATAATCTACAGTATTATTCAGCCACGATGTCTCAGAGTCACTCTGCTGTTTGACATCTGTGGAGGTTTTTGTTCAGCTGCTTCACTGTTTTCACTCACTGTGTCTGTCGAGCACAGAAGTAAACAGCAGAGTCTTGTGCTGTCAGACTCTTGATCTGGAGGTACTGAGTGCTGCTGGACACATCTTCAGTCATGGGGAAACGGTTTTGGAAGGCACTGGCGTAGATAGCAGAGTTGCTGCCTGTATTCATCCACCCAATCCACTCCAGAGCTTCTCCTGGTCTCTGTCGTATCCAGTGAATATAGTGGCTCGTCATTCTATAACCAGATATGATACATGACATCTTCACTGTCTCTCCAGGTCTTTTAACTACTGGTCCAGATTGAGTCAGAGTCTGACCATCAACACCTGTAAAGAGCAAATAAACAGTCAGATAATAATATAGACACAAGTTAACTTGTTCAGAGATTGAACATCAACAGAATTTAAGGGAAGATCTTCACCTGCCCAGCAGACAGTTAAAAGTATCAGCCCTGTTCTAAAGTCCATCTTGTTGAACTCTGTCTGTCCACTGTTGTGTTGTTCTCTCAGCAGTCACATATGTAGAGGTGGAAGACAGTTTTGCATGGACTCCTCCTCAAAAGATGGAGACTAGTGGAATGAGCTGGGCTTCTAGTTTAGTGTTTGTTAGGAACTATAAAAGTGATGATGACTCATTTCTTCAACTTAGGAGATTGAAGGCTTGTCATGTTTGATATCATTGTATATGAGAATTAAAACCACAACTTTGAATCCATTTGTTTCTATTACAACTTTAAAATCTTAATCCACACATTCACAAAGTTCACAGAGGGGAAGAAATGAACATGTGCACATTTGTTTGAAAGAGGAAGTAAGAAGCTGTGGTCATAACTGTTTATAATAAACTCTGATAGGTCAGGAAGAACCCAGCATGTGAACGTTTGTCTTATTGCTGTGTTCCTTTTCTTTCAGAGTTGATCAGAACATGTGAAGAATGAACAGCAGCTCCTTCAGTCTTCTGGCTCTTTGATCCTCAGACTTATTTGAGATGATGAGATTGTGATGTACAACTAAATGTACACATGAAGCTGCTCTCACTGCTGATCTACCTTTTCAAATGATCATTTGATTTTCTTGTATGAAGCATGCTTATCATGGTGTTTGTTGTGTAGAACAGTGTGGACAGCTGCTGCTTCCAGTGTACATGAGCACAATGAGAACAAAGCTCTGAGGTCACTTCAGGGTTTCAGTGTGAGTCAGTGGAGATCAATAGATGTTGGAGTCTCCTTGTTGTGACAGAGGAGACAAAGACTGGACACTGACTGTCCTCTAGTGTTCCTTTAAGGGAACTACACCAGGATGTATTCCTGCATTTTAAACAGTGCTTCCATGATGTCCCTAAACATTGTACATGGAGTGTTTCTGTTCTTCATACCTGGACAGAAGTTCAGCAGTGAGTGTTGAGTAGTGATCATTCTAGACACAATATGTTATTTATGAATGATTTAACTTATTCCTTGAGATTGTTTCGAAATGCAAATTTTGATACGTCATTAGTTTTTTTGAGAAATAATGGTGGAAGAAATAAAGAAAACAGTACCATCAAAGAAATCCTTGATGTAGTTTTTAAAAGAGGAAGTACTTTGTATTTGTGTCTCTCACTGTGTGTCATATCGGGCGCAGTAATACACTGCTGTGTCCTCAGTCTTCAGGCTGTTCATCTGTAGATAGACTTTACTGCTGGAATCATCTCTGGAGATGGTGAATCTACCCTGGATTGACTGGGAGTAAAAGATAGAAGTACTAAATGTGTGTCCCAAAGCGATCCACTCCAGTCCTTTACCAGGAGCCTGTCTGATCCAGTTCCACACTGAGCTTCCAAAGTTGAATCCAGATGTTGTACATGTGAGTCTGTGGGACTCTCCAGGTCTTTTAACTGCTGGTTCAGACTCTGTTATGCTCCATCCTTCAGCATCACTCCAAACAAACAGAGCAACAACCACAAAGAGTGTCATCTTCCTGTGAGTCATGTTGACTTTTATGATTTCAAATGAATGAATCTCCTTTAAATACGATGTGAACTGGATCCTTGTTAGAATGGATTTACATCAAGCTCCTCCTTCACCACATTCTGCTTTTATAGTCAAATTTAAAGGAATCAAGACGGAATAAAACACTGAAAACCTGACAAAGAGAAGTTTAAAACAGCCACACACCACTTAAATAAGCAAATGCGTTGTAATAAAATCTAAGATCATCATTTGAGTTGCATTATGACCTCATTTCTTACAGTTAAATTGTATTTCATTTGTTACTGAAACACCAGTAAACTAAAAGCAAGGTAATCTGTCGGTCTGGATTTTTAAAGAGCTTTAAAGGTTCCAGTATTGAAAGTGTGTTTAAATCCACAAACGTAAAGAAAAACTTGGGGCCTCAAAAGGAAATGAAGTGTTCAGGGACTCAGACAGGTGTCACATCTACAACAGAGCACATGATGCAGGTTTTTAATTCAAGTAATAAACATGAAACTACATCACATTGAGGAGGATTGAACACAAATAGTTAAGTGAAAGTAAAACTGAAAACCTGCAGCTCTGTGTGCAGATTGAAAGTTGAAGGCTGCTGCAGCAGAATGAGAAGGAGCAGGAGCCATGTTGGTGTCCAGCTGAAGGAAGGGCAGAGGAATGGATGATGGGATGGAAGGATGAATGAGCATGAACAGAATGAGGGAATGAGAGTGGAAAGGTGAGCCACAGGGAGCAGGTAGAGGGGGAGATCCAAGCTGGAGCCCGTTCGAGGAGCTGCTGATGCTGGCTGAGGCCCTGGAGGAGGCGGTGACGTCAGTGCAGGTGGACGCTCAGGTGAGGAGGCCGGAAGTGCGGGAGGTTTGGAGTGTGTTGTGGCTGCAGTGGAAAACAGCAGCAAGCAGCTTGTGTTGTTGTCGGAGCGGCTGAAGGAAACGTGTTGTCAGCGCATCCTGCACACGTCCACAGTCCAGTTCCTCGCTGTGGTTTGGGCTCCTGCAGAGGTCCGATGCGCTGGAGACGTGCGCCGGGTTTGGAGCTGCACACATGCGCCTTGGGTGAGCTCGGAGGTCGGGGAATGTGCAGCACGGAGCGCAGGCGGCTCTGGAGAGAAGCTGGACTGGTGTGACTGCTGAGGGAATATTGTGGCTTCAGGAGGATTGTTGGACACATCGTCGGATGGATGGATGAGCAGCTGTGGATCCTCGGTGAGTAGACTCTTAGTGACTGAAGCAGCGCTTGTCTGGTGCACAAATCATGTGAGAGCAACAGTTGTGGATGGTCAGCAGAGTAGAAGTGGGTCTGCAGCTGGTTAGAGGTGTGGTTGAGGCCTGGTTCACTTCATGTGTGACTCACATTCATCGACAGAGTCTCTTCATTGTTGACTTTACAGGGAAAAGAAAGTTTGTCTCTTCATGTCTTTTCAGCTCCCAGAGAGTCTGGTCCAGTTTGATTTCTCTCTAAAATACTGTCAGACATTGTCCATCACAGTGATACACTTGAGGGTAGACAGTATAAAGAGCTTTTTATTATGATAAAGGAGAAATAATTGTATGTATATATTTTACTATCAGTGGAGTCTCTACAGTAAAAATCAGATGAGAACATAAAACTGTTGAACACCAGCAACTATTTCTACTGTAAAGTCATTGGATGCTACAAGAAAAGCAGATACCAGGAAGGTTTTTCTTTTTTTTTTTTTTTTTTTTTGGTCTGCATTTATACTCAATGTTTAACACCACAGAAGGGGTCAACTTTAATGAGATCAATGCATATTTTAGTCTTGCAGCAAAATATATTAATATTTAGTGCGTGTGCGTGACCATCACCAGCCACCTCTGGAGGCTAAACTGTCATTCTTTATTGAATTTTCCTATCATGAGCCAGAGGGGGCAGTGCAGCACCTCAGTGAATTGAGGGGGAAACAAATGAAGGACAGGGCAAGACAAGACGAACAGGGAGGGTACAGATAGGCAGTGCTATTTGAATCCCATGAGATTGCTGTAAAATGCAGTGTCATTCCCAACCACCAATCCCACATCTGAAAATTGGGAACAACTAATCAACACATAAACAAATTGGAGACCAGAAGTCCTGACAGTACACAGAGTTAGGATGCCAGAAGACCGGAGTGAGAGAGAAATGTATAGAGGGCGTGGGTTTAGTGCAAAGTCTGGAAAGTGACTCCACACCATCAGGCGGGTCCCATCAGCTCTCAGACACGGGACTTGACAGGAGTTGGTAAGCCCTGAACCAACATGCATGTGTGATGGACACCAAAGCCCAGAGCGACTACCACAAGTCAGCAGGGCCAGGCCGGCCAAGTGCCCCCACACCCAGGGCAGAGGGAGCACCAGGAAGCATCACCCAGAAGACCACCCAGGCCGTAGACAAGCACACGGACCCGGAAACCGAGAGAAGGCAGCAACTGACCCCCCAGCGCGCCAAGGCCAAGACCGGAGGACACAGGGCATGGGGGCCCACCCGCCACCCAACGCCCATCCCCAACCACCCCAGCACCAGAGGACCCGCCAGACATGGAGGAGATCCCCCCTGACCGTTGCCTCCGGACCCCGGGGAAACCCAAGCCACGGTGACCCAGATGTCGGTAAGTCCCCACCGCCCCATACCCGGAGGGGGCCGGACCCCCACCAGACAGGCCATGGATGTGTGAAATACCCGTTACCTCCCTATTACTAGTTTTCCTCGGTCCCTGACGAGGAAAAACCAACCCTAAACCGTGTTTGAGTGCAGCCCTGTGTGTAATGTGGTGCATTAAAAGCTTGAGGGGCGGGAGAGGCGGAAGGGGGAGGGCCAGAGGGCAGCAGAGGCTGGGTACTCTGCCGCCTACCCTGGCCCAAAGTCCCGAGCCGCCGCAGATCCTCCCCCAAGATGTGTGTGTGCTGCATTAAAATTGGAAAGCAGGAGAGGCAAGCGGGAGGGAGACGGGGCGGACACAATGTCGCACAACACTGCAATCCGCCCCATCACCGCACCCGCCGTCCCCAATCTCTGCAGTCCATAAGGCCCTACCTGTTGTGTCCCTATATGTGCCTAAGAAAAAAATATATACAGTGAAGTGTCTGATGTGTGAGGTGCACAGTAGGAGGCAGTCTGGTGTGGGTCTGGCCCACGGGGACAGAGCAGCATGGGACACCGAAATCACCATAGGGACCAGCGCAGAGGGCCCCCAGGGCCAAGAGGTAAGGGGCAGGGAAGGCTCGAACACACCAACGGGCCCCGCCAACACTGCGAGCCATGCGGGCCGTAGCGCCAGAACACTGCCAAAGCAGCAGCCATAGACCTGCACAGGCCAGCCGGGTGCCGCAGCCCACCCCAGAAGGAAAGATGTGCCACGCCAAAAGGAGCACGAACCACAAAGTCCACGCACACCCCGGAAGTCAGTGCACCAGGGCACAGGACGCGCACCTCACCGCGCCACCCATAGCATCCCCGCCCCGCCACACCCCAGGACAGCACAGGCCCAGCCCAGGGCCCCAGCCAGCGATCTTCCGTCTACGGTGGCAGCATACAAGCCCAGGAAGGAGCCACAACCCCCCCCCCCCAGAAGAGACCACCCGGCCCCCATGCCAGACCCCCAGGCAGCAGAGGACCCCAGGCCCCCCCAAGGGAGGGAGAGGGGCAGGGAGGAGCAGGTAAGCAGGAGAGGAGGGAGCAGGAGGGAAAGGGAGCGGAAAAGGGACGGGGGAGCAGCAGGGGGGGCCAACACACCCCAGGCCCCCAGGAACCAGCCAAAGCGCCCCAGAAGAGACCAGCCACCACCACCTCCGGGAACCCGGGAGAGCGCGCAGATCCAGCAACCTAGGAGCTCCAAAGGCGAAACACCGGATACACCACCACCATGGGGGAGGGCCCGAACCAAGCAGGCCCCGAAGAGCAGTGCAGCAGCCCCGGGGACAAGAGGGAAAAGACACCCCTAGTGCATCAACACGGCCTTGAAGTCCATGGCACCAACATTCCTTGGGGAGGAAAGCTTTAAGAAACTGTAGTTTAGTAGAGGAGACATAAAAAAATAAAGGTCAGACCAATGACACAGACAGAATACATTGTTTGTGGAGCATTGCAAATTCTATGAGAGGTGTGGCATATGCTAACAGGCAATACAAAGTTAAAGATTTATATTTAAAGATGTAATAAACGGGGACCATTTTTCTGTAAATAATACCAATTGGTTTTTCTGGGTAGCAGAGATTTTCTCAAGTGAAATGTGTTCTGTGAGGAGGTTCAGCCAATGGATGATGTTGAGGGCTTTCTTATTTTTCCAGTTAACTAAAATAGTTTTCTTGGCAATGGTGAGAGCTGCAAGCGTGGGTTGGAATTGTGTGTCTGGTAGGGTTGTTGTCGTAAGATCACCAATTAAACAAAGGTTTGGGGATTGCGGGATCCTGCAGTCCAAGATAGAGGAGAGTTTCTGCGTGACTTCTGCCCAAAACTGATAGACAGGTGAGCATAGCCAAAGGGCATGCAAATAAGTGTCAGCGATCTTTTGTGTGCATTGTGTGCATATGTCAGAGTGCGAGAAGCCCATTTTGTACATTTTATGTTGTGTTATATGTGTTCTGTGGAGGACCTTAAATTGGATCAGTTGTAAGTTGGTATTTTTTGTCATCTTGAATGTGTTACTACAAATTTGGGTCCAGAAATCATAATCAAAGGATATAGATAAGTCTTTTTCCCATTTTGAAATTGGTAAATGTATAGAGCCCGTCTTTGAGAGTAAACTACAAATTCTTGAGAGATTTTTCTTATTTTTTGGGGACAATTTTGCAATGTGCTTGACAAATTCTGGTGGCTGTAAGTCAGGTGGCTGTAAAGTGGTCCTAAGCGCTGGAATTTCCCTTGTGATTGTCCTCTCTACCTGTAGATACTGGAGAAAGTTTCCATTTCTTATTTGGAATGTTTGGAATAAGTTTGTATATGTCATAATTATATTATCTTGGAGAAGGTGATAGAGATGGGTGATCCCTTTTTCCGCCCATGAGCTGAGATTGAGAGGTATTTTATTGTTTACAAAGTCTGGGTTGTGCCAGATTGGGGATAGTATACTGGGTTGAAGCTGGGAGCCAGTGATTTCCAAGGATTTCCACCAGGCGGATAGGGTGGAGGCAATCAAAGGATTCTTGAAGCAAAGATGGTGTTTAAGGGTGGCGGTAATAAAGGGAAGGTCAGAGAGTTTGATGTGGTTACAGTCTAACTGTTCCAGTTCCAACCAGGACTTGTATTCTTCATGTGGGTGTATCCATTTGGTAAGATATTGTAGTTGGTTGGCTAGGTAGTAATGCATGAAGTTGGGGGCCTCTAGACCACCCTCAGATTTATTTTTTTGGAGAGTAGTCAAGCTGATTTTAGCTTTTTTGTTCTTTGAATAGAATTTACCAATAGCAGAATCTAATGATTGAAACCATTTTGATGTGGGTTTAAATGGGATCATGGAAAAAAGATAGTTGATTTGAGGTAGTATTTTCATTTTGACAGTAGCTATTCGCCCCAAAAGGGAGATGGGAAGGTTATTCCAGCGCCTCAGATCACCACACAGTTTCTCTAAAAGTGGAGTGAAGTTCAGATGGACTAGTTCAGAGAGTTTTGAGGAAATATTAATGCCCAAATATCTAATGTTACCAGTGGGAAAGGAATAATCCAGGTTTTGGACTGCAGGATTCCATGAGTTCTCTGTTAATGGAAGTATGATAGATTTCGACCAGTTGATTGAGTAGTCTGAAAGATGTGAGAAAGTTGTGATGAGGTTGCATATTTCTTTTAGTGATGTTTTGGGTTCTTGCAGATAAAGTAAAATGTCGTCCGCATATAGGTTAATTTTGTGTTCAGATGCATGAGAGCAGATGCCTCTGATATTGGTGTTTTGACGTATTGCTGTTGCCAACGGTTCAATAAATATCGCAAATAATAAGGGAGAGAGTGGGCATCCCTGTCTGGTTCCCCTTTGTAAACTGAAGCTTTTTGAAGTGATCCCATTGGTGGTGACTGTGGCCTTGGGTGAGTTATAAAGAGCTGATATCCAATGGATGAATGACTCTCCGAAGCCAAATTTGCGGAGAACAGCGAAGAGAAAGGACCAGTTGACTTTGTCGAAGGCTTTTTCTGCATCTAGGGACACAACAATTGCTTCTCTGTTACAGCGTTGCGTCAAACTGACCAGATTCAGAAGTCTTCTGACGTTGTTGGTGGAGTGTCGGCCCTTAATAAATCCTGTCTGATCACTGTGAATTATTGACGGGATAATTTTCTCCAATCTGGAGGCGAGTGCTTTCGCGATGATTTTGACGTCAGTGTTGATTAATGACAGAGGTCGATAGTTAGAAGGAAGCGTGGGATCCTTATCTGGTTTCAGTAATAACTTAATTGCAGCTGTATTCATGTGAGCACTTATATAACCATTACTTTTTATCTCTGTCACTGTCCTGAAGAAAAGAGGTGCAAATATTGGCCAGAAATGCTTAAAGAATTCAGCAGGGAAACCATCAGGACCAGGTGCCTTGCCTGCTGGCATACTGTCTAATGCACACTGCAAGTCATTGATAGTCAATGGAGCGTCTAAGGTGTCTCTGCTTTCAGTTGTTAGTTCTGGCAGGTTTAAATTGTTGAGGAAATTGTGAATATCTTCTTTGTTTGGGTTAACTGCAGTTGAATATAAATTATGATAATAGCTGTAAAAAATCTGATTAATTTCTTGGGGTGATTGAGTATAATTGCCAGTGGGATCCTGGATTGCTGTGATGAAGGATTTTTCTTTGTTGCGTTGGAGTTGATTCGCAAGAAATTTGCCTGATTTGTTGTTGTGTTCAAAATTATTATATCTTAGTTGTTGTAGTAAAAATTCAGTTTTCTTTGACAGGATATTGTTGAGGTGTAATTTTGCATTTTGTAGTTCAGACCATAGTTGATCACTTGGTTTTACTGCATAATCCTCTGAGTTGTTTAATTTTTTTCTCAATATCTGTCTCTATTTGTTGTTCCTTTTTTTTCTTGTATGATGAATACGAAATTATTTTACCTCTGATTACGGCCTTCCCAGTTTCCCAAAGTAAAGATGGTGATAAGTCAGGAGAGTCATTATTTCTTAGAAAGTCTGCCCACTCCCTCCTTATTACTTGATCAAATTCTGGATCTTTAAGTAGAGAGATGTTTAGACGCCACGTCTGAGGAAGCTTACGGTTGAGATCGGTTTGCAGGCTGAGGGATACTGGTGCATGGTCGCTGATTATGATTGGGTGAATTCTAGTGGTAGCTTTATGTGCGATGGAATTATTTGAGAGAAAAAAGTCAATTCTTGAAAATGATTGGTGCACCGAGGAGAAGAAAGTATAGTCCCTCTTTGTTGGGTTTTTGAGTCTCCAGACATCATCCAATCCAAAATCTTTCATGTAATCCTGTATGACTTTGACTGATTGTAATTGTTTTGTATGTGTTGGACTACTAGATCGATCTGTGGAAGGATTCAGAACTAAGTTGAAGTCACCACCAATAAAACCAGGAAGGTTTTTCAATTTCACCTGAGAAATGTTTCTGAAAGGTTTGTTTTTTCAGTGAAGCTTAAAATGTTTCTTCTTTGGATTGCAGTCTTGAAAACTAGAAAAAAAATCTATTTTGACCAAAGGACAAAAGAACATTTTGCACAATGAAATACATATTTTGATAGAGTTACATTTTTCTCATTTATGTTTTTTGTTTAAATATTGTAGGAAATCGTTTCGCATGATGAAGCAAATTGTCTTTTTTAATTTGCTTTCAGCATCATAATACACTGACACAGATACAAAACATCATATGCTTTAAGTAAATTACATTAAGTTTGTGATATATTTCAGCTCTATGATGAAGTAAAACATTAAAATGCTCCTCATTGTTTAAGTCTCATACTGATGCTACTGAGTCTGGCTGGTTGCTGAGTTTTTGTGCAGGTCTGTTGGTGGTTTGTATCACTGTGGCTCGAACACGTACACAGTAATAAACAGCTGTGTCCTCAGACTGCAGGTTCTGTCCTGTTATTGTCACTGTTCCAGCAGAAGTGTCTCTGCTGTAACTGAACTTGTTCTTCAGAGCATCATTTTGCCAAATTCCACCTCCTCCCCACCGAGTACAAATCCAGTCCATTGGTTTTCCTTCACGCTGTCTGATCCAACCTGTTCCATAGCTGCTATCAGTCACAGAATAACCAGAAGGTTGACAGGTGATGGTCAGAGTGTGTCCAGGCTGCACAACCATTGAGTCTGGCTGGATGAGATGGATACTGTTTACACCGGTGGAGACACAAATCAACATTATCTCCATCATTCCTCTTATTATTGAGTGTTTGTAATGTTTTGATGAGTGTGAATCCAGTGAAAGCTCCTCACAGGATCCAGCAGCCAACAGCAGAATCAGAGGTGCAGAGAACATGTTGATGTTGGAGCTGAACTGATGTGAGCTCTTGTTTCCTCTCACTGACACACAAACACACACTTCCTTTTAAGGGAGCTTTATTTGCATGTTGTTGAATAAATGACATGTAAATCAGGAGTAAACAGTGTGTCTTCTGGAGTGAGCACTCTAGAACATTGAGCACAGGCTCTAATGTACCTTCTAGATGGTTATTTACTTCAGGTTGATGTAGAAAAAGTGAATATTGTGTTTAAAGGAAAGTTTTCTCTGTAGTTGATTTTCTGCTGTTATTATTGTGGTGAGTCATGATGAACATCCTCACACCAGACTGATAAACTTTATTGATGATTTTCATTAATAATTGTCCTTTATTCAGCAGAGAAAGTGTTTTTTAAAGCCTGACATGCTTCAGTGCTTCTCACTCAGTGATGTGTGTTGTTCAGTTTTTGTACATCAGATCAGATCAGTGCTGAACTATGAGAGAGAGAGAGAGAGAGAGAATTATAAACTCCAACAACATAGGTATTTAGTATTTGAGCAGTTTATCATATGTGAGGAAAAAAGAGGAAAGTGTGCATGAACTTTATCTGATCTGCAACTGATTGAGGAGTTAAAACATGTTTATGTCAGTATAAATCTTTAAATTAGTCCAGGATTCAGTGTCATTCAGTTGAAATCAGTGAGAAAAGCTGAAGTTTGTCTCTTTATAGTGACAGAGGAAGAAAAACTTGTCCCACACTGGCCTCTAATGTCTTTATTAGAGAAACTGCAACATTAATTTACTTTTTTATTGCTTGTTTATGCCTTTTGTTCTGCTGCTTCATTCCCATGGCAATGATTTTAGCCTATTTCAGTGTTTTCCTTAAATGTCATGTAACTATTCTATTTACATTCTTTTTATTTAAATTTAATGGTTATTGCTGCTTTTTATATTTTCATTTAAAACATTTCCATCTAGAGATAAACTAAAATATAATTCTTCCTCAGGAGCTCCAATAGAAATAAGTGCTGTAGGTTTTTGTACAGCTGTTCAACCAACTTCAGTCACTGTGTGTCTCGAGCACAATAATAAACAGCAGAATCTTCAGTCTTCAGACTGTTCATCTGCAGATACACCTGCTGTCTGTTGTTGACTCTGGAGATGATGAATCGGCCTCGGACTGAATCAGAGTAATATGTGCTGCTACCATCGCTAGTAGCAATAGCAGCGATCCACTCCAGTCCTCTTCCAGGAGCCTGTCTGATCCAGTGCATCCAGTGGCTACTGAATGTGAATCCAGAACCTGTACAGGTCAGTTTGTGGGATTCTCCAGGTCTTTTAAGGACTGATTCAGATTGAGTCAGAGTCTGAAAATCAACACCTGCACAAACAAACAAGAAAATAGTCACTTGTTGTAAACTGGTAACTTTGTGAAGACGCATGATCAAAGCAACATCAGTGAAAGTGTTCACCTGCCCAGAACATGGTCAGAAGCAACAATGGTGTCCTGAAGTCCATCATGTTAAAGTGTGTGTCCACTAGTCTCTGTCATCCTCTGTGCAGTCACATAAGTAGGTGGAAGACGCTTTGCATTGACTCCTCCTCACAGGAAGAACAGAGTTGGAGTGGGCTTGGCCTTCATTGTTGTCATATATGTTGAACTTGGACAGTTATACTCAGATTTGAATGCATTCTGCAGTCAACTCTTTCTTCATGGATGTCAGAGTTTTAAGTAGAAATAGTTTCTGGAGAACCTTTGACACGTGAAATTTCCTCTGTACTTGTCTCTTAGTAAAAACATGTGATTGATCATTTGTGTGGACACAGAAGTTCCTATTATCTCCATCATTCATAGGATTATTTCCTGAGTGTGTGTGAAAGTGTGTGACAGGATCCAGCTGACAGCAGCAGAGTCCAGAACATTCTGTCCTTTATTCTCCTTTTGACTGTAGCGGACATAGACTTCCCCCTCTCTCTCTGGAATGGTACGTGAGAGGTAAAAACAAAACATTTGAGTAGACTTTGCGTCTACTCTGACCATTAAACTGCCACATTGAACACTATCCAGGCTAGTGAACCCCAACCATCTTCAAGAAGGATCACCATTTGACACTCAACTTCAAAGGGACTGGCTGCAAATCACACTGATTTGGTGAATGTTTTTCCTGCATCTCCCCCATGGACTCATTTAAAACTCTTCCACTCCTAACTGATAAGGAGAGGCCATAAATCGCGACCACATACCAGAGGAACACCTGGAACTGTGTCTTACTTTCATCCATTCATACAGGAACGGACTAAATAACTATTGTTCTGTTTATTTGTTTCATGTGTTTGTACCTGCATCAGCCTCAACATGATGTCCTATATCAACTGTCCAAAAATCGCATTTCTAAGTAATATGAGAACGAAGATAAAGATTTATAAGAATATTCACATCTCTAACATGGACCCACAGTGCCATCTAGCGACGTCAGATGCACGGGAGTGCCGACATTAAACAACCAATTGTAGTGATATGTTGTCATGAATTAAAAGTGATAGTGGGGGAAATCTGACATATTTTGCTACTACATTTCATCCAATGTGTATATTCACCAGTGATAAGATGGACGTGATATATATATATAATTGCATATTAACATATAATGGTTTTTATGTTCATTCCCTTTCTGGTATAATCGATCGTCTTAGGACGTATATCTATGTTACCAATCTTTTGTTTCATATCGATGAGTCATGGTGAGAGATGGATAGATCGTTTTTGCGCACATAACATACTTTTTGTATCTCAATCTGAGATGGCAATTTGCTCTTCTTTTAGACAAAGAAACAGAGTCAGATTACCAGTCTTAGCGGGAAACGGCTATCCACGCCCAAAATAAACACCCACCAGAAGCCAGAGGATAAAAAGTGAAAACCGCTTTGTCCTGTGCTTTTTGCCGTCTTCCGTTCCTGGCTCTTTCGCCACCTTTTTTTAGGCTTTTAGCCGTCTTTCGTTCCTGGCTCTCTCTCGCCACTCTTGACATTTTCTTTTCTTAGGCTCTTTCTTTACAAAATTTCCTTGCTATCTTAAATACCATTTTTCCTTATATTCCACGCTTTTACCTTTTTGTTTTCGTCTAGTTGTTAAGTCAAATTTTTGCGCGTCTTATTGTTGTGGCTCTTTGTTAATCTTTTTGATCTTTTTATTTAGATTGTGCTCATGCTCATCTAAGTCCGAGCTGCTTCACGACCGCTTCTTCCTCAAGCCGAAAACTGTTCTAACAGAACAGCTTTTAATTTTTTTAGAGATTTTGCGGCTAACACCAAACGCCGTCAAGTCTAACAGAGCCACAGTTAATAATCAAGTTATTCTCCATCAACCCGGACGACAGCGCACTCCGCGCCCGGCTGCCTACCACCACCGACCACCATCTGCGTGCCAACGTCAGAATCTACTACACGGCTGTGAGGGCTCCAACGGCAGAACGTTGCCTAGCAACCGAGACGACGCTCCGGAAAGCATCCACAGAGGCTCGTCACTCAACGGTTCCATACGTTCCAGCTCACGGAGGCTCCGACCAGACCGCTCTGTTCAAAAGTAGGCAAAGCCCACCTCTCTATCTGCTCCTGATTGGGTTGATGCTGTAATAACTTGATAACAGGTTTAATTTTAGCGTATCATTCGTTAATCTAAATCAGAACTTTAGATCGTTGGCTAATTACCAGTCTTTCACCATCATCCTCGTCATTCTGTTTGATAATCTGACATCACACATTCACCATACACACACTCTGACTCCACTGCTATAGCTCATGTATGTATATTAGTAGATTAGTTAATAAATATATTCATTTAGACCAATTCCTGATTCTGTGTTTTTCTTTGTGTGGGAACTGAGGTCAATTTAATCAGAATTCACGACTTTCAGCTAAGAGACTGTTCTACTTCATTCAGTTAAAGTTTCTTTGAGACTTAATCTAGAATGATAATTTTCTCAGTAATCTGAGATGGTGCCCCTTTATTAACGAGTGCAAAATTTTCATTAAAGTGTAGTTACGCTACATGACTGTAGTTGGTAGAAGCAGGTTTGTAATGAACTTGTAGAGTAAAAAATCCCACCTGTGTTCCACATTATATGATATTAAATGAAACAGTAAATTGTGCTGTAATTAGATGTAATATTCTTGTTTATTACTCACAAAGTCTCAGACTAACTTTATCCTGATGGAGGCCCTTTGAAAGATCACTTTGCTGTTTGAATTAATATTGGAGTGGATTGTTCTCTTTTGAAAGTCCTGTGAGCTGCTAATGGTGTAAAGATTGATGGCAAAGAGAGTTTTACTCAGTGAAGTGGTGTGAATTGATTCCTGGTCTGAGGGCTCCTCCTCTGGTGGCTTCATGTTCCAAGTGTTCAGACTCTGAGGGGTTTTTGTTCAGGTCTACTGATCATTTGAGTCACTGTGTGTATCTGGCACAGTAATACACAGCAGAGTCTTCAGGCTGCATATTCTGTCCATTTAGAGTCACTGTGTTGCTGGAAGTGTCTAATTCGACACTGAACTTGTTCTTCAGTGAATCTTTGTAGTGAGAGCTTCCAGTATATCTCATTCCAATCCACTCCAGTCCTTTTCCTTCAGGTTGTCTGATCCAAGCTGTGTAGTAGCTGCTCAGAGCGTAAGAGACCTGACAGGTGATGGAGAGACGTTGACCTGGCTGCACAGTCACAGATTGTGGCTGTGTCAACTGTTCACACTTCACACCTGTTCAAAAAGGAAATGTTTTATGTTGAATTATCAAGTCAGAAGAATGAAGTATAGATTCTGACAAATCCAAAGAGACTCACAGGATACAGCTGCAAACAGCAGCAGTAGAGCTCCAGACAACATGGTTGGAGGTGAAACTGATGTGCTGTGAACTTTACTGACAGTCTGATGTTTTTAAAGTTGGAAGGTCATGGAGTTTGCATAGAACATATGAAGCATGAGTGCTGGTCCAAGAGAAGCCAATAGAAAGGTCTGTTCAGTGATTGTATCTGCAGAATGAACACACACATGGAAATCACCTCCTTACTTCATACATGATGTTTTAATGTCATTACATGTTAAAGTGCAACATAAAATAATGTTATACTGACACCAATAAAACAACTGTTAACTTTTCTATTTGTGGAAACTATAAATGTGTAATTTCTAATGTAACACTTAAGATTCTTTCTATAAGCTGTGCTCCTCATGTTTTCACTATATTTATAGATCAGTAAGTCTTTTAAAATGATTTCTACTGTTTCTTTGACATAATTTATTTACTGTAAGTACATCGACATCAGATTCATGAAGAACTTCACTCTAATCAGAACAGTGGATTTGAAACTTCAGCATTTATTTATTCATTTATTACAGTATTTACAAACTCATTTGCAGCAGAAATAAGTCCTGACAGTTTCCAAGATCATGGAGTAAATATAGTTTATTTTGCAGGTTTGCATAAAAGACCCTTAATGCTTTCAGTTTTTGCAGATGTTTGAGGACAAAGATGTACACAGACTCTTGGACACTGTAGAAAAGTAGCTGCTCAGGAAGTAGAAATGTGTGACAACATGCAAACAATATAAATAAAAAATGCAAATGACATTAAAATCTTCATCAAGTATGATGCAGCAGGATTTCTGATCTTAATGTGCTTGTTTTGGTTTGTTGCTCTAGTATTATTATGGCCTAATGAAATAAACATGTGCCCAAAATGAACAGAATGTGACAAATTAAAATACAAGCCTCCATGTCCATAAAGAGATACATGGACTTGTGCTTTACAGGATGTTCACAGACTTTATTCACTGCTTTATTACATCAAACTGTTTTCATCACAACACTTGGAGATTTTTCTGAGTCTCTGATTACTGCAGAATTGTGCTTTAAAAAAAGGAAAATATCCCCATTAAGTTTATATCTATAATAAAAGTAAAATTAGTTACTAATCTGTTATTCATGTCTTCACATTCCTCCATTAGAGATATTTTTAACCTGGTGCTCTATATGACCAGAAAAAAGATATATTTTAATCCTTATTGCTCAAAAAGGAAAAACTTAACAACAATGTGAATGTTTTACAAAGTTTTAAAATCTGTTGTAGAAATAAAGATTCTAAACTTCATTTATTGTTAAATTCACAATAAATTAACAAAGTTACAACATACGTAACAGGAATTAAAGAAATGAAATAAATAATATCATCAATAAAAATGAGTGACAAACAGATAAAGGTGATGAAAGCAGCCAGAGAGCATAGAAATAAAGATCAGTGACACTCATGATTTTAATACGTTGACTGTTGGATGCAGGAACAGCAAAAGGCCCAGTTCCTCTTGTTCACAAGCTGAGACTTAGGAATGAGCAGCAGAGCCCCATTTACTAACCTGAAAGGGATGCAGGACCTGGACTCCTTCCCAGACCAGCCTCATACTCTTAAAGTGTAAGAAGAACCAGATCATTCTGTATCCACTGTTGGAGAAGGAGTTGCTGTGTCAGTTAAATTAACATGAAAGAAATAGCAGTGTTCTGTTGTTAAAATGATTCCTGGTCTGAGGGCTCCTCCTCTGGTGGCTTCATGTTCCAAGTGTTCAGGCTCTGAGGGGTTTTTGTTCAGGTCTACTGATCATTTGTGCCACTGTGACTCTCTGGCACAGTAATACACAGCAGAGTCTTCAGGCTGCAGATTCTGTCCATTTAGAGTCACTGTTTTGCTGGAGGAGTCTGTGGAAATGCTGAATTTGTTTTTCAGTGAATCTTTGTAGTGTGTTGGATTTCCAGTCGCTGCCATTCCAATCCACTCCAGTCCTTTTCCTTCAGCTTGTCTGATCCAAGCTGTCCAGTAGCTGCTCACAGAATAAGAGACCTGACAGGTGATGGAGAGACGTTGACCTGGCTGCACAGTCACAGATTGTGGCTGTGTCAACTGTTCACTCTTCACACCTGTTAAAATAAGAAAATGCATTGTGACAAATGATCAGTTTGTGTTGTAAAAGAAGAACAAATATCCAGATGTTAGAAGAGACTCACGTCCAGCTGCAAAGAGCAGAAACAGAGCAAACACAAACATGTTTTATGGTGAAAGTGTGGTGCTGTGAACTCCACTCTGCAGTGTGATGTGAAGTTTTTATAGCTGAGTAACAAAGGAGGCCACTGAGTTTGCATAGAATCAAACATATGAAGCATCAGAGTAAGTGGAGCCAATCAGAGGGTGTGACTGTTAAATGTGCAGCTTCAAAACATGCCTTGAACACATCTGCTTTATGTGATATTTGGATTTCACTCAGCTGGAATTCTTTGAAACTACAATCAATGAAACAATGGACTTTTGCAAACAATACATTTGTGCTGTTGCTACAAACTATTTTAGCAACATAGAACATTTTAAACCAAATTGTTGGTCACATTGATTCACATTTTATTATAAATGTAAACAATCAGGGTTGTTATTACTGTTAATTCTTATAAGTTCATACTGATGTTATAAATTAGATCACAAATAGAAAAAATCTGAATTTGTATAAATTAAATTTGCTATAATTATGATATCAAGAGTCCATGGAAACTACTGGGATCACTGCTTTATTTAGGGCATGTTAACAGTGTATTTAGCATGTTTTCTCTTCTTGAAGACACTTTTAACATATATGCTGTTTAACAGATTTGGTTTCCTCCTTCAACAATCAGAGTGAAGTCTTCTATCTCTGTATTCATCTAGTTACTTCCATACTTTCTGTACTTCACCTGTTTGTTTGCTGAACACTGAAGTTAGCACTCAGGATGATGTAAATAGTATAAAATGTAAGTTTGCTGTAGCTGATTTCAGGTTTGCAGGTTCATATGAAATACTTTAAATGGCTTCTCTCCTGGACACGTAGATGCAAAACAAACCCAATAAATCAGGACACCATTATACTGGAGACTGTATTTTTACAAATAGTGTGTTCAAGTTAAGATGCAGCAACCTGACAAGAAGTTTTAGTGACAAGATATGAAGATATTATGTAGAAAATGTGCTTAAAATCTATGTTTAATCATAATTATTTCTCAGGTATGCCTTTAAAACAACTGATATGTCAGTGGTTACAAAAAGATGTTTAGGTGTGAAAGAATTATCTAAACTGAGGATGTTATTCATGTCTGATGAGGACTGTAGGTTTTTGTACAGCTGTTCAACCAACTTCAGTCACTGTGTGTCTCGAGCACAATAATAAACAGCAGAATCTTCAGTCTTCAGGTTGTTCATCTGCAGAAACAGCTGCTCTTTGCCGTTGTCTCTGGAGACGGTGAACCTGCCTTGGACTGACTGAGAGTAGTATTTTCTATTACTGTTATTTTCGATAATAGCGATCCACTCCAGTCCTTTTCCAGGATCCTGTCTGATCCAGTTCATCCAGTAGCTACTAAATGATATTCCAGAGGTTGTACAGGTCAGTCTGTGGGACTCTCCATGTCTTTTAACTGCAGGTTCAGACTCTGTTATGCTCCAACCTTCAGCACCACTCCAAACAAACACAGCAACAACCACAAAGAGTGTGAGCTGTCTGTGAGCCATGTTGACAATGTGACTAATGTGTTTTCAAGTGTGTGAATTTCCTTTAAATACACTGAATCCACATGAAAATGCTTCCATGAGGCTCCTCCTGCATCAGTCAAATCAGAGGGTAGGTCTGTAGAAAGCACAACACGAGATTCTACATCATTTAAACAACTGAGCAGCTAAAAAACATCTTTCTATTCTAATGTAAACTGACTCAAACTAAATTAGAGACTTGCCACTTTAACACAGTATCTGTTGTTTGGATGCAGCCTTTTACTGGAGGTAAAGATTCAGTGTCACACCTGAAACTACTTGTAAGATGTTCAGGAATTCAAACTGGAGTTAAAAGTTTGGCTTTAAAACCCAACTAAAAAGTCACTGGTGCCAGAAATGATGTTTCTCCTTCATTTATAAGGATTTTCATGTGAGGAAGGTTTGATGAGCACAGCAGGAAATGTCATGGACTTCATTTATTTCACTATGCAGTCATTTTTTATTCATGTCCAGGATATTTTATAGACAGAAACATGTTTGATACTAACATTCCCTTTGAATATGTTTGCATATAATCATTTAGTTTATGTGATTGAATATTTATCAGTTATTAATCTTTAGAGTGAAACCTTTACTTTGCACCTAAATTTGAAAAAATGTCTGTCATTTTAGGATGAGACATTAAAGGATGGTTTTCACAAATTAAGTTCTGTCTGATCCATCTATAAAAAAAGCCATCAAATTTCCTGAATAGTTCTCACACCTTCTCTATATTAAAAATAGCCGCACTCCCCTCAGATATTTTGTTTTCTTATTTCAAAGCTGTTTCACTGTAATTACATTTATATGTCATTTTAAATACAGAGAATTAAAATGAAAAAACAAATGGGCTCTGAAATATTCATTAAATCAGTACTGACTGTGTAATGTTGAATGAACTGATACATCATCTAGTGTTTTATCTTAATCAGAAGACACAATAAAGAAAATATAACTGTATTAATTAAATCCAGAGATTTAAAATGAAAAATAAACACAAAACTAAAATAAAGATTTTAATCAATTAAACATTTAATTTATTGAATTAAGAAAAGCATCTGTTGATGTCTCCCTGGAAAATGATCTTTAAAAAAAAAAATTAGGTGCATAGTAAAGGTTTCACACTAAAGATTAACAACTGTTGTATATTTAATCACATTAAACTAAAATTTTATGGAAACATATTCATAGCTAATATAAGTTTCAAACATGTGTCTGTCTCTAAAATATACTGGACATGAATAAAAAATGCTGCATAGTGAAATATAAGAAGTACATCTGCATATATGCAACATATTTATGTTTAAATGTGTTTACAGACCTTCTTCTCCTGCAGTCTGAAGCTAATATGATCTTATACTGATGTATCAGTTAGAACAGGGTTTATTCCCTCTAGTGGCCTCAGGTGGTAACTGCAGCTCACGTTACAGTTACTCCTTGCAAAATAAAAGCCTTGATTTGTTTAACGACAGAATTGCATGATTTCACATGTTTTCGAAATGCAAACCCAACTGTAAAAAGCATTAGCTAGCTGCTCCACTTCCTCTGAATATTTTTGTTCTCGTCTTTGTCAAGCCCAAACGAACATTTAATCCATATTCTAGCAAATTACGAACCTACAGCCGCATCCCTGTAGTGACCGGCAGGGTTAGCTGAGCTAGCGGAAGTGCTAACGAGCTTCTGCTCTGCCACGGATGGCTTTATTCCCGCAAACTTAGTGGTTTTCAAATTAAATCATCTACAAGACACAGAGCAGTAGTAGTTCCGTTTGTGTTTCAGGTGTAATGTTTCTCTGTGTGACTGTGTCTGACTTACTCGGAATAAAATCCTCCTGTTCACGGGGAGCTGCAGCTACCGATCAGCTTCGTATTGAATCATGTCAGAGCAGGGGGCGTTTCTGCCCTCTGGTGGCCACAAGTGGTAACTACACTGTTATTAAATGGAAAGCTGACGACACAGTACACACGAGCAGCACTTCCTGTTGATGCTTCAACGTAAAACTATCACAATTTCCTCGTTTTAACAAACATGCTAAAACATGATTTTGTACGACTCAGATATAAAACAAGTTGTATAAACCGGCCACAACCTTCTCGGCTTGTGTGATTAATTTTGTTGTAATCTAAGTAGCCTCCCAACAGAAAATGAACACATGTTGAAGCTAATTACAAATCTACAGCTGCATCTCTGGTGAGCAGTGTTAGCCTAGCTAGCGGAAGTGCTAACAAGCTCCTCCACTGATACAATGTTAATGGGGAAATATTAGTAATTTTTAAAATGAATCCAGAAGAAACACAGTTGTAGCTGCATGTCAGTTTAAGTTGTACTGTTTTACTGTGGGACTGTTTCCTCTAATAATCATGAGTCAGCTTCTTTACTTAAGGTACGTAATGAGCTAGCTCTAATGCTGTGCAGGCTACAACTATAGCTTGTGATAAGCACCTTTTCGAGAGACGCTGGTTGTAGGGCTGGAGCTAGCTTGTCATAGCTTCTAATTAGCTGCTAGCTTGGCTAACACTGCCGTCATGGATGCAGTTGTAGATTTGTAATTGGCTACATTATTAATTAATTTTTCATCTGGAAGTGACTGAGACGACAACGAAAATAACTAGAGCAAGTGAAGAAGTTAGCGGTTGTTAAATATAACTTACATTGGAGATCCTTCTGAGTCTCCCAAAACCACGTAGTAATGCTTTCTTTAAAAAAAAAAGAGAGAGAAAAGATTATGGTGCTTTTACGTTGAAGGAGCTAACAGAAAGTGTTGCTCATCTGTAATGTCGCCACTTTACACTTTAATAATAGTGTAGTTACCTCATGTGGCCGCTAGAGGGCAGAAACGCCCCCTGCTCTGATATGATCCACCCCATATGAGACTGAGGTTGTACTGCGGCTACTAGCTGCTAATGAACAGGTGGACGCAAGTAGAGCTAACACACCGATACGATCGTTTTATGAAGGTAACGTAAGTAGCTTTTAAAATACATGCGGAGGACACAGAGGTGTAGTTGTATCTTACTTTGAGATGTAATGTAGAACTGTTTGGGTCTCTGATTGTTTTTGTTGTCTTATTGAGGTTCAGACGGTAAATGAACCTATTTTGTGGCTAATTACAAACCCACAAGATGTTTAATGGTGTGACCGGCAGGATTAGCCGAGCTAGCATTAGTGCTAACAAGGCTCTCCACTGGCACAGATTATTTTGTAACTGTAAATTTAGTAGACTACAAAGTAAATGAAGTCATCTTAGATTAGCTTTTCATTTTTGATGTCTCATCCAGCAGATTGTGTTAAACATTTCTTGATTTAGTGGGTTACACTGTAACCTCTTGTTGACTTTTGACATGAAGATGAAACTTAATTCATTAATTTAGACCTTCTATAGTCACGAAAAGATAATAATGCAGAAAAGTCAGAAAAACAACAGATTTATGGTTGGTTTTATTTCACTCATCGTCTTTGAACTGACAGCATTAAAATGTAAATGAATGCTTGAGTTGGTTTCAGCTGGTTGAAGGCCTGGATTATTTAAGACCTTGAAAGGTTTCAGGATTTAAATGATGTTTTAAGCTACAGACTTGCAGAGAAAGTTGGAGCATGAAGACAAATGTAAATAGTTGTGAAGTGAAAGTGGTGAGACTATATGCAACATGCTGATGCTGTAGTGAACAGGACAATGTGTGCTTTGTTATCTGTCAAATAGCATGTATGAAACAGGTGTTTGTGTCACATTTAGAAAGATTCCAACCAGTAGAAAGTAGTCAGAGAACATGAGACGTGAATGTGTTTGCAGTGATCTGTGCAGTTTGTACTTTTAACTTCATGTCCCACTTCAAAGACTTGTCAGGTCAAGTTAGACAGTTAACAAAGTCCTTTAAGCACATCACATGAGGTTATTGTTCAGCTTCTGTCATGAGGTACAGTTTGAATGAAGATCTCGGATGAATTTAGACTATATGGATTCTCTATTTAGTCATAAAGTGTTAGATGTAACTGTATTCATCATTTTAACTACTCAAACTATAATAACAAGAAGGAATAAATGTATTAAGGGTGAATACTGCAGGAGTTTGCATGGATGCTGAAAGAACAAAGAAACATAGAACCTGCTGAAGTGTTCTCTGTTGTCCTGCCTGCAGTCAGATGAATAAAGGTGGAAGACATGTGAACTTTGCATTAAAATGACGGGAGGGAGGAGGAGGGAGGATACAGCTGGACTGTAAAGAATTCATCAAACTGGTGATCAAATACCCAAGAGCAAATCCATGATATCAGGTGTTCTTATTTGCTTTTTTAATGCACAAAATGTGTGTCAGCATTAAAACAGCAACTGTTTGTGTTTTAATATGAACAAGAATGTAGACTTTAATTTTAATAATTAACTTTGTAAGCTCTAATTGTGTTTGAGCATGAAAGGCAGCCTATTAAAGCATTGACAGTATTCTAAATCATCTCCAGTGTTATTCTGATCAGTGACATGTATTTGTTAAAATTGCTTCCTTGGTATCTCAGGGCCCATCTCACCATGTCATGTCATTAATCAACATTTGATTGATGTTTAGGATTGATGACATTTCACCTTTCAGATCATCTTCTTCAACCAAAGTCACTTGAGATCATTTTCAGCTTCCTCTTCTTTTCATACTAGTTTCCTTCATGGTTTGTACATTAAATGACATTTTTGATTTAGAATGAATGATTTGACAAGTGAAAGAATTACTGTCATCAGTTTACAATAAAAGTTGATAGATGAACTTTTTTCTACATGTACTGAAAAATCCCAGATGTGTCAGAGTTCATCACTCTGCTGTTTGACATCTGTGGAGGTTTTTGTTCAGCTGCTTCACTGTTTTCACTCACTGTGTCTCTTCGAGCACAGAAGTAAACAGCAGAGTCTTGTGCTGTCAGACTCTTGATCTGGAGGTACTGAGTGCTGCTGGACACATCTTCAGTCATGGGGAAACGATTCTGGAAGGCACTGGCGTAGATAACAGAGTTGCTGCCTGTATCCATCCTCCCAATCCACTTCAGAGCTTCTCCTGGTTTCTGTCGTATCCAGTGAATATTGTAGCTCGTCATTCTATAACCAGATATGATACATGACATCTTCACTGTCTCTCCAGGTCTTTTAACTACTGGTCCAGATTGAGTCAGAGTCTGACCATCAACACCTGTAAAGAGCAAATAAACAGTCAGATAATAATATAGACACAAGTTAACTTGTTCATAGATTGAACATCAACAGAATTTAAGGGAAGATCTTCACCTGCCCAGCAGACAGTTAAAAGTATCAGCCCTGTTCTAAAGTCCATCTTGTTGAACTCTGTCTGTCCACTGTTGTGTTGTTCTCTCAGCAGTCACATATGTAGAGGTGGAAGACAGTTTTGCATGGACTCCTCCTCAAAAGATGGAGACTAGTGGAATGAGCTGGGCTTCTAGTTTAGTGTTTGTTAGGAACTCTAAAAAGGATCATGAGTCATTTCTTCAACTTAGGAGATTTAAGGCTTGTCATGTTTGATATCATTGAATATGAGAATTAAAACCACAACTTTGAATCCATTTGTTTCTATTACAACTTTAAAATCTTCATCCACACATTCACAAAGTTCACAGAGGGGAAAAATGAACATGTGCACATTTGTTTGAAAGAGGAAGTAAGAAGCTGTGGTCATAACTGTTCATAATAAACTTTGATAGGTCAGGAAGAACCCAGCATGTGAACGTTTGTCTTATTGCTGTGTTCCTTTTCTTTCAGAGTTGATCAGAACATGTGAAGAATGAACAGCAGCTCCTTCAGTCTTCTGGCTCTTTGATCCTCAGACTTATTTGAAATGATGAGATTGTGAAGTACAACTAAATGTACACATGAAGCTGCTCTCACTGCTGATGTACCTTTTCAAATGATCATTTGATTTTCTTGTATGAAGCATGCTTATCATGGTGTTTGTTGTGTAGAACAGTGTGGACAGCTGCTGCTTCCAGTGTACATGAGCACAATGAGAACAAAGCTCTGAGGTCACTTCAGGGTTTCAGTGTGAGTCAGTGGAGATCAATAGATGTTGGAGTCTCCTTGTTGTGACAGAGGACACAAAGACTGGACACTGACTGTCCTCTAGTGTTCCTTTAAGGGAACTACACCAGGATTTATTCCTGCATTTTAAACAGTGCTTCCATGATGTCCCTAAACATTGTACATGGAGTGTTTCTGTTCTTCATACCTGGACAGAAGTTCAGCAGTGAGTGTTGAGTAGTGATCATTCTAGACATAATATGTTATTTATGAATGATTTAACAGTTATTTTGTTGGCAGTAATGATGATTCTCAGAGGAAGTGATGCAGTTTCATCATTTCCTAATGATTTATTATTTACGCCCATAAAGTCGTCACAGGAAGGACAGCGGTGGAGTGGACTTGTGTCTTTATTGTGTTGATCCTGGACAATTAAACTACATTGTAATGGTGGACTGTAGCTCTAGATTACAAATATTGACGGATTCTTTGGTTTGTTTTGTGTGCAGGGGTTGGAGTTTGTGCAGCATTTTAGTAGCAATGGATTTTATGTCCCCACAAGCAAACCAGAGCACACAACAGAGAATTCAACAAGACCCATTAAAGTCCAGATTGTACAGCTTTTAGTGGTCCTGTCTGAGTCAGTGGAGTTTTCTAAAATGAAGCACAAATGGTTTCTACTCACATTATTATTAAAGCAAATCTATGTTTAATGTTATATTCCTGGTTGGGTCTACAGAGTTAATTAGACTTTGTAGTCAGAGATGTAAAGTGATGATGGATTCAGCAGTGAAGAGTCACACATTCACTGGTGTTCATGAGTTTCTTAGTGGGAAGAAACTTAAAGCTGCTCACAGTGTTTGATTAGCAAAACTTATTCCTTGAAGTTATTTAGAAAAATGGTGGAACAAATACAGCAATCAGTACTATCCAATACTTCCTTGAGTTTTTAAAAGAGGAAGTAGTTTTTGTATGACTCTTCTATTTGTGTCTCTCACTGTGTCTCTCTGGCGCAGTAATACACTGCTGTGTCCTCAGTCTTCAGGCTGTTCATCTGTAGATAGACTTTACTGCTGGAATCATCTCTGGAGATGGTGAATCGACCCTGAACTAACTGGGAGGAATAGATAGGATTACTGTTGGTGTGTACCAAAGCGATCCACTCCAGTCCTTTTCCAGGAGCCTGTCTGATCCAGTTCCACACTGAGCCTCTAAAGTTGAATCCAGATGTTGTACATGTGAGTCTGTGGGACTCTCCAGGTCTTTTAACTGCTGGTTCAGACTCTGTTATGCTCCATCCTTCAGCATCACTCCAGACAAACAGAGCAACAACCACAAAGAGTGTCATCTTCCTGTGAGCCATGTTGACTTGTATGATTTCAAATGAATGAATCTCCTTTAAATACGATGTGAAGTGGATCCCTGTTAGAATGGATTTACATCAAGCTCCTCCTTCACCACATTCTGCTTTTATAGTCAAATTTAAAGGAATCAAGACGGAATAAAAGTCTAAAAACCTGACAAAGAGAAGTTAAAAACATTTACACACCACCTAAACATCTGTACAGCTGCAGAGTGAATGTACAGAATTATGTTTTAAATGTCTTCATAGAAAGATCCTGCAAATGTGTTGTAATAAAATCCAGGATCATCATTTGAGTTGTGTGATGGCCTCATTTCTCTTACAGTTAAATTTTATTTCATTGTTCCTGAAACACCAGTAAACTAAAAGCAAGGTAATCTGTAGGTCTGGATTTTTAAAGAGCTTTAAATGTTCCAGTATTGAAAGTGTGTTTAAATCCACAAACATAAAGAGAAACTTGGGGCCTCAAAAGGAAATGAAGTGTTCAGGGACTCAGACAGGTGTCACATCTACAACAGAGCACATGATGCAGGTTTTTAATTCAAGTAATAAACATGAAACTACATCACATTGAGGAGGATTGAACACAAATTGACAGTTAAGTGAAAGTAAAGCTGAAAACCTGCAGCTCTGTGTGCAGATTGAAAGTTGAAGGCTGCTGCAGCAGAATGAGAAGGAGCAGGAGCCATGTTGGTGTCCAGCTGAAGGAAGGGCAGAGGAATGGATGATGGGATGGAAGGATGAATGAGCATGAACAGAATGAGGGAATGAGAGTGGAAAGGTGAGCCACAGGGAGCAGGTAGAGGGGGAGGTCCAAGCTGGAGCCCGTTCGAGGAGCTGCTGATGCTGGCTGAGGCCCTGGAGGAGGCGGTGACGTCAGTGCAGGTGGACGCTCAGGTGAGGAGGCCGGAAGTGCGGGAGGTTTGGAGTGTGTTGTGGCTGCAGTGGAAAACAGCAGCAAGCAGCTTGTGTTGTTGTCGGAGCGGCTGAAGGAAACGTGTTGTCAGCGCATCCTGCACACGTCCACAGTCCAGTTCCTCGCTGTGGTTTGGGCTCCTGCAGAGGTCCGATGCGCTGGAGACGTGCGCCGGGTTTGGAGCTGCACACATGCGCTTTGGGTGAGCTCGGAGGTCGGGGAATGTGCAGCACGGAGCGCAGGCGGCTCTGGAGAGAAGCTGGACTGGTGTGACTGCTGAGGGAATATTGTGGCTGCAGGAGGATTGTTGGACACATCGTTGGATGGATGGATGAGCAGCTGTGGATCCTCGGTGAGTAGACTCTTAGTGACTGAAGCAGCGCTTGTCTGGTGCACAAATCATGAGAGAGCAACAGTTGTGGATGGTCAGCAGAGTAGAAGTGGGTCTGCAGCTGGTTAGAGGTGTGGTTGAGGCCTGGTTCACTTCATGTGTGACTCACATTCATAAACAGAGATATGGTCATTTTAGCCAAATCTATATTTTATCTGATATCAATTATTATCTTTGTCATATATTTTCTCTCCTCTGTCTTAGAAACAGAGAGAGTTTTTCCCATCTTCTCGAGAGACTGCAAAAACCTATCCTTCTCATAATTAGAGAAAATCAAACTTCTCTCAGTCTCCCCTGTACTGATGCATTTCTTCAATGAAGAAAAATATATTAACATGCTCCACATTTTCAGCTGAGTCTCTCTCATCCTGATACAACTGAGTTTTTCCTTTTGTTGAGTTTTTGTGCAGGTCTGTTGGTGGTTTGTATCACTGTGACTCAAACACATACACAGTAATAAACAGCTGTGTCCTCAGACTGCAGGTTCTGTCCTAAACTCCAACAACATAGATATTTAGTATTTGAGCAGTTTATCATATGTGAGGAAAACGGAGGAAAGTGTACATGAACTTTATCTGAAAACATGTTTGATGTCAGTATAAATCGTTAAATTAGTCCAGGATTCAGTGTTATTCAGTTGAAATCAGTGAGAAAAGCTGATATGTTTGTCTCTTTATAGTGACAGAGGAAGAAAAACTTGTCCCACACTGGCCTCTAATGTCTTTATTAGAGAAACTGCAGCATTAATTTACTTTTTTATTGCATCTCACTTCAGATTTCACATAAATATTCCTGTATTTAGGTTGTTTGTCCTTTTATTCTGCTGCTTCATTCCCATGGCAACGATTTCAGCACATTGCAGTGTTTTCCTTCAATACCATGTAATTATTATATTTATATGCTTTTTATTTAGGTTTAATGTTTGTTGCTGCTTTTTATATTTTCATTTAAAACATTTCCATCTAGAGATAAACTAAAATATAATTCTTCCTCAGGAGCTCCAATAGAAATAAGTGTTGTAGGTTTTTGTACAGCTGTTCAACCAACTTCAGTCACTGTGTCTCTCGAGCACAATAATAAACAGCAGAATCTTCAGTCTTCAGACTGTTCATCTGCAGATACACCTGCTGTCTGTTGTTGACTCTGGAGATGATGAATCGGCCTCGGACTGAATCAGAGTAATATGTGCTGCTACCATCGCTAGTAGCAATAGCAGCGATCCACTCCAGTCCTCTTCCAGGAGCCTGTCTGATCCAGTTCATCCAGTGGCTACTGAATGTGAATCCAGAACCTGTACAGGTCAGTTTGTGGGATTCTCCAGGTCTTTTAAGGACTGATTCAGATTGAGTCAGAGTCTGACCATCAACACCTGCACAAACAAACAAGAAAATAGTCACTTGTTGTAAACTGGTAACTTTGTGAAGATGCATGATCAAAGCAACATCAGTGAAAGTGTTCACCTGCCCAGAACATGGTCAGAAGCAACAATGGTGTCCTGAAGTCCATCATGTTAAAGTGTGTGTCCACTAGTCTCTGTCATCCTCTGTGCAGTCACATAAGTAGGTGGAAGACGCTTTGCATTGACTCCTCCTCACAGGAAGAACAGAGTTGGAGTGGGCTTGGCCTTCATTGTTGTCATATATGTTGAACTTGGACAGTTATACTCAGATATAAATTCATTCTGCAGTCAAGTCTTTCTTCATGGATGTCAGAGTTTTAAATAGAAATAGTTTCTGTAGAACCTTTGACACGTGAAATTTCCTCTGTACTTGTCTCTTAGTAAAAACATGTGATTGATCTTTTTGTGGACACAGAAGTTCCTATTATCTCCATCATTCATAGGATTATTTCCTGAGTGTGTGTGAAAGTGTGTGACAGGATCCAGCTGACAGCAGCAGAGTCCAGAACATTCTGTCCTTTATTCTCCTTTTGACTGTAGTTGGTAGAAGCAGGTTTGTAATGAACTTGTAGAGTAAAAAATCCCACCTGTGTTCCACATTATATGATATTAAATGAAACAGTAAATGCTGCTGTAATTAGATGTAATATTCTTGTTGATGACTCACAAAGTCTCAAACTAACTAATCCTGATGGAGGCCCTTTGAAAGATCACTTTGCTGTTTGAATTAATATTGGAGTGGATTTTTGTCTTTTGAAAGTCCTGTGAGCTGCTAATGGTGCAAAGATTGATGGTAAAGAGAGTTTTACTGAGTGAAGTGGTGTGAATTGATTCCTGGTCTGAGGGCTCCTCCTCTGGTGGCTTCATGTTCCAAGTGTTCAGGCTCTGAGGGGTTTTTGTTCAGGTCTACTGATCATTTGTGTCACTATGTCTCTTCTGGCACAGTAATACACAGCAGAGTCTTCAGGCTGCATATTCTGTCCTGTTATTGTCATTGTTCCAGCAGAAGTGTCTCTGCTGGAACTGAACTTGTTCTTCAGAGCATCATTCTGGGTTAAGCTACCTCCTCCCCACTGGTGGAAAATCCAGTCCATTGGTTTTCCTTCATGCTGTCTGATCCAACCTGTTGCAAAGCTGTCATCAGTCATAGAATAACTAGAAGGTTGACAGGTGATGGTCAGAGTGTGTCCAGGCTGCACAACCATTGAGTCTGGCTGGATGAGATGGATACTGTTCACACCTGTGGAGACACAAATCAGCGTTATGTCCATCATTCCTCTTATTATTGAGTGTTTGTAATGTGTTGATGAGTGTGAATCCAGTGAAAGCTCCTCACAGGATCCAGCAGCCAGCAGCAGAATCAGAGGTGCAAAGAACATGTTGATGTTGGAGCTGAACTGATGTGAGCTTCTTCTGACACACAGACACACACTTTACTTCCTTATGAGGCAGCACACAAGAAGGACTATTTACATATGACTGATCGTGAATCAGCAAAATAGCGTCAATTTGAATTACATCAACGTTTCAGTGAGATGTTCAGGCATTCATGGCACAGACAGAAGGAGAAAACCTGAAGAGGACTTTTCCATGTAATTTGAACATATCGGGATCAACAGTAGTAGGCCAGTTAACATAGTGATGCTGTTTAATCAGAGTATATTTAAATAGATCAAAACGAGGATGAAATGTTTCAATATTGTTTTATTACTCATCGAAAAAGAAGGTGGAACTAGAATTACTAAAACTACTAGACTCATCTGGGTTTTGTGTGTTTTTTACAGATATAATGTGGAGGTTAAAATAATTTCTTGTACTTTTACAGCAAAATTGCCAACTTAATTCATTTGATTTAATTACTTGCCAGGTTGAATGTTAATTAAAGTTAAAAACAAAAAATCCCCGAACTAATCTATAATCAATTCCTGGTCTGAGGGCTCCTCCTCTGGTGGCTTCATGTTCCAAGTGTTCAGGCTCTGAGGGGTTTTTGTTCAGGTCTACTGATCATTTGAGTCACTGTGTGTATCTGGCACAGTAATACACAGCAGAGTCTTCAGGCTGAATATTCTGTCCATTTAGAGTCACTCTTTTGTTGGAAGTGTCTAATTCGATGCTGAACTTGTTCTTCAGTGAATCTTTGTAGTATGAAGCTCCAGTATATCTCATTCCAATCCACTCCAGTCCTTTTCCTTCAGGTTGTCTGATCCAAGCTGTGTTGTAGCTGCTCAGAGCATAAGAGACCTGACAGGTGATGGAGAGACGTTGACCTGGCTGCACAGTCACAGACTGTGGCTGTGTCAACTGTTCACTCTTCACGCCTGTTCAAAAAAAAAGTTTTATGATGAGTTATTAAGTCATACTGCAAAGAATGAAGTATAGATTTTGACAAATCCAAAGAGACTCACAGGATGCAGCTGCAAACAGCAGCAGTAGAGCTCCAGACAACATGGTTGGAGGTGAAACTGATGTGCTGTGAACTTTACTGGCAGTCTGATGTTTTTAAAGCTGGAAGGTCATGGAGTTTGCATAGAACATATGAAGCATGAGTGCTGGTTCAAGAGAAGCCAATAGAAAAGGTCTGTTCAGTGATTGTATCTGCAGAATGAACACACACATGGAAATCACCTCCTTACTTCATACATGATGTTTTAATGTCATTACATGTTAAAGTACAACATAAAATAATGTTATACTGACACCAATAAAACAACTGTTAACTTTTCTATTTGTGGAAACTATAAATGTGTTGAACTATCAGTGATGTAGTTTTCTCATATTGTGTAGTTTCTTGTGTATTTTCAAACACGTATGATACTTTCTATAATCCGTGCTCCTCATGTTTTTAATATATTTATGGATCAAGGAGTCTTTTAAAATCATTTCTACTGTTTCTTTGACATAATTTATTTACTGTAAGTACATCAACATCAGATTCATGAGGAACTTCACTCTAATCAGAACAGTGTATTGGAAACTTTAGCATTTATTTATTTATTTATTGCAGTATTTACAAACTCATTTGCAGCAGAAATAAGTCCTGACAGTTTCCAAGATCATGGAGTAAATACAGTTTATTTTGCAGGTTTCCATAAAAGACCCTTAATGCTTTCAGCTTTTGCAGATGTTTGAAGACAAAGATGTACACAGACTCTTGGACACTGTAGAAAAATAGCTGCTCAGGAAGTGGAAATGTGTGACAACATACAAAAAAATATAAATAACAAATTCAAATGACATTAAAATCTTCATCAAGTATGATGCAGCAGGATTTCTGATCTTAATGTGCTTGTCTTGGTTTGTTGCTCTAGTATTATTATGGCCTAATAAAATAAACATGTGCCCAAAATGAACAGAATGTGACAAATTAAAATACAAGCCTCCATGTCCATAAAGAGATACACAGACTTGTGCTTTACAGGATGTTCACAGACTTTATTCACTGCTTTATTACATCAAACTGTTTTCATCACAACATTTGGAGATTTTTCTGAGTCTCTGATTACTGCAGAATTGTGCTTTTGAAAAACTAGCAAAATATCTCTTTAAAGTTTATATCTATAAAAAATGTAGAATTAGTTAGTTATCTGTAATTACTCACATCGTCATATTCCTTGATTAGAGATATTTTTAACCTGGTGCTCTATATGAACTGGAAAAAAGATATACTTTCATCCTTATTGCTCAAAAAGGAAAAACTTAACAACAATGTGAATGTTTTCCAAAGTTTTAAAGTCTGTTGTAGAAATAAAGATAATCAGCTTTATTTATATTGCACCATTTAACAAAGTTATAACATATTTAACAGGAACTAAATTATTCAAATAAATAATATCATCAATAAAATGAGTGAGAAACAGACAAAGGTGATGAAAGCAGCCAGAGAGCATAGAAATAAAGATCAATGAGCAGAAAACAATCAGGTCATGAAACACAAGAGAAGCTATGAAGGGATCATGAAGCACAGCCACATATCAAACATTCACAAAGGCCTCCAAGATTATTGGAAGACATTTAAAAGACACTCATGATTTTAATACGTAGACTGTTCCACAGTTTGGATGCAGGAACAGCAAAAGGCCCAGTTCCTCTTGTTCACAAGCTGAGACTTAGGAATGAGCAGTAGAGCCCCATTTACTAACCTGAAAGGGATGCAGGACCTGGACTCCTTCCCAGACCAGCCTAATAGTCTTAAAGTGTAATAAGAACCAGATCATTCTGTATCCACTGTTGGAGAAGGAGTTGCTGTGTCAGTTCAATTAACATGAAAGAAATAGCAGTGTTCTGTTGTTAAATTGATTCCTGGTCTGAGGGCTCCTCCTCTGGTGGCTTCATGTTCCAAGTGTTCAGGCTCTGAGGGGTTTTTGTTCAGGTCTACTGATCATTTGTGTCACTGTGTGTATCTGGCACAGTAATACACAGCAGAGTCTTCAGGCTGCATATTCTGTCCATTTAGAGTCACTGTTTTGCTGGAGGAGTCTGTGGAAATGCTGAATTTGTTCTTCAGTGAATCTTTGTAGTATGTTGTTGATCCAGCAGCTGCATGTCCGATCCACTCCAGTGCTTTCCCTTCAGGATGTCTGATCCAACCTGTGTAGTAGCTGCTCACAGAATAAGAGACCTGACAGGTGATGGAGAGACGTTGACCTGGCTGCACAGTCACAGATTGTGGCTGTGTCAACTGTTCACTCTTCACATCTGTCAATAGAAAAGCATATTTTAGGACAAATGATCAAGTGGTGCTGCTAAAGAAGAACTGTTGACTACGACCCATCAGGAGAGACTCACAGGATCCAGCTGCCAGCAGCAGCATAGTTACAGACCACATGGTTCCTGTTGAGGCTGATGTTCAGTTAAGTCCACTCCACATCCTGGTGAGAAGTTTTTATAGCTGAGTAGAAGGAAGCTCAGTGAGTTTGCATAGAATCAAACATAGGAAGCAGGAATGTTGGTCTATCACAAACTTAGGGGTTAAGGTGGACACTGAACTCAAGTTTGACAGCCAGATCAGGTCAGTGGTTAAATGCAGCTTTTTTCATTTGAGGCAGCTGGCCAAAGTGAAGCCAGTTCTTTCAAGGCAACACTTTGAGACCCTGATCCATGCATTTGTCACCACGCGGCTGGATTATTGTAACGCTTTGTATGTTGGAGTGACTGCGTCCTCCATCACCCGTCTTCAGATGGTGCAGAACGCTGCTGCACGACTTTTAACCAGCACGCGTAAACATGAGCACATTTCCCCCATTTTAGCCTCACTTCACTGGTTACCTATACACTCTAGGATCCATTTTAAAATTCTTTTATTTGCTTTTAAATCTTTGAATGGTCTTGCCCCACCCTACCTCTCTGAGCTCCTTCAGGTTTATACACCAACCCGCTCTCTCAGGTCAGCTGATCAGCTGCTCCTGAGTGTACCCAAGACTAAGCGGAAGCTCAGAGGGGACCGTGCCTTTGCTGTGGCAGCTCCAAGGCTTTGGAACGAGCTGCCTCTGTTCATCAGACAGGCCTCTTCCCTGTCTGATTTTAAATGTCTTCTTAAAACGCATCTCTTTTCCTTGGCCTTTGGTACCTTGTGAGACGTTGATTTTATTTATTTTATTGTTTTTATTGTATGGCTGTTACATTTTATGGCTTTTAATTTATTATATTTGTATTTATTTATTCTGTTTTATCGTCTCTGTACAGCACTTTGGTCCACTGTTGTGGTTTTAAGGTGCTTAATCAAATAAAGTTGGATTGGATTGGATTGGGTCTAACTGGAGCCAATAGAAGAGTTTGACTTTATCTGTTCTTTGTCTTCATCAGTCTCACATTTGATGCCTTTGTTTCTTATTGAGCAAACATGAAGATACTTTTCAGAGCTTGATTATTTCCGCATTATAGATCTTTTTTTGAATTGATCTGTGTTGGTCTTTTTTGAAATATTCTAATATTTTGAGATTAATTTTGTGGGGCTTTTATGAGCTGTGTTCTAATAACGTGAGATGCACTTGTCTGTGTTTTTTACCTGAGAGAACTCATCTACTTCTTTCTCAGATACAGACACTGTATGTGGCTTTTTTTTTAACAAAATAAAATGTTGAGGCTTTGTTCTTGACTTCACTGAAAGAGAGGCAGGAAAGGAGGAAAGGAGAGCAGTTTTTGTAATTTGAATTTGCAACATTGCTGAGGAAAAAGTTGTTGTGTTAATTCAGTTAACATGAAAGAAATAGCAGTGTTCTGTTCTTAGATTCATTCCTGGTCTGAGGGCTCCTCCTCTGGTGGCTTCATGTTCCAAGTGTTCAGGCTCTGAGGGGTTTTTGTATCAGGCCATTACTGACGCAATATTATTTGCAAATGTATGTGGGGAGTTGTGTGTCCATATGTCAATCTGTGTGTGTGCAGCCAGATTTGCAAATAAATCTTCTCAACAGCAGTTACTCACCAATTTGTTCTTGGTGTATCATGTAGAATGGTACAAATGTATTCATCATTTAACATCTGCTTTAAATTTAATAATAAGGATGTTATGAATCCTGACTGTTAAAACACATGTTGATAGAAACCCTGAAACACAAGTTCACAAACCACAACATCAGCTGGTTCTTTAATAAGCTCTTGACTGTGTCTGTTCAGAGTTACTGTCATACTTCTCTAGCTTTTGTCCTCTAAGTTTATTGGAAGCTTTGGTCAAACCTGTCTACTTTTTCAAACCACTATGGATCTTTATACCCAGCAGAGTCCTCTGGTTTTAAGTTAGACAGCTTCAGGTACTTGATGATGCTGAAATCATCTCTACTGATCTCTGCTCATCCACTCATTCTGTTAACATTAGAGTCACGGCTCTCATCAGATTGTTTTATCCAGTTTATAAAACATCAAGTGAATGTGAAGCCAGATTACCTGCAGAGGAGACTGAGAGTCTCTCTGTCAGTAAAGATTCATGCTTTGGAAGACAACAAGAAATCTCATTCTCTGACTAGAAAGGTTTAATGTTTGATAATGTAATTCTATTATTGCAAAAGACTGAAAAAGACTATTTTTTTTTAGACAGAAGTTGACTTGTGTTGAATTCATTCGTGGTCTAAGGGCTCCTCCTCTGGTGGCTTCATTTTCCAAGTGTTCAGGCTCTGAGGGGTTTTTGTTCAGGCCTACTAATCATTTGTGTCACTGTGACTCTCTGGCACAGTAATACACAGCAGAGTCTTCAGTGCTCAAACTGTTCATCTGCAGATACACCTGCTGTACGTTGTTGTTTCTGGAGATGGTGAACCGGCCTTGGACTGACTGAGAGTAGTAGATGCTGCTACTGCCGCTGCTAATATAAGCGATCCACTCCAGTCCTTTTCCAGCAGCCTGTCTGATCCAAGCGTTCCAGTAATTGCTATCAAACCCTGAATATGTGCAGGTCAGTTTGTGGGATTCTCCAGGCCTTTTCACCACTGCTTCAGACTCAGTCAGTGTCTGACCCTCAGTACTTACACACAAACAGCTCATCAGCTATTGTAATGCTCCATATTCTTTTGAATTTCAAACAAAACATGGATCGTCCTTACCAGCCCAGGTAATTGAAAGAATGAGGAAAACAAACACAAACTCAGGTCTCTTCATTGTAAAAGTCATTTGTCTGTTCAGTCTACAGTGTGTTTGTCAGTGAATGAGTTTCTCTCTTAAACTCTGTAATCACTTATGTAAAGATGGAAATGATGTTCATTTACATCAGCTCCTCCTCCTCCAACACAAACACATCTCATGTCATCTAAATTTATGCACAACACTTGTTTTTGTCGTCACTGTTTGATATTATATGTCATGACCAGATTAGATGTTTCCATTTAATCATTTGGTCACATTCATATTGATGTCATGTAGAAATGAGATGTGATGAATCCTGACTGTTAAAGCACATGTTGATGGAGGCCTTAAAAAATAGGAATTCACAAACCACAACATCCTGTTACTGTAGTAATGTGTGTGTGTGTGTGTGTGTGTGTGTGCGTGTGCGTGTGTGTGTGTGTGTCATCCAATATCTTATCTTCTACTGCCCCCTTTAGATTCTTCTGATGTTGTATTGTTGGAGGTTTTTGTAAAGCCTCTCTGATGACTTCAACCACTGTGTACCATTTTGCACAGTAATAAACTGCAGAGTCCTCTGGCTGTAAGTTGGACAGTCTCAGATACACCATGCTGTTGCTGTCATCTCTGCTGATTTCAATACGTCCTCTCACACTGCTGGCATAAGTGTTCTTGTTGGCATCAGACCAGCCTTCTCCGATCCATTCCAGTGCTTTTCCTGCTGGTTGTCTGATCCAGTTCATAGTGCAGCAGGTAAATGTGAATCCAGATCCTCTGCAGGACAGACTGAGAGTCTCTCCAGGACTTTTCACTACTGAACTGGGAGGAATAGACTCCAGACTCTGACCTGTACAACCTGATGAGATAAAAGTAGAGAGGAACCACACAAGACAGTCAGACAGTTATCAGAGAAGTTGTCTGGTTGATGTTTTGTGATGTGAAGTTAGCAGGAGAACTCACAGGACAGAGAGAGAGCAACCAGCAGCAGAGTGAGTGTGTTGATCATCCTGAGTGTGGAGATGTGACCTCTGATGCTCCACACAAAGTACAAGATGAGTCAGCAGGACACAAGTACACTGGACAGACTGGAGATTTGCATCAGGACATGATGAGGGAGGGAGGAGCTCATGTAGTGTCACAGTTTATTTGAATCATAGCATTTATTTTCTGTTCATTTTGATGTAATGTGACTCATTATTCATCACTATGGAAGACAATATCAATATGTTCATGCTTGATTGTGTCTTCAGATAATGTGGTGTGTATCAGTTTGATTCATCCTCACAAAAAGAGAATTCATCTGGATGGTTTAGGGTTTACTAAAGTTTGCTGATTATCTGAGTGGAATCTGTTGTTTTTCAGAAGATGTCCAAAGCTGGTCCTCAGACAATTAAATATGTGAATAAACATGAACTAAACATATGAAAAACAAAAAATATCCATTATTTTGTGCTGTTCCTATATTTGTTATATCATTAGGACTGTAAAACATGGATTAGACAAGTAGGAAAAGTCAGAAAATAGTTCTCTAGTAATAAACAAAAGGGCTAACAAGGTTTCAGATGATCTGACACCAAACTCTTTCTGGAACAGTCATTTTTCTTACACTGGATGTTTGAAAAAAAATCCCCAACTTGTTGTTTTTGGGATTTTAAAAAGCATTTGTTTTATTTTTCAGAAATTTAAAAGCTTTTAAATGTTCTTAATAGAATTCATGAACATCCAGGTGGAGTTTTACCCTAACAATACAGATAACCGTTTTATCATCAGTGGGTTTTTTCCCTGTCTTCTGTCAATGTTGCCTCCAAAAAACAAACAGAACAAAATCATCACAGTATTTTATGTGACTATGTGGGTGTCGATTGAACTCAGTCCATTAGTGGTGAAAATAACTGATCTGACATTTATCACACTCAGTAATAAAGAGGAGGCTGACAGTGAAGAAACATAATGTGTCCACAGGTGATGAAGAGAGGAAGTAGTTTTTGTATGACTCTTCTATTTGTGTCTCTCACTGTGTCTCTTCGAGCGCAGTAATACACTGCTGTGTCCTCAGTCTTCAGGCTGTTCATCTGTAGATAGACTTTACTGCTGGAATCATCTCTGGAGATGGTGAATCTCCCCTGGACTGACTGGGAGTAATAGAAATGAGAACTGTATGTGTGCACAAAAGCGATCCACTCCAGCCCTTTACCAGGAGCCTGTCTGACCCAGTTCATGGGATAGTCTCTGAATGTGAATCCAAATCCTGTACAGGTCAGTCTGTGGGATTCTCCAGGTCTTTTAACCACTGATTCAGATTCAGTCAGAGTCTGACCATCAACACCTGTCAAGAGAGTGAAAAAAACACCAATTTACCTCCCCTGTTGACAAAAATGAAAGCTATGTGATATTAGTATCTGTGACTATGTTCACCTGCCCAGCAGAGAGTTAACAGCAGCAGCCCTGTCCTTCTGTCCATCATGTTCAACTGTTTGTCCTCTGCTCTCTGTCTTCCTCACTGCAGCCACATTAAAAGAGCCAGAACACATGTTTTGCATTGACTCCTCCTCACAGGAAGTCTACAGCTGGATTGGAGTTGGATCAGTTATGAACATTTGTGAATGAAGATTTGCTTTCATCCAAATGAAATAAAAGAGACATTTAATGTCTTTTTTTTTTTTTTTTACAGATTACAGATTATCATCAGTCGACCATGCAGGAATTCTCTTCACTGAAAAAAACATCACATCTCACATTTCTAGAAGAAACATGCTTTTGATTGCCTTTCTGCTATTGTAATTGTGCTATCTTTATAGTAAGATGTTCTTTGTTTTCAAAATTGTCAACTTTATGTATATTTATACCTAAATTGGATGCTTTCTTTAACTCAGCAAACTTTGGTGGACAGTTTATGTACTTTATGCTTAAATATCAGTTTCATGATTTCACACCTGCTGTTATTATCTTCTACTGAAAGTTGTTGTTTTCATAGTTCACATGTCACACACTGCTCAGTTAGTGTCATCCTATTCATATCCTCCACTGCCACCCTGAGGTCTTTGTAGGAACATTTTCTGTAGAGTTTTTGTAAGGCCTCTTCATTAACATGGAGCACTGTGGGTTTTGCACAGTAATAAACTGCAGAGTCCTCTGGCTGAGAGTTGGACAGTCTCAGAGACACCATGTTGTTGCTGGTATCTCTGGTGATTTCTATCCGTCCTTGCACACTGCTGGCATAATTGGTGCTTCCACCACCCCAGATAATCCCCAACCACTCCAGTGTTTTCCCTGCAGGTTGTCTGATCCAAGCTGTAGCATAGCTGCTAACAGAATAAGAGACCTGACAGGTGATGGAGAGACGTTGACCTGACTGCACAGTCACAGATTGTGGCTGTGTCAACTGTTCACTCTTGACACCTGTAAAGGAAACATGTTGAACATTGGATCAGTGTAATCTCAGTCAACAGTCAGTGTGTTGTGATCATACAGTGAGTGAGACTCACAGGATCCAGCAGCCAGCAGCAGCAGCAGAGCTACAGAGAACATGTTGGTAGTGAAGCTGGTGTGATGGAGCTTCTCTTGTTCTGCTGACAGCAACACATCAAGTCTTTATATCAGACTGGGAGGAAGTTCACTTTGCATCCAGAAGGATGCTGATGGGTTATAAAAGGACGTTCAGTGACTGATAGTTATCGTTTGGATTTGTGTTGTAAACATTGATTTTGGCTGATATCAAAGAGAATCATCATTAGAATATTGTCTTGAAGTTTGCATTGCTTTTCTCATTATTCATAAACAGTGAATCATAATTCAAATAAGGTTGATAAAAACATTCACTGATGTCAAAAGAATGTTTATTATTGGGTGCCCTGATAGCCTAATGGTTATGTCATGTGACCCAAGTGTTGAAGTGTTGTGACTGTCCTTGGTTTGATTCCGACCTCAGGCGTTTACCGCATGTCCTTCCCCACTCTCTCCCGTTTCCGAATCTATCCACTGTCCTATCCAATAAAGTCATAAAAGGCCAAAAATAAATCTTTAAAAAACAAGGAATAGTGGTTCTTCACCATCTTAAAAGCACATTGTAAAACAGAAGAACTGAACAAATGTTTTCTCACAAAAACAGTTTCATCATTTCTGCAAGTGTGTTGATGATCTTGAAATATTTCTTTTAGTATATTTTCGTGAATGTGAAATGCACAAACCAAACTTTGACTTGGCTTGGTGAGCTGAGTTTTTGTACAGTGTTTCTTCCTCCTGTGTCACTGTGGGTGTCGAGTACAATAATAAACAGCAGAATCCTCAGTGGTCAGACTGTTCATCTGCAGATACACCTGCTGTACGTTGTTGTTTCTGGAGATGGTGAACCGGCCTTGGACTGACTGAGAGTAGTAGATGCTGCTACTGTCACCGCTGACAGTAGCAACAAACTCCAGTCCTTTTCCAGCAGCCTGTCTGATCCAAGCGTTCCAGTAATTGCTATCAAACCCTGAATATGTGCAGGTCAGTTTGTGGGATTCTCCAGGCCTTTTCACCACTGCTTCAGACTCAGTCAGTGTCTGACCCTCAGTACCTACACACAAACAGCTCATCAGCTATTGTAATGCACCATATTCTTTTGAATTTCAAACAAAACATGGATCGTCCTTACCAGCCCAGGTAATTGAAAGAATGAGGAAAACAAACACAAACTCAGGTCTCTTCATTGTAAAAGTCATTTGTCTGTTCAGTCTACAGTGTGTTTGTCAGTGAATGAGTTCCTGTTTTAAACTCTCTAAACACATATGTAGAGATGGAAATGACGTTCATTTACATCAGCTCCTCCTCCTCCAACACAAACACATCTCATGTCATCTAAATTTATACACAACACTTGTTTTGTCGTCACTGTTTGATATTATATTTCATGGACAGATTAGATGTTTCCATTTAATCATTTGGTCACATTCATATTGATGTCATGTAGAAATGAGATGTGATGAATCCTGACTGTTAAAGCACACGTTGATGGAGGCCTTCAAAAACAGGAATTCACAAACCACAACATCCTGTTACTGTAGTAATGTTCGTGTGCGTGTGTGTGTGCGTGTGTATGTGTGTATATGTGTGTGTGTGTGTGTGCGTGTCATCCAATATCTTATCTTCTACTGCCCCCTGTAGGCTCTTGTGATAATACATTACTGGAGGTTTTTGTAAAGCCTCTCTAATGACTTTAACCACTGTGTACTTTGCACAGTAATAAACTGCAGAGTCCTCTGGCTGTAAGTTAGATAGTCTCAGACACACCATGCTGTTGCTGTCATCTCTGTCATGTCTTCATTTTGATGTGATGCGACTAATTATTCATCACTATGGAAGAAAATATCAATATGTTCATGCCTGATTGTGTCTTCAGATAATGTGGTGTGTATCAGTTTGATTCATCCTCACAAAAAGAGAATTCATCTGGATGGTTTAGGGTTTACTAAAGTTTGCTGATTATCTAAGTGGAATCTGTTTTTTTTTCAGAAGATGTCCGAAGCTGGTCCTCAGCCAATTAAATATGTGATTAAACATGTACTATACATATGAAAAACAACAACTATTCATTATTTTGTGCTGTTCCTATATTTGTTATATCATTAGGACTGTAAAACATGGATTAGACAAGTAGGAAAAGTTAGAAAATAGTTCTCTAGTAATAAACAAAAGGGCGACAAGGTTTCAGATGATCTGACACCAAACTCTTTCTGGAACAGTCATTTTTCTTTCACTGTAGAAAGACAGGACAAATACAAGTGGGGAAAAGTCTCAATAAAGCGGGGATTGTCTTTGCTCAGAAAACTACTAACAACCAGGAAGTAAAATAATCTTTTGACGTACAGCTCTATTATATTTCTGATCACCTACTGCCCCCTGCTGGTTTTCTAATAGTAAACAGCTGCTGTAGTTTTTTGTAAAGCTTCTCATCATCTGAAAGGAGTCTGGAATCACTGACTGACCAACATTTCAGCCAGTTTACTTCTCAAATCATCTTACATATGATTCATTTACACAAACCTTGTCCTTAATTACTTCAAATCTGTCTAATCGTGCATTATTAACAGTAGGTTAGTGACATATTAAATATTGTTTGTGATTAAAATCCTGACAAACCACGGCAGGAGTTTAATCAAGTCACAGTTTTGACCTTTTTAAATCATTTTCAAACCCGTTCTTACTGTTCCTTCCTCATCTGCAGAGAAATATATGCATTTGCATGAGAAAAGTCTTGAGCAGTCTTGAACCACCAGCTGAATGTCCTCAGCCGTGTCTGTTGCAATTTCAGTATCACGGCCTGCTTAAGTTTAACTATCTCACGGCCAAAACAATCCTAACAAGCATCATTAGTCAAGCAGCTACAGTGACTGAGACCATCTGCAAAGAAGAATGATAGCTTATTCTATAATCATAAGGTCAGCAAAGACACCGAATGTGCTGCGATGATTTTCCTCTTGCAGTTTCAAGAAGAGCAGTGATGTGAAATTATCAAAGAAGCTTCACTGGTTATCATTCAGTCATGTCTGCATCATTAAGTTTTAGTCTGAACTTGTAAATTTGGGTTTCAGACACTTTATTGTTCTGTTGTTACCAAAAACAAAGACCAACTTTGAAGCACAAATCCAGGACAAAGTTGATGCTGATCGACCTGAAACCTGTAATATTATTTGATGAGATAATTTTGCACTCTACCAGCCAAACAGGTGGTGATTCTGACCAGAAACCAAGAATCAGCAACAACAGTTCCTACATTATAAACAAATCTCAAGCTGAACTCAACCAAAGCATCCAAAAACTGCCATCTACTGAACAAGAACATGTTTTTATCTGCTCAGGAACATTGTCAGAATTCAACCAACAGTTAGGTCCATAAGTATTTGGACATTGACCCAATTTTCAGCATTCCAGCTCTGTACAACACCACAATGGATTTGAAATGAAACAATCAAGATGTGCTTTAAGTGCAGACTTTGAGCTTTAATTTGAGGGCATTTACATCCAAATCAGATGAACGGTGTAGGAATTACAATACATTTTATATGTGCCTCCACCTTTTTAAGGGACCAAAAGTATTTGGACAAACTAACATAATCATAAATCAAATTGTCACTTTTTAATACTTTGTTGCAAATCCTTTGCAGTCAATGACAGCCTGTAGTCTGGAACTCATGGACATCACCAGACGCTGGGTTTGGTCCCTGGTGATGCTCTGCCAGGCTTCTGCTGCAGCTGTCTTCAGTTCCTGCTTGTTCTTTGGGCATTTTCCCTTCAGTTTTGTCTTCAGCAAGTGAAATGCATGCTCAATTGGATTCAGGTCAGGTGATTGACTTGGCCATTGCAGAACATTGCACTTCTTTGCCTTTAAAAACTCTTTGGTTGCTTTCGCAGTATGCTTCGGGTCATTGTCCATCTGCATTGTGAAGCGCCGTCCAATGAGTTTTGAAGCATTTGGTTAAATATGAGCAGATAATATTGCCCGAAACACTTCAGAATTCATTCTGCTGCTCTTGTCAGCAGTCACATCATCAATAATATAAGAGATCCAGTTCCACTGGCTGCCATACATGCCCACGCCATTACACTACCACCACCATGCTTCACTGATGAGGTGCTATGCTTTGGATCTTGAGCAGTTCCTTCCCTTCTCCATACTCTTCTCTTTCCATCATTCTGGTCCAAGTTGATCTTTGTCTCATCTGTCCATAAGATGTTGTTCCAGAACTGCACAGGCTCTTTTAGATGTTTCTTGGCAAACTCTAATCTGGCCTTCCTGTTTTTGAGGCTCACCAATGGTTTACACCTTGTGGTGAAACCTCTGTATTTCCTCTGGTGAAGTCTTCTCTTAATTGTTGACTTGGACACAGATACACCTACCTCCTGGAGAGTTTTCTTGATGTGGCCAACTGTTGTGAAGGGGTTTTTCTTAATGAGGGAAATGATTCGTCTGTCTTCCACTACACTTGTTTTCCGTGGTCTTCCAGGTCTTTTGGCGTTGCTGAGCTCACCAGTGCGTTCTCTCTTTTTAAGAATGTACCAAACTGTTGATTTGGCCACACCTAATGTTTTTGCTTCTCTCTGATGGGTTTATTTAGATTTTTCAGCCTAATGATGGCTTGCTTCACTGATAGTGACAGCTCTTTGGACTTCATATTGAGAGATGACCTCACCAGATTCCAAATGAATATACCACACTTGAAATGAACTGCAGGCCTTTTATCTGCTCCTTGTAAATGAAATAATGAGGGAATAACACACACCTGGCCATGGAACAGCTGAGTAGCCAATTGTCCAATTACTTTTGGTCCCTTAAAAAGGTGGAGGCACATATAAAATGTGTTGTAATTCCTACACTGTTCATCTGATTTGGATGTAAATGCCCTCAAATTAAAGCTCAAAGTCTGCACTTAAAGCACATCTTGATTGTTTCATTTCAAATCCCTTGTGGTGTTGTACAGAGCTGGAATGCTGAAACTTGTGTCAATGTCCAAATACTTATGGACCTAACTGTATGTTAGGCTTTAAAGCTGCAGAAGAGATTTTATATACCAGCCCTTTGACATGCCTGAACAATCCAACTGTAGAGCTCAGCTGACAGGGTTTCAAACAGGTTAGACGCGACTCCAGTTTCATCCTCTTTACACTGGCTTCCATTACATTTTAGACTTAACTTTAAGGTTCTTTAAATTACTTACAGGGCATTTCATGGTTTGATTCCTCTGATCTTTAATCTCCTTAAACCCTGTTTGTACTTTGAGATCCTCTTTTTGTTCCAGACTGATGCCGACAGACCTTTTAAAATAACAGGCCCAAGGTTTTTGGAATAACCTGCATTAAATGTAATCTTAAAACATACTTCTTTACACAGCCCTCTGTTATTTTATCTGACTCTACTTTCTATTTTCCTTATGGGTTTTGACATTTTGAACTTTATTATGGCTTGTCTACTGCATTCATTGTCATTTACTGTGTTTGTTGTTGCTTTATTCTTATTTTATGTGATATCTGCATGCTCTGTCCTTAAGTCGTCAGTAAATAGGTTTTAATGTTTTGTTTTACATGATCTTTGCATGCACATACGTATGCATGCATACATTTTTTCATTTTCCCAATAGCTCCACTCTCTGCTGCTTTGCTTCTGTTATAATTACTGCAGCCACTAGAGGGCGCCAGTACCAAGAAACACAATATGAGCCACAGCAAGTTGTTTCCTCAAATGACTTTTTCTAAGGACAGTCTCTGGAATGATGTAGCTGTTATGGTTGGGCCGTGTGTTTGGCCTCTGGATGGGGCGTTTCTAGTCACTATGGTGTTTAAAGGCTACATATTGCTGGATTTACTGTTGTTAATCCAGTTTGTAACTCTGTGTTTGCATGTGCTTGTATGGAAGAGGGAGGATATACAGTAACAGTCTCTGTGCTGTCAAGTCAATGCACCTCTGTATCATACATCAGCCGAAGTAAATCCAGTGCAAATCTGTCAGCATCTTTAAATTACTGTATAGCCAGTATTTCACATGGAGGTGGAACTACAGCTGCTGCACATGGAGCTTTGTCTCACTCTTATGGACAATCAGAGTAATGCAGGAGTGTTAGGAATATACACTGTATTATCTTAAAACAAATCATAATCAATGAGGCAAGTTATGACAAACTTTGTTCACCACATTTGAATTTTTATTTATTCATTTTTTTAAAGACAAGAATCAATGCAGTGATACAAAATGCATTCAATACACGGAATTCCAATTTCATTTCTTATTATCCTTTATTTTCATGTATTTTTGTTGCATTTCCTCTTACATACACACCAAATGCAAAACTAAAACCTTAAAACAAATGGCTATTATAGAGCTGTTATATAAAACATAATAATGCAAGTCATTCTACTTTAAAAGTCAGTCAAAAATCCTTCAAAGTTGATGTTTGGGACATAAAATGGGATCTTTCCTGTGGTCATCATCATTTAGTCTAAAAGGGGGAAAAACCAGAGAATGTGTCAGCATCAGTGGACAGTTTTGTTTTGTGCAAAAATGTATAAATGTCTGATTCAAATGATGATATTATTTTTAGAAAATTCTTAATATTAAGCTGTAGATATATAATAAAACCAAACAAGTGACATGATAAACCAGACTGGAAGATTGCTTTAAAACTCCAACATGACTAGTGCTGTGTCTTACCTTTATGACTGTCGCTATGACGCTATAGATGACAGAGATGAGGAAAAGGACGCTGAAAATAACAGCCATGTACCAGCTTCCCACACCTGTATCATCGTATATATCGGCATGAAAGACGTCGTCTAAGAAATCACAGTGCTCCAGTGTGTCTGTGGAAGAAGTAAAATGAGGTCAGTCAACTAGTCCACTGACTTCGTTAAACTGAGAGAGGAATTGCAGAGATTTTAATTTTAAAAAACATGCAGTGACTAAATGGACTCATTGTGTGTAATATGTTAATGTTTGATGTGCAAGAAGATGTGAGAGCTCTGGTACCTGGTTTAGATATATTCAGGGACAGGGTGGTGTTTGCATGTGTCACCCTGCAGGTGAGGACCACTGCGGGTAAGGAGTCCACTTGGGACAGACGGAGGTGGCTCTGGATGCTGAACTTTCCATCTGGGCCTCTGTGTGGCTCACTGGTATTGTAGTTCCAAAGCTGTGTGTTATTGTCACGCAACCAGGTGATGTTAATGGACGCAGGGCTGAAGCCGAGGACAAGGCACACGAGTTCATTAGAGCCCTGGAGCAAAAAGGCTGAAGGTTGGCTTTAGGTCACTGAGGCTGTGGAAAAAAGAGATAAAGGTTTATTTTTTGGTTAATTTTAAGAATTTGAGGAGCAAAAAAAGAGAAAAAACTCAAACTCACCAAATACATCATCCATAGTGCTTTTAAATGCTGATTCGGATGACTCATGTCTGACAACACAAGAATACGTGAACCTTTTGTCCGCACTGTTGGAGACATTTAGTCGGCTGCTCATCAAATAAGAGCTGCTCTCTGTGTGCTTCCATGCAGGACTGTTGATGTAACGAGACGATGGGAGTGTCTGGCCATCCTCTTCCCAGTACACTATGATGTTAGATGGGAAAAAGCCAGAAACCAGGCAAACAAGTGTGAGGACGTCAGACATGGACAGCTCAGATGCAGCTGGTTGCATTATCTTCACCGTTGGCGGAAACACGCCTGGAAGAAGAAAACAGTAAATAAAGGTTCATATTATCCCACCAAACAGCCATTATAAAGAATATTATTTTGGGAGAAGTCAGTTTCTGATGAACAGCTTTTATTTTTTACATTACTTTTGCTTTTGCTGATATGGTCTTCATAGCCCTGTTTGGCACATCGATGCTTTCCTTGGCAAGAAACTTGTTTGTGTGCATTCCAGTCCTCTGCTGACACGTTGAGGAAGCTCTGCAAAGTCTCTGTCCCATTGCTGTGACTCACCGGTGACTCCATATGGGCATTTTGAGTGAAATTTTTGTTACCTACTTTCCAGGTGACGGAGAAATCACTAAGGCGAGGGCCGACCAGAAGACAGGTAACAGTCACCTGTGCTTTGCTTTGAAGCTGCTGCAGTGTTGGTCCCTGAACATAGACGCCAACTATCTGTGAGGATGCTGGTGTTACTGAGAAAAACACACAACATTGAAGAAATGAAGAATAATTGTTTATTCTATTTATTCCACATCTATTTAAATTTGATGTTGGATTGTGTTTTTCTTTTACCTGAGCAGAGGCTGGTTTCCTTCTTGGCTGTTTTGTTCAGAGACCCGTCAGACACTTCACAGCTGAAGACCTTCCCTGATTTCCAGTCTGCTTGAGGGATTTGCAGTTGACTGGTTACCACCACACGTCCATCTGCAGTCAGGCTGATATCAGGAGATGATGGAGTTGTTTGCGGTGAATCAGGAACCCATTTAATTTGAGGGTTGAAGCCCCGTCCAGAGCACAAGAGTGTCTGAGGTCCTGAATCTCCACTGGGAGCCAGAAGAAGTTCCACTGATGGGTCCACTGAAGAGACATGAATCAGTGCATCAGTGAACCATTAACCAGATTTAATCAGACAAACAAAGTGTGAAACATCAGAGAGAGAGAAGAGCTTGTTCTCTCACCAAAAATATTGCCAATGGAATTTGACTTAAAGCTTGTGGAGAAGCCTTGATTCACTTTGCAGGTGAAGTTCTTGTCTTTCTTCGGGTAATGTTGAGGAATAGTGAAGCGTCTGCTGACTGACTGGAGGTCTGGACCTTTAGGAAGTTCTACATATTGTTTTTCAGAGATGTCCTCATCATTGGCCTGAAAGGTGATGTACAGGTCACGTGAGGAGAGATTTGTGATGTCACACTGGAGAACAGCACTGTCTCCCTTCAACAAATCTGGAAGAGATCTCCTGATCTCCACAGATGGAGGTGCCACTTCAGGTCCTGGATGATCACAGTAGGAAACACAACACAGTTCATTTATTTATGTCCTTTGTGGACACAAGATGTGTGGCTGCCATGTCATATAGTTGTCCTACCTGGAACATTTACCGTCTTCTCAGTGAGTGAGAAGCACTTATGTTCTGCTTTGCAGGTCACACGCTTCAGTTTCTTCCACCGATCGGAGGTAACCCTCACATTACTGGTGATATGAGTTGAGTTTCTGTCCCTGTTCACTGTGTCCGTTGAGTCTCTTCCATCCATCATCCAGGTCACCTTGGCATCAAAAACAGTGTGAACCACACATGTTGCAGTCACCTCAGATGTTGACATTACAGCCTTGAAGCTGGGAGTCTCCACATGAATGGATGGAGAGGTGCTTGAATGAACTGTCCATACAAGAAAAGAGAGCAATGAGGTGAGACCAGGTCATCAGTAAACTCTGTCTATGTAAATACATAGTCTCTCATGTTACAATACCACACTGACATTGTGCTTTAAAACTAGATTATTTGATGGTTTCTATCTTAAAACCAAATCAGCTGGGAGTCTCCACATGAATGGATGGAGAGGTGCTTGAATGAGCTGCAGGAAAAGGATGTTAGTCCATACATGTTAATCTGATCCAGTCTACTCAATCAGTTTCAAAATGCAGTTTAAATTTCAACGTATTTAACTGCAGTGTGCTGTGAGACATACTTACTTTGACAAATACTTAACGTATTGTTGAATTCGCTGTCTTGGTGCATGTAAAACTTGAGCCTTTGGCCCATTCTTCCATATTTGGCTCGATCTCGCTGGTAACAGTGAAGGTTTTCTCGTCTGCCCCCACACTCTGCAGCTTCCTTGAGACTGGTGTAACGGTCATATCCTGGTTGTCCTGTTTCCACTCCACGCTCAGTTTGTCTGGAAAGAAGCCACTTGGGGTGCAGACGAGTCTCACTTTTGAGTTCCCAACTTCACCGTCCCAGACAGGGTGCAGTGTGATGTTTGGAGGGACAACCCGTGGAGCTGAGGTAGAGCAGAGATTACTTTGTCTTTCTAAATGTTAGATGTGAACATTTGAAAAAAAAACATCTGTTTTGATCTCAGTAATACGTACCTCCAGAATCTGGTCAGTAACCAAACATTAGGTCTGGAGTCTAAGTGCAGTGTGTTTGTATTAAGGCTAGGTGGCAGAGTTGTACAGATGTTTGTGTTGCAGAGTTGCAGAGTCAGGTGGAGATGTGGCTCAGAAGTCTGTTGCACAGATGTTGAGCGTGATAGGGCAGAGTGATCAGGACCAGCAGCAAGCGGAAGCATTGAGCAACACCCAGGTCTCAAAAAAGTAGCCAAATACAGAAGTGAAACGCTGCTAAGAGCAACGGAGCATCACAGACACCAGGTGTGAGGTGTGGTTAGGCCAGTAAGACAAGCAGAATGCACATTTGAATATCTCACATCAGTTTACATACATTATCACATGACTTCTCATGACTTTGCCAAAGGTTTTAGTTCTCAAGTCTGGTAATAATAGACTCAGAAGGCAACCGACTGTAAAATGTCTCAATTTACATATTGACTTGAACATGGGCTGTTGAGTCCAGGTGCTGGGGGATGTGATGAACATGACAGCACGTTAAAAAAGACAAATGTTCAATAAAACCAAGAATACATTTGTGAGGATTCTGGATTCAACTTTTATAGGACAGCAGGCACAGTTTCAAAACAATGCAAGACAAAAAAAAAGTAGAAGGAGCAACATCGGCCTTATCTTCATTCATACAGTTATTTCAAAAGACATGAAGCTTCTGTGATTAAAATGAGAAAAGGATGATATACGTGATGACTTACATGGCACTATGAGTATATAAGAACAATGTGTGGAAAATACTTTTTTCTTTTTACAGAAAGTTCTTTTCTTATTCTCCTTGTTTCATTTGACCTAAAGAGAAGAAAAAGAAAAAAAACTATTTAAACACACTAAAATGAAAACACTGTAAACCACATAAATGTGTTGTTAGATGTCTGAGTTGATGTTCTGATTAGTGAATACACATTACAATACAACACTGCTTTTCCACAAATTATCACTGCTTTATTCAGATTACTATTATCAATATGTGGCACAATCAACATGTTACAAGAGGCTGGGTTGCAGATCTGCTAAATTATTTTAGCTCAATGATCTTATTAGAGACAGAATTTTGGGATGATATTGTAAACACAACAACAGCACTACCTGCAAGATGTAATAATAATGATAATACTACTACTAATAATAATAACAATAACAACAACAACAATAATAATAATAATAATAATAATAATAATACATTGCATTTATTGAGCGCTTGTCAAAAACTATGGCCCTAAAATATGTAGTGGTCACTTCAGAAATAGGATTTAATGTTTCTTTTCAATAAAAATCACTCATTTGGACATTAAATTGCATTAACATGTGTCCTGATATTTTCCCTCTCTACTGTCACCATTAATAGGTGATGTTTATAGAATTTAGACATTTATAGAATTAAAATAAAGCCACGTATAAAAGACTGTGTTGACATACGGTAGGTGTAGAAAATAATTTAATTGTTGTTCAGAATTATAAGGAAATAAATAAACAAAACTAATTTATGGGGGGAAAATCTAAATTTTACAGCAGCTGTCAGTTTTTGTTTCATTGTATAGAAAAGTCAGAGATTATCAGTAAATGAACAACCCAACAGTTATTTTAAATATTATACTGATAGTACTGAATTACATTTATATATTTTTTGCAGTAAATTTAATTTATTTTTATTTTTCCTGCTTTCTTAAAATACATACAAATTAGGTTAAATGATCTCTAATTAAATTTGTAGTTCTGTCTATAAAGGTTTGTGCCAATACTATCAATTTGATGGTCTTTTCTTCATAATTTACATAATTATGTCAATTACAACTATTTCTCTCTCCTTTATTTTTTAGAAATGTAAAATTAACTATATTATTCATAGAGATTTTTCTTCACTTTCAAAAAAATGTATCCAACAATGACAATAATTATCTGTAATTATGTGTGTAGCTCTTTATATAAAGACTTACGGACGTACTTTTCATTATTTGTGAACAACAGGCTGATATTGTAAGCTGTCAGTGATGTGTCTGTTATTTGTAATAATTCAGGTCAAATCTATAAAATTAAAAAGTTTTGTTCTGCAGAACATTTTGGTCGATCAAGTTATTGAAGGTGTTTGATCAGAACGATTTAGGAACAATCTGCAAACTCAACAGTGTTTCTCTGCAAAACATGCATTAAAATAAAAGTAAATGTATTGTCTCTTCCATATATTTGAATTAAGACAATTGTTTTTAATTTTACATTTAAAAAATGATTTAAAAATAAAATCTATTTTGTGTTCAGTTTTTAAACACAAAAATCCATCTCCCCTGTTGTCTCTTTCTGGTTGAGTTAAACCCAGATCTGTGCACAGGACAGATAAATGCATCATTACCTTGATAACAGTGGCTCCAATGGTGAAGAGCAGAGTGATGAGGAAGAGGAGGATGAAGGTGAGGGCTGTCTTGGCCAAGCTGCCGTCTTCTGCCTCCTCAGCTTTGTTCCATTCATCGTTGATTTCAAACATGAGCTCTGGATGTAGTGCACAGTAATTATTCAGTTAATACTTGGAACAGTCCACATCCAGCTTTGAGCTGTGGCGTGTGAGATGACATGCTGTTAAGTTACATAACATATTTTATCATCTCTGAGGTGACAGTAAATTTTATCTGTCAGTCAGCTTGTCAAAAGCTGGCTCAATAGTTTTGCATGTCCTTTTAAAACGTTATTAGATCAGTCCTACAGTGACCCTGACTTGCTCTTGAGGGACCCCATCATTAGTGTTGCGTGACTTGGCTTGTGAATCCCTACATTCATTGTTTGACCACGGAGCAGAGCAATCATCTGTGCAAGACCCAGTGGAGGAAACACAGTCGCACAAAGACAAGTCACAGAAGCAGTGTTAGTGCACTGATTTCATTAAACTGCTGACTAAAGTTAGCACGCTGGTGAAAATCTACAGAAAAAGTATGATGGTGAACGTGTATAGAGCTCAAAAATGCTGATACCTGCACCTAAGTTGTGTTGCATTAGAACAGCACTGTGACTGTACACTCACAATAAACATGTAGCCGTCAGTAGACATTAAATAAAGACATGAGTTGCACGTGACAAACATCAGCAGAGTTGCAAAGGTTTTTTTTTTTATTTTGATTTTGAATCTGCATTAAAAACACACAAACACAACATCATATCACAAGCAACAAACAATGAACAACAAAGAACAGGAGACGCTGCGACATGGAATGACATCTACTGGGCCTTGCACGTGTCGGGGACGTTCATGTTGAGGTTGACCAGGTTGGTTCTGTCACCTGTTCTGCATCCAGTGGACCTGACAATGGTTTTGGTGGAGTTGGCCAGGGATTCGTGGTAAACTAAACAGTTGTACACCACATCACGCCTCTCCCACTGCTTCAGGTCGAGGGATAAGTGGCTGTAAGCAGAATAGAATCCGTTGCTTTTGACCGGCTCTGTGGTATTAGACTCATATTTTGAGTCTGCTTCCTGGTCATCAACAAGCCAAGACACGAAAACGTCCCGAGGGAAGAAGTCTTTCACATAGCAAGTCAGGGTCACCATTTCTTTTCTAGTGTGTTCTACAGGAGGCAGCATAAACACTGAAGGAGACTGAGGTTGTCCTCCTGCAAGCACGAGAGAACAATTAGATCTCATTCCACAGATTAAAGTGCCTAAAGTACCGGAGACAATCTGAGCCACAACAAAAGTACACAGAGACAAATGTATTTGATGGACAGTCACTGAGTAGTGTTCTTACCAATATTCCTCTTATAGGTTTCCCTCACATCCCCAAACCAGTCTTCACTTTCAACAACACAGTCACGTTTTGTCCCCTTGGCCCATTCGTCATACGTGATGTCAAGTGAAAGTTCAAACAGGCCTTTCTTTCCTTTTGGAGGGACCATAGATGCGTCGGCCATATCACTTTTATTCTCGTCCTGCCACAATATTTTCTCGATTCTTCCATTGTTTATCTTGACTTGACATGTTAAAGTTCCTTTTCTTCTTACTAACATGTCCTCAACTGAGGGATCAATGATATTAATCTCCACATCTGCTTCCTTACATCCTACAGTATCACCTGCATGATGAAATAATGAACAATTATTGAGCAGACAGACTTGATAAAGAATGCAAACAGGAATTCATTCACATTGTAATGATTTACTCACTTGTTGTGTCTCCTTTGTAGGTCACAGATGCATTCTTGTTTGCAGGAGCATTGTTTTCCCCTTTCCCCTCAAACAAACATGTGAATGTTACTCCTTCAGCCCACTCTTCACTCTTCACTGTGAGGAAACTGCTTGCACTGTACAGGGTGCCATTGTCGCCTGTCTTTTGTCCAAAAGGTGCTGAGATCTCCTCTTTTTGGCCAGTCACTTCATTTCCGTTTTTCAGCCATTTGAACTTATAACTGTTTGGTGAAAAATCTTTGGCAACGCAGGAGAAGGAGACTTCGCCTCCCTCGTCAGAGGAGGAACACACTTTAAGAGTTGGCAACTGATAAACCGGCACTGAAAAACAAACACATACACAAATATATGTATGCAGAAGCAGGGAATAATATATATATGCAGAAGCTGAGGTGAACGAGGCGCTACAAAGATAGAATCTGGATTTACTGTAAACCTACAAGAAACATGAGTTTGTTCTGCAACTTGCACACACATGTGCTCCTAAATGAACTCTTCTAATGACTACTACAGTGTGCATCAAGAGTCCAAAGGAAAATTTTAGCGTCACAAAATCACATTACAGCAGATCTTGAATGCTCACTTCTGCATATACATTGACTGGCAAGCAAACACAGACTACTGATGACATTAATTATCAGCGCACAGTGAAAGTGGAGGCAAGCAAAGATCAGCAAGAACTGGAGTCATGCGACAAAAGAGAGGAAAACAGCGGAACACGCTACAGCCGTCTGTTCTCAGACAGCTGCAGAGGACACACGATGCATTAGTGAGGAATTAGAACAGAACAAACGTGAGCAAGCTTTAACCTTTTCATCCCACCTCACTGTGGCTTTTCCACAAGGCCTAATATGAATTTAGAGATATTTCAGCTGCTGTTTGATCCTGGAAAAGCTGAATTTGCTGTTCTCTGTTTGTACAAGTATATTCATTTCTTTTTAAAAAGTTAAACTAATTCTAGTTGTCTTTAATATGTTTTTAAAAACTAAAAAACAAGTCATAGTGATTTACTTTCTGTAGACATGTTACAGTTATATAAGCAGTTAAAGGCTCTATTCTGATCCTTATCACAAGAAGCAGTGACTACATGTGGCCTCTTAGAATTTATTAGCTGGAGTTAATTTATTTTCTATATAGTAATAACAAAAATGTCATAATATTTATTGTATTAAATCGAGCGTTAAGGTGTTGTCACTAAATTGCTCCTGCAGTTTTTACAAATTATAAATGACACCATTTTGCAAAAAACCCCTAAATCCTTCAGTTTGGTGTCTAATTTTAAAATATGTGAACAGTTTTGTCATGTGAAACCTTTCAAAATGAAAATCAGCTGCTAAAAAGTCATAATTTAACACATAGCATGGGTCTTACTCGTAAATGTGACAGGAGTGTCGACATTCCCGGCAGGATGAGTTGCGACACACAGGAATTTTTCATTTGGGTTCCAGTCCTGTCTTCTCACTTGGATCTGACTGACTCCAGAGTACACATTGTCCTTCAGTACTGGAGGATACTGGATGAAGTCCGTCACGGCCGCACCGCTTTTGGTCCACGAGAAAGTCAGTGAGGAGGGAGTGAAGCCGGTGGCCAGGCAGCCAAGACTGACCATAGTTGAATCGCCAGTGTCGCATGGTATCAGAGGAAACACGGTTGGCTTAGTCGAAGTGGCTGAGAAAAGGAACACAAACACAGAATTACAGTATTAAAATAGAAATAAAATCATGTAACACATTTTCTTTGCCAAGAATTAGTTCAAGAGAAGCCACTTGAGGGGATTCAAGAGGAACAGAGTGTCTTGAATCACCTCAAAGGACTGCACGGTTTCACAATCACAGGTCTTTAAAAAATAAAATAAATCAGAACGCATCCATGTGGAGTGGAAAAATGACAGTAACCATTGTTCCTTTTCCCCAGTAGTCAAAAGCATCGTCACAGTCTAATTAGTCAGCGCATTCAATGTACAGAAACCTCAAAGATGCTGCTGGTTCACTGACATCTAAATACGCCACATTAAAAATGTCAAATATTACATTTTGAATGACAGGAGTGGAGACAAAGAGCTTGTTTTACCTGATGTGACAGTGACCGTTGTTCCTTTTCCCCAGTAGTCAAAAGCAATGTCACAGTGAAACATGTCAATACATCCAACATACAAAAACCAGCATCCTAAAGATGCCTAAATATGTCACACAAAGCAGTGGATTTCACCCAAGTTTTTGTACAGAATGAAGTTTATTTCAAGATAAATCAAAAAGGCTGAATTTTCTTCACTCTGGATATTTTCAAATCTTACTTACCAGAAGTTACTGTGACTTGCGTTCCTTTCCCCCAGTAGTCAAAGTAGGCGTCACAGTGATAAATTACAATCTGACTCTAATACAAATACTTGCACTGCCTAAACCAAGAGAAGCATGCACGTTTCAGTGACAGAGCAATTCCCACCACACCATGTAATATCAATTTCCCCAGAGATGTTCTTTTCCTGTGGTTATATAAAACTATGCTAGTGCCAACAGTCGGTGAGCACTTCCTGTTTATCAGCTCCAAGTCCTGCAGCATGAAGCTCACACAACCAGACAGACTGGATTCAGCTGATACTGGGCTGCACGGCTGCTTTAAGGAAGAAAAGTAAAGATTTAGGTTTGATTCTCATCCACTTATGGTTGCTGGTCAGTTTGGCCCTTTGAGTGCACAAGAGGCTTTTAACCAGAAAGCCCACTCAAATAATTCTCTTTGAAAAACCCAGAAAAACAGACTCCTGCTCTTTTAGTCTCTGCTGGGGGGAGTATAAGAGACACATTTACCTTCAAAATAATGTTTTGATCTGATATCTTTGCTGTTAGATTGTAAAAACACAAGCCTGCATTCAAACAACTGGTAATAAAACCCTTCATCATCTCTTTCCTCCGTCCTATCTGCAGAGTGTTCACCTCAACTTTAACTTCAACTTCAACGTTAACCAGTTGTAAGAAATGCAAAGAACAGTGTGAGGAAACACAGAACCTGGAGACAACGCAAATCCAAAATTTCTGCCGTGACCCTTGGACAACTCCATAACTATAAAACTGTATTACTTCAAATTCAGTTTATTAAGTGAATACGGTGAATCTATGGAAGCGCCTGCATCAGCTAACACAGTGTTATTTAGGACAAAGGCAGACACTGAAACTGATAATCTCAACTGGAGCTACATTTACAGGTAATAATAAAGACGTCTCTCATCACTGAAATAACGTTTATGTGGTTGTGCAGTGTTTTAAAAGTCAACCTCAGCAAACTCACTTATGCAATAATATTTAAAATGTGCTGTGTGGCTTTTCACATGCATCCATCACAGTTCTATTTGTATAAAATAAAAAAGATTACATTGGTAAAATCACTTAACAACCAGTTGCCCTCACAGTGTTTTGTCGTTTTAAACAGGTAAGAGCTTCATTTGCCTTTTGGTTTCCACAGCATTTTGGAAAACCAGAGAACAATTATGCATTTTGAATGAGTTAATGTCAGATGATAGTCAGGATCCCGGCCCCAGCCCCTGCTCCTCCTTTATCTGCTGCCTAATCAGCAGCAAGTGTGAACACCTGAGCAGAGGCTGCCTCACCTGCCACCAATTACAACTGACTCAACTAACTCTGGCTCAGTCAAACTCTCTGCCAGATCGTCTTAACCTACAAACCATCCCTTGACTGGTTCCCTGCCTTGTCCGTCACTCGTCTCCCTGGAATCACTTTTAATCAGTGTCAGATTCCCTCATTCTGAACTAACCACCTGGATCACCTGCCTGCTTCAGCTTCCCCACAAGGCTATGGGAAAGTCTGAGGAGCTCAGCAAAGATCTGAAAAAGCAAATCACTGACTTGAACAAGTCAAGAAAATCATTTGGAGCCATTTCAAAGCAGCTTCAGATCCCAAAATCATCTGTTTGTAAGTTAAAAATGCATGTTTCACTTCCACCATGAGGAAGAAAACACAAACTATCACCTGCTGCTGAGAGACAACTGGTCAGGATGGTCAAGAGTCAACCAGGAATCAGTAAAAAGCAGGTCTGATGAATTAGAAGCTGCTGGAACACAGCTGTCAGTCTCTTGTTGGGAATATTTTGTTTCTTTAACCATTATTACATTTAATTTACTAACTATATTAATCACAATTTATATAATCATCATTTAGACATATTTAGTCATAGCTTGCTTTATTAAAATCACGCTTACAATACCTATATTAAATTGCTATCACCAATAATGGATGTATGTCGACCATCACAGACAAAATGCAGAAGTGTGCATACGGAGGGTTGACCAAGCATTAACCCTTACCAACAAAACCGAGAGGGGAGTTTACGAGACTCAGGATGGATGTTGTTTGGACAAGCCATATATTCTAGCAGGGAGGTTGCTCACGTCTGGTGTTGTAATTCTTACTTAAAGATAAGCAGCGGTTCATTTAGCAGAAGAGAAGGGTCTTTGTATTTTTTTAGAAAACTAAAGCATGGACCAGCACAAGTCCTGTAGAACATAAGGTTAAAAGTTCAATCATCAGACGAAGGAACATGCTTAAACATAAGCAATGTTCCATATTAAATATCTTAGAAGAAGGAGTATTGAAACCAAAAATATATGATCAAAAGACATTGATAAATAACGCTTGAAGATATTAGTTTCAACAATATACTAAAATTACATAAATGATACAACAGCAAGAGTTTATAAATTAATTAGTGAAGATCCTGTACATTGACAGTTAAATAAATAAGTTAAATAAATCTGCTTTATAGATACTGGCAATTAGATAATTAAATAATTCATACTTTATTCATTCTAAATAGAAGTTTAACCTTTGGCACAGAAAGAGACTCTCTCCACAGAGCAGAGAGTCACACTTAGAGCTGAATATGCATAAAGTAACCAGATTCCAGGAAGAAGACGACTCTGGACTGATGAAGAACTCCTGGCTGATTGGAGGATTCAAGTCTAAACCGCGAATCCTCCCAACAATAGACCAATCAGATAGAAGCACATTTCCATATGAGAAAACTATGTATAGTGGTAAAGTTAGGGTCTCTTTGTCTCTCTTCCTTGTGACGAGCTTGATGCAGAGATCAAGCTAGATCAAGCGAGAACCTGTATGCATACATTCTGATCATCCAATGCTACTAAATATTCTTAAATGAATATATTGTCTTGGGGTCTTCATTGCCTTGTGGTGACACCTCGGTAGCAATTAAAAAACACGCCTTAACAAAATGGTGACCCCGACGTGATGTTATTAGAGGTGATCGACTGACGAGGACAGTGACAAGGATTGGCAGAGGTCTGGGACCGGAGATTTTCGGGAGGACCTGACTGGGAGTCTGAGCCACACAAAACTCACAAGGCCGGCCTGAAAAAAAGGTGAGCAGAAACCTGTTGTTTTAAGAAACCAAATTCTGCATATTGGAAACAGCTAAATTTTGTGAGTTCTGTGGGGTAAGGAGAGACCTGTCTTAAATTGTTTCAATTTTAAATAAGCAATAACTGAGTTGATACTGAATTGCATTGTATGATCAGAAACCTAAACCGGTAACGTGGGCAGACAGCTGTTTATACTGAGTTGATCTGTGCCAGAAATGATGATGAATAAGTGTTAATGGAAAGAAGTGTCGATAAACTGTCCTTGCAGCCTTAAGCTGTAGTGTTATTAATTGGCAATAGGAATCTCTGAAGGGAAAAGAGTGCAGGACTTTTGATTTGCAATCTTAAATTGCAATAAGTCGGTGTATTGGCAGCACTATATAATCCTTTAAAGAGCCTGGTGCAGCAAATGATATGTGCACTTGAATGTGGCACGATTAAATCATTAAAGCTTAACTGCAGCACTAAGTGAGCTGTATGCAGGGAGGGTTTGATGTGCCACAGGTAATCTAGATCAGTGATTTTTTGCTGAATTTATTTTATGGTGTGGGCAAATTTCTAAAATTGTACAGGCGAGTTGTGTAATAAAGTCCTGACAAGATTGCTGTTGTCCTGAGCAGTGATAGGACTTATCTCGATAAAAAGGGACAGTGTTGGCATCTGCTTAGGACATGAGTGATTGATTGCGGGTTGCGACTGATGTACACGTTGGCAGAATTAAGACGTCATTTTTGTATGAATGAGAGAAAAGTGTGAAGTTGAGGGGTGTGTGTATGAGTGTGTAACAATAAGCTGCAGTTGGGGAAAAGATAATACAACATTAGAAATAATAATTATAATATTATTAAAATAATAATAATAATAATGAGTAAAAAACTGAAAACCTGTGTTGATTAAATTGATCGTAATAATTAAAATATGGCGTAGTTAAATTGAATGAAAAAAAAAAAAAAACAAACCCAGAGGGGGTTCTGGAAGACAAGAGGGTCGAGTGAAAATTTTTCATCCTTGGTCTTTTTTGTCTCCCTGATCACCTTCTTTAATATTCTCCTTGACATGAGAGTGGAGGAAGACCGAGAGAGAGGTATTTGGTCTAGAACCACTGCAACATATTACAAGATAAGAAGCTGACTCGTATTCATTCAGGATTATTTCAGAATTTTAAGAGATACCAGACGCGTAGACACTGTTGAAAGCCGTTTGAGGTCATTAGAGCTGTGTGTAAAGATTCTATTCTGTTTGGTTGCTGGTTAAGTGAAACAATTGCTTATTATTTTTGGTGGGATTATTGAAATAGGGGTTAAAATAAAACCAATAAATAAATACTAATAAAATAATATAAAATAAAACTGATTAGATGAGTAAAGATAAAGAAAGGATACGCAAGTATGTTTTGAAGTTGTGGGGAAAATGGGAAAAACAGAGGTTAATCTCCAGCAAACCTGATGCTCCACTACCCAGTGCTCAAACAGTCGTGTGTATCACCAGCAGCTGCTGAGCGTCATGAGAAGTTGGTTGAGTGGGAAGAAGATAACAAACGCAAATGGGGGTCGAAGTATAAGAAGTTGTGACTACCCAAGTGTGTAACCTTATCATCCGTGTGTGCAAGTTGAAAAAGGAGGACCGAAGGAGGAAGTTGACGCTGAGAGAGCCGTGCTGGTACTGACATCTAAACAGGAAACTTCTATGCACAGAGAGAACGCAGAGAAGCAGGTCAAGCCCACAACTCCACCCATAATTCCAGCTGCTGAAGAGTCCATCACACAGACTAAGCAAGCCCTGGCACAGGCAGCTGGATTGGCAGCTCCTGACTACACCAAGACCTTCTTTTTGGATGTTTCTGAAAAAGGAAAAGTGGTAAATGCTGTCCTTTTTCAGAAAAAAGGAGGGAGAAAGAAGAGTGTTGATGTATCACAGCTTAAAACTTGATAATATGAAAGCCAAACTCCACATGACTGCACAGAAAAAGCAAAGCTGGACATCAAACTAAGAGTCGATCTGGAAACAGAACCACTGGAGAATCCGGAAATGATTCTCTTCACAGATGGCTGTTGCTACAGAGGAGAGAAAGGAAACATAGCATCCTTTGCTGTCGTGGAATTGAACCAGCAGACAAGAACCTATGAGACAAGAGACAAAGGCATCATTCCTCAACCAGCATCTGCTCAGTTGGCTGAAATTGTGGCCCTCACTCGTGCATTAGAACTATCAGCTGGAAAGAGAGTGAACATCTACACAGACTCAGCCTATGGACATGGAGCTGTCCATGTTGATGGACCTCAGTGGGTGAGAAGAAATTTCCTGACTACAGCCAACACCCCAGTTAAACACAGAACTCAACTGGAGGAGCTGATACAAGCAATACATCTCCCAGCTGCATTGGCCGTGATGAAATGTAAAGGACATCAGAAGCTGGACAACAGTGTAGCTAGAGGAAATGAGGCTGAAGATGCAGCTGCAAAGGAAACAGGAGGCTACACTGCAAAAAAAATGACACTAATGGAGACACAACTACCAGAACTGACAGAAGAAGACATCAAAGCCATGCAAGAGAAAGCAGGAGTTGGAGAACAGAATGAGTGGTCAAAGAAGGGAGCAACACCGAAAGATGGACTTTGGAGATCCCATGATGGGAGATTAGTGGCTCCAACTGCGCTTTGTCACTTGTTACTGAAGCAAGCTCATGGCCCTGCACATGAAGGACAAAGAACCACACAAATGAACATTGAAAAGTGTTGGTGGCATCCCCATATGACTGCTTTAGTGGAAAACTATGTTTCAGACTGCCAAACCTGCGATGCTCATAATTCCAAGACTCCATACAGGTGCCAATGGGGATATCCAGTCCCGCCTGCCCCCTTTAATGACATCATCATTGACTTTACTGACATGGGAGCTGAGAACAGGGTAGAGGGGTACAGGTACATGCTGGTTATGGTTGATCATTTTACTAAATGGGTCGAAGCTATTCCTTGTAGAAATGAAATCAGCAAAAAACAGTGGTTAAATGGCTAAAGAATGAACTCATCCCAAGATATGAGGTTCCAAGAAACATTAGATCTGACAACAGGTCCCACTTCAATAAGAAATTGTTAGCTGAAGTAGAAAAAGCCCTCGGCATCACACATCGTTTTGGTACGGTTTACCATCCAGCATCACAAGGGTTGGTAGAACGAGCAAACCAGACATTCAAGAGAAGGATAGCTAAAATTTGTCATGGCACTAAGCTAAAGTGGGTTGACGCTCTCCCTCTTGCAATTATGTCAATGAGAAACTCACCCGGGGCAAAGACACATTTGATATCCCATGAGTTGCTGACAGGCAGACCAATGCCTGGCTCGCCCAGAGATGGGGGTCATATGCCATCTCTGGATGTTTGGCAGGTACAATGCAATGATTACATGGCTGCACTAACTGAGTTGGTTTAAGTTTTGTCTAAACAGGTGCAGTCAGCGGAGCCCGAGACAACTCACCAAGAGACTCCAGCGCTTCAAGTAGGTGATTGGGTACGGGTGAAAGTCCACAAGAGAAAGTGGCTGGAGCCCAGGTGGACTGGACCATATCAGGTAACCAAAGTACCTCACATGCAGTCCAGGTAAAAGGAAAAGCTGGAGCAAATTGGCACCACCTAACACATTGTGTACCCTCTGCACCGTCCTCTCAAATTTCAGGAGAGATAGGAACCGATTTGGCAGAAAAAGGGGAGGCTCCAACTGATTAGAAATTAATTCGGCTGAAAGTAGAAATCAGCCTCCTACTCTGGCCAACTTAGCACCTGGCCAGGATGACACCCAAAAAAAAAAAAAACGACTAGGTCTATATGGCCACAAGGGCACACTTTGTGTTCTCACAATTGCGGCTCTGATGATTGTTGTTTATATTCTAATATTAGAATATCAATTAAAATTTATACCATGCTCTTAATACAAACACTGAAACACTATTGTTTGATTCACAACACTGAGCTAAACGTTCCACAGTCTCATTCGAAGATATAACAGGTTCCATAATCGCACAAACGATCATGCTTCTTTCACCAATCAGGTTTCCGCTCCAGATCCAAAGTTAAAGAACAAAGTAACCAAGGATGAATTTACACCTTAAAAGGTGTAAAAGGAGGGATTTGTTGGGAATATTTTGTTTCTTTAACCATTATTACATTTAATTTACTAACTATATTAATCACAATTTATATAATCATCATTTAGACATATTTAGTCATAGCTTGCTTTATTAAAATCACGCTTACAATACCTATATTAAATTGCTATCACCAATAATGGATGTATGTCGACCATCACAGACAAAATGCAGAAGTGTGCATACGGAGGGTTGACCAAGCATTAACCCTTACCAACAAAACCGAGAGGGGAGTTTACGAGACTCAGGATGGATGTTGTTTGGACAAGCCATATATTCTAGCAGGGAGGTTGCTCACGTCTGGTGTTGTAATTCTTACTTAAAGATAAGCAGCGGTTCATTTAGCAGAAGAGAAGGGTCTTTGTATTTTTTTAGAAAACTAAAGCATGGACCAGCACAAGTCCTGTAGAACATAAGGTTAAAAGTTCAATCATCAGACGAAGGAACATGCTTAAACATAAGCAATGTTCCATATTAAATATCTTAGAAGAAGGAGTATTGAAACCAAAAATATATGATCAAAAGACATTGATAAATAACGCTTGAAGATATTAGTTTCAACAATATACTAAAATTACATAAATGATACAACAGCAAGAGTTTATAAATTAATTAGTGAAGATCCTGTACATTGACAGTTAAATAAATAAGTTAAATAAATCTGCTTTATAGATACTGGCAATTAGATAATTAAATAATTCATACTTTATTCATTCTAAATAGAAGTTTAACCTTTGGCACAGAAAGAGACTCTCTCCACAGAGCAGAGAGTCACACTTAGAGCTGAATATGCATAAAGTAACCAGATTCCAGGAAGAAGACGACTCTGGACTGATGAAGAACTCCTGGCTGATTGGAGGATTCAAGTCTAAACCGCGAATCCTCCCAACAATAGACCAATCAGATAGAAGCACATTTCCATATGAGAAAACTATGTATAGTGGTAAAGTTAGGGTCTCTTTGTCTCTCTTCCTTGTGACGAGCTTGATGCAGAGATCAAGCTAGATCAAGCGAGAACCTGTATGCATACATTCTGATCATCCAATGCTACTAAATATTCTTAAATGAATATATTGTCTTGGGGTCTTCATTGCCTTGTGGTGACACCTCGGTAGCAATTAAAAAACACGCCTTAACACTCTACATGAGCTGAGAGGCTCCATGAAGAAGGAAGTTCTTCCTCTAGAAGCAGAACTTAAAGCTCCACTGCATTTAATCTCTCTACTGATCACACGGACAAAGAAAAGGCCTTCTGCAGGAAAGTTTTGTGGTAGATTTTCGATCACACAAAAAAATGAGCCATCTAACCATAATGACCCCAAATATGTTTAAGGATGAGGCCTTTCACCCCAAGGACACTATACCTACCGTCAAGCATGGTGGTGGCAGTATTATGCTCTGGGGCTGCTTTGCTGATAGTGGAACCAGCAGATAACCTCCACATTCTTTAAGAAAACCTAAAATCCTCAGCCAGAAGGTTTGATCTTGGACACAGTTGGGTGTTTCAACGACACAATGACCCCAAACACACTTCAAAAGTGGTTAAGAAATGTTTAAATCAGGCTAGAATGAAGGTTTTAGACTGGTGTCCCCAAAGTCCTGATTGAAACCCTGTCAGGAGCCAGTGGACTGTAATGAAGAAACAGGTCTGTGTCAGAAAGCAAGCAAAGTTAGTTGAACTGCACCAATTCTGTCAAAAGGAGTGATGTTTGTGCAGTACACTTATTTCAGTGCACAGTTTGACAATAAAATCATTTCTCAGCACCTTCCCTCTCCCTTCAATACAGCAGGCAGTATTATAAGTGTCTTTAATGCAGCATTGAGACTATGTAGAATCTTTGTCACTTTTTTAACCTTTATCAAAGAAAACATTTTCCACGATCAGTAGTTTTATTAATCTTTTTCTATGTAACCCACCACATGTACTTCTAAGTGTACAAAAGCACAAAAAGCTTTGCTGCTTTTAATCAGGATGTTATGTGGAGATGGATTATGGGTAATATAGTTCTTGTTTGTTGCTTTCATTTCAGGGAAGAATAGGAGAGAAGGGACTTTTATTACGACCCGCCCTGAACTGCATCAGATTTTACTACTTTCTAATGTAACCCCAGACCCAGTTATCTGTCTGTCTACTCTATCTGCCTCTCTGACAGTCTCAGCCTTCTCAGTTCACCTTCTTGCATTTGCTGTATAACATTGTGACTGACTCAGACACCAGAGCTCTTCTCTGAAATAACACAGCAGACAGTGATGTTTGGAACCAGTTACACACTGCTGTTTAACTTAAAGCACTTTTAGCAATTCTACCTCTCAGTTATTAGACTACTGTAAGTGAAGTACACAAAGAAAGTACAAATATACAACACGGTAAATTCACCAAACACAACACAAGATCTATGCTGCACACTACTGAAAATATGATTTTGTTCTCTTAATGTACTCAAAATCAGTCAACATAGACAATCCCAACAAAACATGTCCCAATATTTATGCTACCACAGTAGCATGAATAACACTGTAAGCCTAGAAAACAGACACACATTAAATACTGTACTACCAGTACAGGCTACAAGTACTGTAAAGTAAAAGAAGAAAACAAAAAGAAATCTGAACAAAATAAATGAAATACTACACATCTCTTCTTCTAGCTGGGACTGGCTTGAGAATTTCATCAACATCACAGGCAGCATCCTCATTGGCAAGACAACGTGGGAAGAACCGTCTTGAATGACGGATCCATCTTTGCAAAGCTGTGGCGTTGATTTGGTCACAAGCCTCTTCCATGGCCTGAATGAGGGGCTCCAGAGCCTGGGGCCGGAGATCATAAACCTTCCACCGCCATGCCGAGAAAAACTCTTCGATAGGGTTTAGAAATGGAGAATATGGTGGAAGGTACAGTACTGCAAACTGTGGATGGTTTTGAAACCAGTTCTGGGCCAGTGCAGAGTGGTGGAATGACACTTTGTCCCAGATGACAATGTGTTGCAACTGGTGGATTTGGTTTATTACTGGGATGAGGTCATGCAGTCGGTCCAAGAATGTGAGAATGTGATCTGTGTTGTAAGGGCCCGTATTGGCATGATGGTGGAGGATCTCATTCTGTGAAATGGCAGCGCAAAGGATGATGTTACCCCCACGTTGCCCTGGGCCATTAAATATAGCGCTGTGGCCAATGATATTTCTCCCTCCCCTTCGTGCCTTACTGAGGTTGAACCCTGTCTCATCTATGTAAATGAATTCACGTGGGATTTCCTCAGCATCCATCTGTAACACTCTCTAAAATACAGTGAAAAACAAGACTGTGTAGTTCAGCATAGATCTAGTATACAGTAAATTTACATATAAATAACGTTACGTGTGAAGTATGAAACATCACAGTGCTAAAGTGAACAATACATACCTCCACATACTCATGCTGCAGCTGTTTGATCCTCTCTAAATTCTGCTCAAAAGGCACTTGATTAAGTTGTTTCCTTTGAACTTGATGTCTTTTCAGGATTCATGCTCGTGTTGTCAGAGAGACCTGATGGACATTATTGAAAATGGCATTGTTACTGATAATGTTGGCTTAAAGTTTTCTGACCCTGATGGCATTATTGGCCAAGTGTCAGAGCGGATTAGCCAGAACCCAAATGCAAACACCAAGCACACGGAGACTAGACAAGTTTAACAAAAGTTTATTTGCCTTTAACAGAAGTAAAGGAACACTAAATGGAACTGAGCAAACACTAACTTAACAGAGCTAAACCAAAGTCTATTCAGAAAAAGTAGAAAACTAACTTAAACCACAAAACCCGCTAAACTAACAACACAGATAAATTAACTAAAGGGAGCCTGGAACTTATCAAGGCTAAATAAACAAAACGGGGAAAGTGAAACTAAACTAAACAGAACTACCGGGGCAGGCAGGCTCTCGGAGACCGGGGTCCGTACAGGCGGGTCGGAGCGGAGACAGGACGCCGTCAGCGCATCCAGCGGCTGACCGGCAGACTTCGGGCCGCGTCGGGGCACGAGCGGGATCCAAACAGAAAGGTCCGGGGGCAAACAGGTAAGCTGACAGGCAGGCAGGTAAGCAGGCAGGCAAGCAGGCGGGCAGGCAGCGGGACGGGATCGGCAGAATACTGCGGGCGGAGCAGAAGACAAGTTAACGATGTGTGGTAACACTTTAACAGGTTAACATGCGGCCTGGCAGACTAACGTGTACGAATGAGTCAACGATCTGGCGGAGAGTGGGCGTATGATCCGGCGTTTTATTGGAGTGGCGATTCATTGCAGGTGCGCCGATCCACAGCTGCCTCCGATTCCTGCAATTGCCTGTCAGAGCGGCAGAGGATGAGAGAGACGGAGAGAGAGAGAGAGAGAGAGAGAGAGAGAGAGAGCTAGGCAGAGGCAGGGCCAGGGTTCCTAACATTACCCCCCCCTCTACGTGCGCCTCCTGGCGCACTACGAAGCCGGTCCGGATGCCGGCGGTGGAAGTCCCTGACGAGACCGGGATCCAAAATCTGCCGGCGTGGAATCCAGCAGCGCTCCTCAGGTCCATATCCCTCCCAGTCGACAAGGTATTGGAGGCCTCGACCCCGGCGACGCACATCCAACAGCCTGCGCACTGTGTAGATGGGCTGGTTGTCCAACATCCTGGGTGGTGGAGGGGGTGGAATCGGGGGGGCCAGTGTGCTCTCTCGTACAGGCTTAACTTGGGACACATGAAAGGTGGGGTGAATTTTCATGGAGGGTGGTAATCTCAGTCTAACTGCACAGGGGTTGACAATCTTCTCAATCTCAAAGGGTCCCACAAAGCGGGGGGCCAGTTTCTTGGAGTCCACTCTGAGAGGGAGATCCTTTGCCCGGAGCCAGACCTTTTGTCCCGGGGTGTAGGCTGGAGCTGCAGAGCGGTGGCGGTTGGCCTGGTCTTGCATCCTCCGGGAAGCGCGCAGGAGAGCAGAGCGCGCTTGTTCCCAGGTTCTCCTGCAACGCCGGATGTGAGTCTGGACTGAAGGGACCGCAATCTCCTCCTCCTGGGCCGGAAACAGCGGGGGCTGGTAACCGAGGGAACACTGGAACGGGGACATGCCGGATGAAGCGTTGGGCAGAGTGTTACGGGCGTATTCCACCCAGGCCATTTGAGCACTCCAGGATCCAGGGTTGTCAGCAGTAACACAGCGGAGTGCGGTTTCCAGCTCCTGGTTTGCCCGCTCCGTTTGGCCGTTGGTTTGGGGATGGTACCCAGAAGAGAGGCTGACTGTGGCTCCTAGCGCTGAACAAAAGGCTCTCCACACTTGGGAAGTAAACTGAGGTCCCCGGTCAGACACGATGTCGGCGGGAAGTCCGTGCAGGCGGAAGACATGGTTCACTAGGAGGTCGGCCGTCTCTTTCGCTGAGGGAAGCTTTGGCAGGGCTATGAAGTGTGCGGCCTTGGAAAAACGGTCCACTATTGTGAGGATGACAGTGTTCCCATCAGAGGGTGGAAGGCCGGTGACAAAATCCAAGGCAATGTGGGACCACGGTCGTCGGGGAATAGGTAGCGGATGCAGGAGGCCCGCACTGGGTTGGTTAGAAGGTTTGTTCTGAGCGCAGACAGAACAGGCTGCGATGAACTCCCTGGTGTCCTTATCCATGGTCGGCCACCAAAACCGCCGACGGAGGACTGACAGAGTCCGGGAAACCCCTGGGTGGCAGGTTAAACGGGTGGAATGTGCCCACTGCAGGACCTGGGAGCGGATGGAATCTGGGACAAATAAGGTGTTGGGCGGTCCATTACCGGGATCAGGTTGGGATGCCTGGGCTTGACGCACCTTCGATTCTATCTCCCAGGTGAGGGCGCCTACGAACCGGGTGGATGGCAGGATAGGTTCGGGCTCTCTTGGAGACTCCTCCACTGAGAACTGCCGGGACAACGCATCAGGTTTGATGTTGCGGGAGCCTGGGCGGTAAGACATGGAGAAGTTGAACCGACCGAAGAACAATGCCCACCTGGCTTGCCGGGGATTCAACCTCTTAGCCGTCTGGATGTAGGACAGGTTCTTGTGATCAGTCCACACAATAAAGGGCTGCTCAGCTCCCTCCAGCCAGTGGCGCCATTCCTCTAAAGCCAGCTTGACAGCAAGCAGTTCCCGGTTCCCCACATCATAATTTCTTTCAGCAGGGGTCAGTTTCCTGGAAAAGAAAGCGCAGGGGTGAAGCTTGTTGTCCTGGGGAATGCGCTGGGAAAGCACCGCTCCCACTCCAGTATCTGAGGCGTCTACCTCCACAACAAATTGCAGACTGGGATCTGGCTGGGTCAGGACGGGAGCGGACACAAAGTGCTTCTTTAGCAGGGCAAAGGCTTCTTCAGCCTCTGGGGTCCATCTGAAGTTGATGGCGGTGGAGGTAAGTCCAGTCAGTGGGGCTGCAACACGGCTGTAGTTACGAATGAAACGGCGGTAGAAATTGGCGAACCCAAGGAATCGCTGGAGCTGTTTTCGACTCTCGGGTCGGGGCCAATCCCTCACCGCCGCTATCTTGTCAGGATCCATCTTGATTTGCCCTCGAGAGACGATGTAGCCCAGGAACGAGACTGTTGACGCATGGAACACACACTTCTCGGCTTTTACGTACAAGCTGTTCTTGAGCAAGCGCTCCAGGACCTGACGAACATGTTGCTGGTGCTCCTCGGGGGACCGGGAGAAGATCAGTATGTCGTCCAGGTAGACGAACACAAACCGGTTGATGAAATCCCGGAGGACGTCATTCACCAGATTCTGGAACACGGCCGGGGCGTTGGTTAGGCCGAAGGGCATCACAAGGTATTCAAAGTGACCCAGGGGCGTGTTAAAGGCAGTTTTCCACTCATCTCCCTCCCGGATGCGCACCAGATGATAAGCGTTTCGGAGATCCAGCTTTGTAAAAATGGTTGCTCCGTGGAGGGGGACAAAGGCTGAGCTGAGCAGTGGCAGGGGATACTTGTTTTTTACCGTGATGTTATTGAGGCCACGGAAATCAATGCAGGGTCGGAGGGATTTGTCCTTTTTTCCCACAAAGAAAAACCCAGCTCCAACTGGTGATGACGAAGGACGAATGATGCCAGCCGCCAAGGAGTCCTTAATGTAATTCTCCATGGCCGATTGCTCAGGCTTCGACAGATTATACAACCGGCTACTGGGCAGGGGGGCTCCAGGCAGGAGGTCAATAGCACAGTCGTATGGACGGTGTGGTGGCAGGGACAAGGCTCTGTGCTTGCTGAAGACAGGAGCTAGGTCCTGGTACTCCGCAGGAACGAGTGACAGGTCGGTAGGTTCAGGTGGAGGCTGTGGAACTGGCGAGGCCGGAGCCGGGGCTGAGCGGAGACAATCAGCATGACAGGTGGAACTCCAGGTTACAATCCTTCCCTCTGACCAATCGATGTGGGGATTGTGTTGGTGTAACCAGGGGTGACCCAAGACGAGGGGTGTGTGGAGTGAATCCAGCAGGTGGAAGGTAAGGAGCTCCTGGTGGTTCCCGGTGAGTAGCAGAGTAACAGGAATGGTCTTGCAGCTGACCTTGGCTAGAGGTTGTCCATTAAGGGCTCGGGCCTCCATTGGAGACTGAAGCTGCTCTGACGGAATCCCGAGTTGACAAGCTAAGGCTTTGTCCATGAAGTTGGCCTCAGCTCCAGAATCAATGAGGGCGGAGAGTGGGGTTCGTCGTCCCTTCCAGCAGAGGGAGGCAGAGACCAGCAGGTGAAGGGACGACCGAACGGTGGTGCGGCTCACCAGTACCCCTCCAGTTACTGATGAGCCCGGTCTTTTGGTGGTCGGGCTGGACAGCTGGCCACATAATGCCCCATCTTGCCGCAGTAAAGGCAGGCATTGGAGGTCCTGCGAAGGGCTCGCTCCTCAGGGGTCAGCTGGGCCCGACCAAGCTGCATGGGTTCTCCCTCTGATGCAAGGGTTGTTGGCTGGGGTGCACGCGGTGGACTGCGGGTAGGGCGAACCCCAGAGGACTGTGGAGCTGACGTACGTGAGGGCCGGGCCTCTCGCTCCCGGCGGCGTTCCCGGAGTCTGTTGTCCAGCCGGATGGAGAGGGCAATTAGGAGATCCAGGGTGGCGGGCTCATCCCGCGAGGCCAGCTCATCTTTCACCGTCTCACTGAGCCCCTTTAGATAGGCACCCTGGAGGGCCTCGTCGTTCCACCCACTGTCCGCTGCCAAGGTGCGGAACTCCACCGCATACTCTGCAGTACTGCGGGGTCCTTGGCGGAGCGAGAGGAGGCGGCGGCCCGCATCCTTCCCTTGGACAGGGTGGTCAAACACCTTCCTCATCTCTTGGGTGAAGGCCTCGTAGGAGTTGCAGAGCTCCGACTGCGCCTCCCAGACCGCTGATCCCCAATCGCGAGCCGCCCCTTTGAGTAAGCTCAACAAATAAGCTATGCGAGATCTATCAGAGGCATAGGTGAGAGGCTGCTGCTCAAACACTAACGACACTTGCATCAGGAATGCACGACAGGCGCCCAAGTCTCCCTCGTAGCGCTCGGGTGCAGGAACAAAAGGCTCCCGCACAGCAGAGGGTATAACCTGGCTAGGAACGACTGGCCCTGAGGCAGCAGCAGTTGGCTGGGAAGCACTAGGACCAGATGGTGCCGATCGCTGCGTGATTAGCGCAGACAACTCGGCCACCTGGCCAGTGAGCAGGCTAATCTGAGCTAGCATGGTCTGGTTGTTCTCTGTCAGACTCCTAAGAATTTGCTCATGATGACCTAGCAGCGCCCCCTGGCTGGCTAAAGCCTGCTGCATTTGTGGGGGGGCTGGTGCCGAATCAGAACCGGGCTGGGTGTCTGCTGGGTTCATACTCTTGTCCAGATCGTACTGTCAGAGCGGATTAGCCAGAACCCAAATGCAAACACCAAGCACACGGAGACTAGACAAGTTTAACAAAAGTTTATTTGCCTTTAACAGAAGTAAAGGAACACTAAATGGAACTGAGCAAACACTAACTTAACAGAGCTAAACCAAAGTCTATTCAGAAAAAGTAGAAAACTAACTTAAACCACAAAACCCGCTAAACTAACAACACAGATAAATTAACTAAAGGGAGCCTGGAACTTATCAAGGCTAAATAAACAAAACGGGGAAAGTGAAACTAAACTAAACAGAACTACCGGGGCAGGCAGGCTCTCGGAGACCGGGGTCCGTACAGGCGGGTCGGAGCGGAGACAGGACGCCGTCAGCGCATCCAGCGGCTGACCGGCAGACTTCGGGCCGCGTCGGGGCACGAGCGGGATCCAAACAGAAAGGTCCGGGGGCAAACAGGTAAGCTGGCAGGCAGGCAGGTAAGCAGGCAGGCAAGCAGGCGGGCAGGCAGCGGGACGGGATCGGCAGAATACTGCGGGCGGAGCAGAAGACAAGTTAACGATGTGTGGTAACACTTTAACAGGTTAACATGCGGCCTGGCAGACTAACGTGTACGAATGAGTCAACGATCTGGCGGAGAGTGGGCGTATGATCCGGCGTTTTATTGGAGTGGCGATTCATTGCAGGTGCGCCGATCCACAGCTGCCTCCGATTCCTGCAATTGCCTGTCAGAGCGGCAGAGGATGAGAGAGAGAGAGAGAGAGAGAGAGAGAGAGAGAGAGAGAGAGAGAGAGAGAGAGCTAGGCAGAGGCAGGGCCAGGGTTCCTAACACCAAGACCATGTTTATGATCTCTCTCTCTTGTTTGGGTGTGAATATGGGCCCCCTTCCTCCTTGTCGTTCTCGGCCTTCAATCCTATACAGAAAAAATACATGTAAGCGACTGTAAAATGACATAGGAAGGGGTATCAAAAGTGCTGATATGGTGCATACAATACAGTAAGCAGCTAAATACTCTAAGTATTGACAGACTTTTTTTAAACCTTTTTTCTTGTCAAAATATCAATTTGACAGATGCCACTGTAAATCTGCTAAGATTTGGCTGAACTCTTCGTCCAGCCTCCCTCAGCATCAACCCATAGTTCAAGACATGATCAACTGTTGCACGAATTTCATTTGACAAATTTGGCCCTCTTCTTCTTTCAGGACGTTCTCCTCCTGCTTCAGGTCTTCTTCTTCCCCGACCTCTACCTCTACCTCCTGCTTGTCCTGCTTGTCCTCCATAGATTCCCCCTCTCACCCTCACTCTTCTTCCTCTGGCTCCTTCCATTTTGGCTGAAATGAGGTGAACTCACCTGCTGCATTTTTATCGTGCTCAGACCTGACTGGTGTGTCTACAATTAAGCAATCATGTGTTTGCACCCCTCATGGCTGTGTTTAATCAACTGGCTGTTGGGTGTGGTGATTTGTCAGTCAGTGCTTTGGAACTGCAAGGAAGTGACATCATAATATACTTCTGTGTATAATGTATACAAGTGTGTTTAGTGCTTTGCGAATCACTGAGTGTATCGTTTTGCTAAAAGTGTGAGGCTGGCATTGTGTTTATAGTGGTGTAAATCTGGTCCAGTGTTTTGCTCCTTGAGTTTAAGGTGTTGATAATTGTGTAAATCTTTTGTTTTCAGTGTTTATTCAATTGTAAAAAATGTAATTTTACAGTCTGTATTTAGTTTAGTTGCATGTACAGACACCAAAGAAATGGTGGTCATTCATTAAGATCCTCTAGAAGATGGCCGACGTTTCCCAAGGGTCTTTTAATACCATGTTTTAATGACATATCTAACATTAACTGCCACTTAACTTTATCATCTGTTTTATGTTGTGTTTTCTCTCCAGCTGGCCATGCTGAAAACAATCTGTGGGATCTGATTGGAATCTTTTAGTTTTTTGAGGACTTTGGACACAGCAGATGTATGAGTCTAGCTTTGGAAAGCTTAGCGAGTCTCTACATGAGCTACTAAAGGAGAAACGTAGCAAACTGCTCACAATGGCTAAGTGGGTTTGACAATTTTATCAGCAATCAATGATACAAAAAAATCTATCGATGAAAGTAGCCCACTCACATTCACATACATTTATGAAAATATTAAACCACATGAGATCATGGAGCATGACAAAGATCAGCCCTTTAGAGTCAAACTAATTAACTTTGGCTCAGCTGGAATTGTGACGCATGAGTCTTTATTTTGGTGACTATTTGCTATCTCATATAATTACACAAGGAATTATGAATATATAAAGCTGTGCATGAAGTCATTCTGCTTATTGACACCTGTCTTACACCCTTTTGTCTCCTGGTGTTATTCTGGACTCAACCATGGCAGAGGCAGTAGATATGTAGTTATGGCAACCATGTACCTTGGCAGCACCACTGTCACTTGGTATGTCATCTAATATACTTCAATTTAAAATGTGCTAAACCAAAACAGGAGATTAGGTATCTTTTAGGCTGATTTTCAACACATGTTCTCTCTGCAGATGAAATGTATCATGGAGACTGTGTTGGAATCAGAACTGTTCATAATTAAATGAAAACCATCCCATCCATCCATCATCTATACACCACTTAATCCTCTGTAGGGTCGTCGGGGGGCGGGGCTGGAGCCTATCCCAGCTGACCCAGGGCAAAGGCAAGGGACACCCCAGACAGGTCGCCCGTCTATCACACGGATACACATAGAGACAGACAACCAAGCACATTCTCATTCACACCTATGGACAATTTAGAATCATCAGTTAACTTCAGCATGTTTTTGGACTGTGGGAGGAAGCTGGAGAACCCAGTGAAAACCCACACTGCACAGGGAGAACATGCAAACTCCACACAGGAAGATCCCAGCCATCCTAACCGGGACGCGAACCGGGGATCTTCTAGCTGTGAGGCAACGGTGCTAACCACTGAGCCACCATGCAGCCCTGAAAACTATCCCATTATTTTTTTCTGCTTTTTGCAGACAACTGAATGCTTCTTTTATCTTAGTAATCCTCCTTGATTCAAACTATTCTGTGGGATAAACAAATGTTATCTGAATTATTTCCACTGCTACTTTCTTTGGCTTGCTTGGTATTGCTGGGTATTATCATGAGTTCATGTTGCTGGAGCTTTTAGCTTTCAGTCCAGAGTTTCAGTCTGTTAACTGGATGAGGAAGCACCTGCTGTGGTGAGGATTGTTTCCTGTGTGTTACATAAATATTAGCCAGTAAGGACGTTGACAACCACAAGTCTAAGATGTACGTACGAACACAAATCCATCTTTTAAAAGTGCTGCCACCAGTATTGAGGTCAACTCTCTTAGAGTCTTAACACAGAGGATCATTTCAAGTTATGAGTAACTGATAGTAGTTAAATAAGCACTGGATTCTTCATTTGTGACCATTAAATCACATTTAAAACATATAATTAAATGATAAAATCAAATATTGTTTTTTAGTGTGAATATATTGTCTTTGCAGATACAACGCATTAGAAAGATACCACTTCTCTGATGTTTTCTATTTCAGTTTTCCAAGGATGAAACTGACAAATCTATCCATAATATACATAATACATGAATGCCATTTACCTTTCCACTGGTCTACTGAATATTATTTTTATAGTGTCACGCTGACACATACTGATACTGAAACCTTTACCTGTTGTGGTGCATGGTCACATGTACTGTTTGGATTATTTTCATATATATATTTATACTTTTAGTTCATACAGTTCTGACAATGTGCTTCATTTTAGTTTAAATTCAACCAGTGGAAACCCTCATTATTACTGTTTCACCTTCCTGAGGTTTTTGTCATAGGATTTATCACCGTGGTAGCCGTAGTTCCCACTGTGGTTCAACCCCTGACAAAGAACTTCCTCCTGTTGACACTCGCTGTTACTTTACCTATCGAGTGTTTTTTTTTAAAAATATTAGTTTAGCATTTTAGATATTTCTGAGGTTAAATGGAAAAAACTAAACAAATTTGGCATATTTTCCTTTATCCTGGTGATTATTCCTCTGTTTCTAGTAATCTAAGGGGATTGTCTGATCTCCACTTTCTCCAGAGACACAGTGACAGGTTTTTGTATTGCCATATATCACTGTGGGTCCACTGTCCACAGCAGCACACAGCCATACAAAAACCTCTGCCTGATAAAATGCATTGTTCACTGACTCTTGTGTTTTCTAGTGCTGTGTGCACTCAGCAGATGCCATCACGAAACCACAGTCTGTATTTTCTTCATTTCATTTTTAATTTTACCCCTCATTCCTTCCACTTTGATCATTTCTAGGTGGTGCAGAGTTTGTCTGGTGGTCTGTGCAACACGTCAGTCCAGCTTTAAATGTCTGAACAACCGTTTAATGGATTAAAGTGAAATTTTGCTCAACCATTCGTGGTCTCCAGAGGAAAAACCCTCATGGCTGGACGTTTCTTCTTGTGCATGCTGACATTTTTGATTCCTGGTCCAATATAGAGTTGTTTGAATAAATACAAGTTCCCCTACAACACTGACTCACACACACAAACCAAAGAAAAACACACAGACTTTGATGCTTTGGTTCCTCAGTGAAGTCCAGTTGGAGTCTTTCAGCTTTCTACCATCACATCACATCCATGTTGTAGTCTCGCCGAATTTACCCGCAGTGCAATCGGACCAGCTCTCCGTTTCTAGGGTTAGGTTCTCACTGCCTACAGATCCAGCCTGATATGTTCAGCAGAACAGCTTAAGCTGGTATCGAAGAAACTCGCCTAGCTCTCACTGTCTCCATCCAGACACCTATCCCTCTTGCTCTGATAGAAGACTGCGCTCGGCAGCCTAAGTAGTTCAGTCTTCTTATCAGTCATGTCTGTTAACGACAGCTTTCTTCTTAATAGACATGGCACTTGGTGAATTACTAGGTTTTAATTTAGTGGTTAGGAAATAGTAAACCCCAGGGATCCGTTTAAAATTCTATGAAATACCTTAGTGACCAGAACAACCTGTAAGAACCATTAGATTTCAAATGCACACAATTGCTTAACCTTTCACACCATGAGGATTTCATAAACTTCAGGTGATAATTCAAAAATCCATACTACGTCACTTTAAATGCAGGGTAAATGTTTATTGCAGAATAATAGCAGGGCAAAGCAACAGCTCATAATCAAAAACACCAAAATCAATCAAAAAGGTGAACAGGGATAATAATTTTGGTCTCACTCACAGAACTGCTCATTCCTGATTAAACACACCAAAATCATTCAAACCTATGCTTCAGAATCATAAATTTGGTCAAAATTATGGAACTGAGCTTTCTTGATTAAATCTCCCAATATTGTGTTTTTATAGTTGGAGTGTAACAGCAAGGCCTTAGCTGCCACACCCGACCTGACGTGTTTTGTGGAGATCTCCTGAAGGATGTGAAGAACTCAGTACAAAGTCTCAGGATCCAGCAGGAACTCTCCAGAAAATTAGGGGGAGAGAACGTCCATCCATCCATCCATTATCTTCCGCTTATCCGGGGCTGGGTCGCGGAGGCAGCAGTCTAAGCAGAGAGGCCCAGACTTCCCTCGCCCCAGACACCTCCTCCAGTTCTTCCGGTGGGACCCCGAGGCGTTCCCAGGCCAGCCGAGAGACATAGTCCCTCCAGCGTGTCCTAGGTCTACCCCGAGGCCTCCTCCCCGTGGGACATGCCCGGAACACCTCCCCAGGGAGGCGTCCCAAAGGCATCCGGAACAGATGTCCAATTCAATTCAATTCAATTCAGTTTTATTTATATAGCGCATATTTACAACACAGGTCGTCACAAAGCGCTTAACATTGTAAGAAAGAACAGGAAACAGTAAAACAGGAAACAGAAAACCCAACAATCCAAAGTTGCTTTTGGATTCCCTATGAGCAAGCAGTCAGCGACGGTGGGAAGGAACCAAAAACCCCCCATGGTAGGGAAGGGGGGAAAAAAAACCTCCGACAGAACCAGGCTCAGGGAGGGCGGCCATCTGCCTCGACCGGTTGGGTTGGGAGTGGGGAAGAGGAGGGAGGGAGGGATAGTAGGAGAGGTTGGGGTAGGGGTTGGAGGTGGTGAGGCCAGCGGCTGCAGATCAGGGACGTTGAGCTCCAGATCAGGGACGTTGAGCTCCAGACCAGGGATGTTGAGCTCCAGTTCCAGGGACATCCGCGGAGTCCAAGCCACCTCAACTGACCCCTCTCGATGTGGAGAAGTAGCAGTTCTACTCCGAGCTCCTCCCTGGTGACCGAGCTCCTCACCCGATCTCGAAGGGTGTGCCCAGCCACCCTGCGGAGGAAACTCATTTCAGCCGCTTGTATCCGGGACCTCGTTCTTTCGGTCACAACCCAAAGCTCATGACCATAGGTGAGAGTAGGAACGTAGATTGACCAGTAAATACAGAACCTTGCCTTTTGGCTTAGCTCCTTCTTCACCACGACGGACCAGTACAGCGACCGCATGACTGCAGACGCTGCACCGATCCGCCTGTCAATCTCACACTCCATCCTCCCCTCACTCATGAACAAGACCCCGAGATACGTAAACTCCTCCACTTGGGGTAGGATCTCTCCACCGACCCGGAGAGGGCAAACCACCTTTTTCCGGTCAAGAACCATAGCCTCGGATTTGGAGGTGCTGATCCTCATCCCAGTCGCTTCGCACTCGGCTGCAAACCGCCCCAGTGCACGCTGGAGGTCCAGGTTCGATGAAGCCAACAGGACCACATCATCTGCAAAAAGCAGAGACGAGATCCCGCGGTCCCCAAACCGGACCCCCTCCAGCCCCTGGCTGCACCTAGAAAATCTGTCCATAAAAGTTATGAACAGAACCGGTGACAAAGGGCAGCCCTGCCGGAGTCCAACGCACACCGGGAACAGGTCAGATACGATAGATACAGATACGAACCAGACTCCTGCTCCGGTCGTACAGGGATCGGACTGCCCTTAGCAAAGGGCCCCGGACCCCATACTCCCGGAGCACCCCCTACAGAACGCCACGAGGGACACGGTCGAATGCCTTCTCCAAATCCACAAAGCACATGTGGACTGGTTGGGCAAACTCCCATGAACCGAGCACCCGAGGGAGAGTGTAGAGCTGGTCCAGTGTTCCACGACCGGGACGAAAACCGCATTGTTCCTCCTGGATCTGAGGTTCGACTATCGGCCGGATCCTCCTCTCCAGTACCCTGGAATAGACTTTCCCAGGGAGGCTGAGGAGTGTGATTCCCCTGTAGTTGGAGCACACCCTCCGGTCCCCCTTCTTGAAAAGAGGGACCACCACCCCGGTCTGCCAGTCCAGAGGCACTGTCCCCGACCGCCACGCGATGTTACAGAGACGTGTCAGCCATGACAGTCCATGCACATCCAGAGACTTGAGGTACTCAGGGCGAATCTCATCCACCCCCGGAGCCCTGCCACCGAGAAGCTTGTCAACCACCTTGGTGACTTCAGCCTGGGTGATGGGCGAGTCCGCCTCTGAACACTCAGCCTCTGCCTCCTCAGTGGAAGACATGACGGCGGGATTGAGGAGATCCTCGAAGTATTCCTTCCACCGCCCGACGACATCCCCAGTCGAAGTCAACAGCTCCCCACCTCCACTGTAAACAGTGTTGGTGAAGCACTGCTTCCCCCTCCTGAGGCACCGGACGGTTAGCCAGAATTTCCTCGGGGCCGACCGATAGTCCTTCTCCATGGCCTCCCCGAACTCCTCCCAGACCCGAGTTTTTGCCTCCACAACGGCCCGGGCTGCGGCACGCCTGGCCTGCCGGGCTGCGGCACGCCTGGCCTGCCGGTACCCGTCAGCTGCCTCAGGAGTCCCATGAGCTAGCAACGCCCGATAGGACTCCTTCTTCAGCTTGACGGCATCCCTTACTTCCAGTGTACACCACCGGGTTCGGGGGTTGCTGCCACGACAGGCACCAGAGGCCCTGCGACCACAGCTCCAAGCAGCAGCTTCGACAATGAAAGTGGAGAACATGGTCCACTCGGACTCAATGTCTCCAACGTCCCCCGGGATCTGAGAGAAGCTGTCCCGGAGGTGGGAGTTGAAGCCCGCACTGACAGAGGGCTCCGTCAGACGTTCCCAACAGACCCTCACATCACGTTTGGGCCTGCCGAGTCTGTCCGGCTTCCTCCCCCGCCAGCACATCCAACTCACTACCAGGTGGTGATCAGTTGACAGCTCAGCCCCTCTCTTCACCTGAGTGTCCAAGACACGTGACCGGAGATCAGATGACACAACTACAAAGTCGATCATCGACCTCCGACCTAGGGTGTCCTCGTGCCACGTGCACTTGTGGACATCCCTGTGCTCGAACATGGTGTTCGTTATGAACAAACTGTAACTAGCACAGAAGTCCAATAACAGAACACCGCTCGGGTTCAAATCAGGGAGGCCGTTCCTCCCAATCACCCCCCTCCAGGTCTCACTGTCATTGCCCATGTGAGCGTTGAAGTCCCCCAGTAGAACAATGGAGTCCCCAGTCGGAGCACTGTCCAGCACCCCTCCCAGGGACTCCAAGAAGGCTGGATACTCTGCACTGCTGTTCGGCCCGTAGGCCGAGACAACAGACAGAGACCTGTCCCCAACCCGAAGGCGCAGGGACACGACCCTCTTGTTCACCGGGGTGAACTCCAACACGTGGCGGCTGAGCTGTGGAGACGTGAGCAAGCCCACGCCAGCCCGCCCCTCTCACCATGGGCAACTCCAGAAAAATGGAGAGTCCAGCCCCTTTCGAGGAGCTGGGTTCCAGAGCCCAAACTGTGCGTGGAGGTGAGCCCGACTATATCTAGACTGTATCTCTCAACCTCCCGCACAAGCTCAGGCTCCTTCCCCCCCAGTGAGGTGACGTTCCACGTCCCAACGGTTAGAGTCTGAGTCTGGGGATCGGGTCGCCGAGGCCCCCGCCGTCGACTGCCGCCCGATCCACAAGGCACCCGGCCCCTACTAGTCCTTCTGCGGGTGGTGGGTCCACAGGAAGGTGGGCCCACGTCGTCCATTCGGGCTATGCCCGGCCGAGCCCCGTGGGCCAAGGCTCGGCCACCAGGTGCTCCCTTGCGAGCCCCGACCCCAGGCCTGGCTCCAGGGTGGGGCCCCGGCTGCGCTGTGCCGGGCGACGTCACGGTCCTGCTCTTTCTTCTTCTCATAAGGGCTTTGTGAACTGCTTTTAGTCTGACCCGTCACCTGAGACCTGTTTGCCTTGGGTGACCCTACCAGGGGCATAAAGCCCCCGACAACATAGCTCCCAGGGTCATTCGGGCACTCAAACTCCCCCACCACGATAAGGTAGCAGTTCCAGGGGGAGAGAACATCCAGACCCCAATTCAGTCTTTGCAAAAATTCTTTAAATGTCTTTTGGGCTTGTTGCAGAAAAATAGGAAAAGTGTCAAAAAGATCTAACATGATGGTAAACTGTCAAAAGTCACAGGAAGAGATGAGCACTGCTGGAGTCTGTGGCTCTGCTAGCTGTTAGCTCTTCTGTTAGCTCTTGCTGGGTGATAGAAAAAATCCACTGTCTTATTTCTGAGTCTATTTGCAGACCAATTCTAGATCGTTCTAATTAGTGAGAAATAGCCTCACTGTTCATAGACTATATCAGATGAGATCCTTCTCCGACTGCGTCCACAAACATCTCCGGACAATTGTCCCCTCAGAACACTTTTATTAAAGCACCTTACACACCCATATTGCCTAATTCCTACATATGTAAATTTGTACTTTTACCCGAATTTACCGCATGTTAACTTATCTTCTCCTTATTAGGAGATTGTTTTCGTTAATTGGCCAAATTGCACCATAACCTCTTCTCGGCTGCCAGGAATATACCTGCATTCACCCCAGGTCAACTTTCCCTTTCCACCTTATTAGGAGCCTGTTGCTCAATTGTCGGCCGAATTACACCATAACTCCTTCCACACAGTCTTAGCCGACAGCCAAGAGCTCCATCACCTCTCATCTCCTCCACCTGCAGTACTTTAACACAGTAATCATCAGTCATTCATCACAATAGTTACTTGATCATAAAAATGTATCTGATTTTTCAAACCATTCCATCGTAAGCATAACTTTAAATTCATCTGACTTCAACATTTTAAATCATTACATCATAAGCATGACTTCAAATCTAAGCACACACACACTTGAGCACATGTTCTGTTCCTTCCCCCCTCATTAGAGTCAACCCCAAACTTTATCTATTAACCATCTCATATCAGAACCCCTTATATCCCCTTTTAAGCCAAATCCATATCACTCTATTAAACTTGGCCCCCTCATTATACCTATTTCACCCCAGTGACCTTGTTAATGGCTGCTCCTGTGATCTCAAATCATAGCTCAACTTGACAATGTAAGTTGGATTTAAGGTCATGTGAACATAACACACCTCCAGAAGCTGCTGTCTTCTTCTCTGTGAGTTCTAAATGGTTTCTGGTGTATCACTCTTCTCCTCTATATACACCTGTGGTCTATGAAGTGAGCTCCATCTGCTAATTCTCACTGATAGCATCCTTTCTGCTGTTTCTCTGGTCTTTCTGGGTCTGCCTTTGTTGAACCTTTTGATCATTTTTACACTTGATTTTAACAAACCAACTCCAAGGAAGTTTATAGGCAATGTCTGAAATTACTGATCCCTAAGTTCACACAGTTGCATGAAGGTGAATAATTACCAAATATGTTTTCCTGCTTTCTCCAGTAACACCCTGATATATTCATTTTAGTCAAAAATATGTGTTTAGAGGTGTGCAAAATGTGTTTTTCTATGGATCAAATATAAGTTTATGTAATATTTCATGAATCTCATGGAAACTAGCGTCATTGTGAGCTTGTTTAAATACTGATGTTAGCATTTACTTCCACTGTGCATACGTGCAACCTCACATCTCCCTCAGACTTGTGAATATTTCCATGATCCTTACTCCACTGTACTCTGAAGCTCATCCTGCCTGCAGCCTTATTGTCAGTCTTTACCACCTCTGGTTTTCATAGGAACGTTTTGTTGCACACACATCTCAGCACGCTGTTGTCTGGACCAGCATCACATATCTTCCCAGTGGAAGGAGGTGTCTTGTCACAGGATGTATCACTGTGGCCGCTACCCCACACAGTAATTCAACCCTGCACAAAAACTCCACCCTGCACACTATGCACATGTCTTAGAGTTCAGTGTCTAGTTAACCTCTTAGGTCATATACATGTCAGAGAACTTTGAAATACTAAAGGTCTCCTTGTCTCATCACTGGGCCAAAGTAAGATTTTAGAAATAAAATTATAATTTACTGTTAAATATCAAGTTTTCTCTTCCACCCAATTACAGCAGTAAATTACAACAAATAGGTCAATATTCTAAAGAGTCAGTGACACTGATGTTATTAAACCTGTCCTAATATTTACATTTGGTACAGCGTAAATGAGCCTTTGAAAAACAGCAGCAGGTTGTATTTTAATACCACATACAGTCTGGTCCTGGTACAGGGACATCATTAATGAAGGGCTTGTTGTTTTCCAGCAACTTTCTCTAATTCTCTGGAAATTTAATTTTGCATATAATCCTAAAAATGTCTTCATTATTGCAGGAATAAAATCGTAAATATGTGTGTTTATGTGCACAGTCCAGCTTAAAACGCAAAGATCTTGACCTGATTTAACTGTGACATGCAAAAAGTTGGGTCAAGCTTGGTTCAGCTGATGGCAGCACTTCTTTGTCTTGTTGGGGAAAAAACAAAGTTGTATTTTTAGGATGTTCTGGGTTAATGAAGGCTCAGCTTCCAGTATGTCCCACATACAGTGTAGACACATGTTTTATTTACAGTATAAAGAGCCTCTACTGCCAAACTCTTCTTTACAATAGACATATTTTTCCTGTTATTTAATTAATTAAAGGTTAAATAAAATACTTTCTGGGATTGTAATGACTGTGGTCTGCAGCATTTTTAATGAATTTACTTTGTTTAATGACAAGTTTATCAAGTGTTTGTGTGAGTCTTTGCAGTTCTAGCGAACACATGATGTCAGATTTGTGAGGTTTTAAAGTCATGTACCAGAGTTTATCTGTATTTTACTTTTCACTAATCAGTGGCTCCTAAAACTAGGAAGAAAGGTTTTGTCGTTTTAGGGTTTTCATGATTTTAAGGATAAAACCACCCCACACAGTGACACACACTCATACAAAAACCTGTGAGTGATGTGGTGCACGGTCGATCTCACAGCTTGTACTCAGGAATATTTAGATGCATACATTTACATTTGTATTTCTTGTATTTAATTGTGCTAAACCCAAATTTGTAGTGAATTTGCTGATTTTCTTTATCAGTAATTCGCTCATGTGCTCAGGAAACTGTCACTTCTAATCTCATGTTTGAACACAAACCTTAATGTCAGACATATTTTCAACCTTTAAACATCTTTGGTTTCCCTCAGGATGGTTTTGTCCGACACGTGCAGGAATCAGAGAAAAGTTTCATCTCCTGACCCTTTTTTCCGTGTGTTTTCCTGGAATGAGGTTTTTGTATGGGGACGTATCACTGTGGCTGCCGTTGTACACCGTGGTTCACCCTCATACAAAAACATCAGGCTGCACACTGGATGTTACGACGCACAAATGCAGCAATTTTAGCTGCGAACCTGCTCAAATGATCCTGTGAAAGGAATCAGCATGTCAAAGATTATTGTTTATTGCTTATTGTATATCTTGCAGAAAACAATTGAAGAGAAAGTAACAATAGATGCTTTATTCATGAACATTGTGCAGTGGAGAAATGACACTGACCTTGTCTGGATGAAAGAAAACTCAAACAAAACAGACTCTTATAAGATTTTATGTTCATATGTTTTCATGCAAACCTGAAGGTGACACAGTAAAAGAGCTTCCAGTGGATGTACCAGTGATCAAATCCAATCTGAGTCCCTTCATATGCAGTATTTTTACTTGCTTTAACTGTATTTTATCAAAGGCAAAGCTTCAGTTGCTCAGCATGTTTACATACAACTTCCATTTATTGTTTAAAGACCTTTGTCTCTCCCAAAAGGTTTCTGGAACTGTGAATGACTGTCACTGCTGCCAGTGCAAAAAAACAATAACTGATACATTCAATCAACATTATTAGGGGACAAAACATTTAATTCAAATGTCGTTTGTGTGTTTTTGTTAATATATTCCTGTTGTTAAGAGGCAGGACACTAATTCATGCCATCAAACAATCATTTAAATCTTTCAGTAACATTCTGATCATATAAAATACATTAAAAACACATAATAGTACATTCTCAGGGTTTGTTAGGTGCTATTATATATCGTGTATTAATAAAGCTCCATGTGCTGCGTGTATAAACCTTATATTTACAGTCTGAAGATGTTGTTCACTTGAGAGGTTTTTGTAATTGTGTGAATCACTGTGGCCGTAGTAAGACACAGTGACACACGGCAGTACAAAAACCCACCCCACAGTTAGGAGCCTTCCCTTGTTTGTAACACACAGCAGGCACTCGTCCCTTTATTGGAGAAAAATCAAGGTATGTAAAAACCATTTTTAATGATTCCACATATTTGCTGTTTTTTAAAAAACATATGCAACATATGATCTTTTAGTAGCTCCATTGATAATAATTCATATTTACGTGCTTCTTTGCAAGTTTTATTTGTCAGGTTTTGTTAAGTGCTTTATCATAAACTGGACTTACTGGCATCCATCTTTTTTAATTGTGTATTAAAATCATTACCCAAAATCAACTTTACTGACTTCAATAATACAAAAGAAGTATTTTAAAATTTTATTTAATTTCACATCATCAGAAATGGATAATTTCGCCCTTGGAGATTTTCTTATTTCACAATTAGCAGGATAATTCTGACGAGATGGATTTCACAGTGTGGTTTTTGTTACGGCGTGTATCTGCAGCCATCATGGGCCTCATGAACCAAAACCACACCGTCGTCTGGTGGAGTGTTTCCTATTTCATCTCAAAGAGATTATTTTACAAGGCTAAACAATAAAAAGTGGAAAAGTTCCCAGAATGTTTTTAAGTATTTATTCATTTAATAAGGAGGATTTGATTACTTTTATTAAAGCCTCTGATGGAGCTGAAGGCAATTATGAGCACAATAATCATCATACATGATACTGATAGAGAGATTCCCTGAACCACTGCTGCTTCATGCTTTTTAATGTGCTTTAGTGCCTGCCAGAATTATTAATGGGAAGGGAAATGAATGCACATTTGATTTCTTCTTTGTTGTTTGTTGTCATTTAATAAACATTCTTGGACTTATTTGTGTGTTTGTATTCCAGCTCCAGCATCAGAGTGAATCTTCTCGGCCTGTTTATCTCCCAGAAATCCCAGAAATGAAGCTCTAACTGAAAGAACAACATTACAACACTGACCCCGACAAGAAGGCCCAGAGATATCCCACAGCTCCACAGTGTTGTGCTGGGATGTCTAAATAGAGACCTGCAGATGGCAGCATGAGCTCAGATATCCAGCTTGTATTGTTCATCTTCAAGCTCACATTCAGTCACAGCAGAACCCAGAAGGCCTCCGGTGCTGCAGCTGCTGAGGGTTTAAGTTCACCAGTTTTTCACACATTGAGCAGACTGTAAATGCAAATATAGTCAAAGTAAAAAGTTCTTATTTACATTCATGTTCTACTGTAAAACCTGGTGATTAATCACTTTATCTTCACAAAGCATTTAGAAACCACCAGATGGTAGTATTATCTCACTTTTCTGACTTCTGTTCAGCTGCATCGTGAACGGCAGGGTGGTTATTTCATCTGGAAGCTTCATATTATTACAAGAGCAACATATTAGGCTCATTAATCTGAAATATTAAGGGCATAAAGCAGTTGAATGTGTGGGTGTACCAGTTGAATTCTAAACGCAAAAAAAAGAAAAATAACCAGAACAAATAGTAAATAAATTCACTGGATCAGTTTAAAAGTGTGACAGTAAAATGAACTTGAATAAAAGCGGACAAAATCACACCTTTTCAAACACCTTTTTTAACTTTGCTGTGACTAAAATTATAAAATGTAAGCAGCAAAATATGTAAAAACAGAATGTATGTGCAGTGAGAAATTTAAATGTAAATAAATGTAATTATTCTTCTGCAAATTAGTGATATGCAGATCTATTAAATGTTTCATCTTTACATATATATGTCTGTGTATATGTGTGTGTGTGTGTGTGTGTGTGTGTGTGTGTGTGTGTGTGTGTGTGTGTGTGTGTGTGTGCGTGTGTGTGTGTGTGTGTATACATGCTACATTTCTGAGCATTTCTTCTGGTCTCTGTCTGCGAGGATTCTCTCTGCTGAATGCATGTGAGTCACTTTATGCCTGGAAACAAGCAGATATGCAAAAAATGTAGAGTCCCGACAGACGTGCATCTTCTGTCAAGGAAAGCTATTTGAATTTCTGACAGTTTCTAAGAAGTTTCCTGGCTGCAGGTGTGGTCCCAGAGGTGCAGAGAAAGAGAAGTGTCTCTCTGGAAACGGCACGTTTAGAAACAGCAGGAAACTGAAAACCAGCAGAGCTCAACTGATAACAGAAGTTTCTGCTACGTTGACTTCACACGCTGTTTTCTTTTTAGATATTCCTTAAACCCTGCATTGTGACTCAACTGGTAGAAAATGTTATTGTGAATATTATTTATTAAAGAGCTTTAAAGGTTCCAGTATTGAAAGTGTGTTTAAATCCACAAACATGACGAGAAACTTGAGACCTCAAAACTAAATGAAGTGTTCAGGGACTCAGACAGGTGTCACATCTACAACAGAGCACATGATGCAGGTTTTTAATTCAAGTCATAAACATGAAACTACATCACATTGAGGAGGATTGAACACAAATAGACAGTTCAGTGAAAGTAAAGCTGAAAACCTGCAGGTCTGTGTGCAGATTGAAAGTTGAAGGCTGCTGCAGCAGAATGAGAAGGAGCAGGAGCCATGTTGGTGTCCAGCTGAAGGAAGGGCAGAGGAATGGATGATGGGATGGAAGGATGAATGAGCATGAACAGAATGAGGGAATGAGAGTGGAAAGGTGAGCCACAGGGAGCAGGTAGAGGGGGAGATCCAAGCTGGAGGCCGTTCGAGGAGCTGCTGATGCTGGCTGAGGCCCTGGAGGAGGCGGTGACGTCAGTGCAGGTGGACGCTCAGGTGAGGAGGCCGGAAGCACAATTTTCAAGTGAATAGATCTTGTTGAACTAAACTGATTGTTGACTTTTCAGTCTAATGGTCGTTCACTCCAAAACATGTCAGCATCATTTCATTGTATAAGTCATCACATGCACAATAGTCTGTTCACTTGTCAGGATTAGTCATGAACATACGGTGGCCAGGAGAGGGACGGTGAGGACAGCTTTATTTACAGCACTGTAGGCTCCACATAATGTTCCTTGTTTTTTGTTTATGTGTCTATATTACAGTATGTTATGCTGTATAGATTTTCTTTTTACTCTGATGTATGAAAGTTACTTTATGTGTGTCAATACAGTTTTCTTGATTGTTTACACACATTTTCTGAAAGTATGCCTCATACTCTCAGAACTCTACACACAAATCAGAAAACACACACACACAATGGGCAAAGCCCCTCAGTTCTCCTTCAAAGGAAACTTTACATTTAAAACAATGTTATTTCTTCTCAAAATGTTTTGTTTTTGTTTTCAAAGGACACAAACCATCATATGAATAGACATTTATAAGAACCAGTTGAACACTGATGTGCTCAGTGTAAAACACTATGATGAACAGAAAACACTCTTCTCCATTCATCAGAAGGACTTAAGCCTTTTTTTGTTCACTGTTACGCTCACTACAGACAGTACATACATGAGTGTGTTGTAAAATATTTTAGAATATTGTTATTTTTACTCAGAACACACAATTGCACGGTAACAAATATATTTTATTTTTCCCGCTAAAACTATGTACACAGTGAACACCCCAACCAACACAAAGTTGCACATACAGTGCATACAAATATACAAACAAGAGAGAAATTTACAGTTTACAGTTACAGGACTCCTCTTGCTCTCACTCCTCTGGCTCTGTTTCCAATGTTGGCATCCATTGCTACAAAACAGAAGAACTCACCTGTTGCCCTTTTATGCTAAAGCTCTGGCTGCTAATTGTAAAACTGTGTGACAGGTGTTTGTCCATGTGATGAGTCAGTGTGCATAGCAGGACAATTAACTTTAGCATTTTGAATGACAGTGTGTTCTTTGAGAAAACAAGAGATTTTCTTCATGAAAATTTTGCCAAATGCAGAGAATTGTGTGTAGTGTTTTCAGAAAGTGTGTTTTAGAACTGCAATGTGAGTGTAAAGCATGATTTGTGCTTGTAGTTTAGCAGAACTGGTTCAGGGGGTCGGTGCATGAGTTACATGTTGTGGCCACTGTGTCTAAAGTACCAGTATTTGTGTGTAAACAACTGAGAAAAACTGTAAAAAGTTACAGTTTCTTTGGCAGTATGAGTGCAATGTGTGATGGCAAACCTTGGAGGCTACTCTTACCATGAAATCCTATTTTTTCAGTTTTATACACAATTGTATTCTGTTAGCTGGACAAACAAGAACTAGCACAGTAACCATTGTGAATGAAGGACTGGGCTCAGACTGAGAGGTGGACATGAGGGATATTTCAATAGTCATCTGCCATAGTGACAAAACATCTAAACATTTTGACTTGCAGTGCTCACACAATGCCAAAGGGACGATGCATTTTGGAGGCACTGACTGTTCATATGAGAATAGAATTTAGTTTTGACCAGTCGTGTGAACTGTTTTGGGAGAAATATGAGCTTTTGCAAGTGAACCATGGTGTTGTGCTGAACCATCCAGGTTATTTTGGCAAAAGCACCAAGAGTGGTGAGAACGTCCAGTCTGTTTCAAGAAATGAGCCAAAGAAATTGAGAATAGTGCATTTTTGGTGGCACTGACTATTTATATGAGAAAGAAACTTAGTTTTGAAACATGAGTGAAAGGTTTTGGGGGAGATATGAGCTTTTGCACGTGAGCTATGGTGTTGTGCTGAACTGTAAGACTGTTTTGGCAAAATGATCTTAGAGTTTTGAGAATGTAATTTCAGTTTCAAGAAATGAGCCAAACCAATTGAGAAAAACTGTAAGATAAGAGATGAGACAGAACTTTAACAATCCTGAAGGAAATTCAGTAACATGAGAATGAATGGATCCAAATAAATATAAGTGAGATGAAATAAAACTGGAATAATAAAGGAAGAAGCAACACTAGTAATAATAATAAATTAATACAGTAATACTGTATTCCACATGGAATTGAGTCAAATACATTTAAATACTGTCTTTATTTATGTTCTCATCTTTAGTGTGTCTTCTTTTACCTTGCTGGTTGCTGAATATTTATTTAGATTGCGGTTAATTTGTAGTACAAATCCAGTCCATTAGCTTTCCTTTACGCAACCAACCTGTTCCATAGCTGCTATCAGCCACAGAGTAACCAGAAGGTTGACAGGTGATGGTCAGAGTGTGTCCAGGCTGCACAACTATTGCGTCTGGTTGGATGAGATGGATACTGTTCACACCTGTGGAGACACAAATCAACATTATCTCCATCATTCCTCTTATTATTCAATGTTTGTAATGTGTTGATGAGTGTGAATCCAGTGAAAGCTCCTCACAGGATCCAGCAGCCAGCAGCAGAATCAGAGGTGCAGAGAACATGTTGATGTTGGAGCTGAACTGATGTGAGCTCTTGTTTCCTCTCACTGACACACAAACACACACTTCCTTTTAAGGGAGCTTTATTTGCATGTTGTTAAATAAATGACATGTAAATCAGGAGTAAACAGTGTGTCTTGTGGAGTGAGAACACTAGAACATTTAGCACAGGCTCTAATGTACCTTCTAGATGGTTATTTACTTCAGGTTGATGTAGAAAAAGTGAATATTGTGTTTAAAGGAAAGTTTTCTCTGTAGTTGATTTCATGTTATTATTGTAGTGAGTCATGATGAACATCCTCACACCAGACTGATGAACTTTATTGATGTGTTTCATTAATAATTGTCCTTTATTCAGCTGAGAAAGTGTTTTTAAAGCCTGACATGCTTCAGTGCTTCTCACTCAGTGATGCATGTTGTTCAGTTTTTGTACAGCCTTGTTGGCTCTTGTGTCACTATGTCTCTCGTGCACAGAAATAAACAGCAGAGTCTTCTTGTTTGAGACTCTTCACCTCTAAATACGCAACATTTAGCGAAATGTCTTTGGTGATGGAAAACTGTCCTTGGAGACTTTGTGCAAATATGGTGCCAGTTCCGCTGTCGATGCGTCCGATCCATTCCAGTGCTTGTCCTGGTTTGTGACGAATCCAGTGCAGCCAAGCCAGAGACAGTCCTTGCACTTTCCAAGACAGAGTGACTGATTGTCCTGCTGTGCTGACCAGTGGATCTGACGAGGTGAGGGACTGGCCCCGAGCAGCTGAAAAGAAACAGAGTTTAGATGACAGCAGGCATCTGAAGCTGATTTTCTTTTCCTGTGGAGGATCCAGACTGGACTTACCTGAAATGAGATCTAGAAGGAAGAGACTTAGTACAAGTGTCATAGTGAGACCTTGGCTGAGACTGTAGCTGTAAAGGCTCATATGAAGGGTGTATATATATTGTCAAGTGGAGCCAAGGTTTGAGATCCCAGAGCAGCCATTTACAGAGGCTAAGTAAAGAAAATGATATGATTGCGCTTAGGCTTAATGATGATTTGAAATTATTCTTATGTTAAAAGACCTGGAGAATCCCACAAACTGACCTGTACAGGTTCTGGATTCACATTCAGCAGCTACTGGATGCACTGGATCAGACAGGCTCCTGGAAAAGGACTGGAGTGGATTGTTGCTATTACTAATGTTGATAGTAGCAGCACATTTTACTCTGAGTCAGTCCCAGGCCGATTCACCATCTCCAGAGTCAACAACAGACAGCAGGTGTATCTGCAGATGAACAGTCTGAAGACTGAAGATTCTGCTGTTTATTATTGTGCTCGAGACACACAGTGACTGAAGTTGGTTGAACAGCTGTACAAAAACCTACAGCACTTATTTCTAAAGGAGCTCCTGAGGAAGAATTATATTTTCGTTTATCTCTAGATGGAAATGTTTCAAATGAAAACATAAAAAACAGCAAAAATGATTAAACCAAATAAAAAAGCTTGTAAACATAATAATTACATGGTATTCAAGGAAAACACTAATGTGCTGAAATCATTGCCATGGGAATGAAGCAGCAGAATAAAAGGACAAACAACCTAAATACAGGAATATTCATGTGAAATCTGAAGTGAGATGCAAAAAAAAAAGGAAATTAATGTTGCATTTTCTAAAATAAAGACATTAGAGGCCAGTGTGGGACATGTTTTTCTTCCTCTGTCACTATAAAGAGACAAACATCTGCTTTTCTCACTCATTTCAACTGAATGACACTGAATCCTGGACTAATTTAAAGATTTATACTGACACCAAACATGTTTTAACTCCTCAATCAGTTGCAGATCAGATAAAGTTAATGCACACTTTCCTCCTTTTTCCTCACATATGATAAACTGCTCAAATACTAAATATCTATGTTGTTGGAGATTATAATTCTCTCTCTCATAGCTCAGCACTGATCTGATCTGATCTTTCAGGACTGGATCTCCAAAATGTCAAACAGGTGAAAATGTAAATCCACAGTCTCCACCCATTTTGCCTTCACTATACATATACATATATTATTTTGGCTCGCAATTTCCCCTTAACAGGGTAAACTGGACCAGCTCTCCGTTTCTAGGGTTAGGTTCTAAACTGCTCATAGGTATTACCTAATAAGTTCAGCAGAACAGCTTAAGCTGGTGGTGAGGGGACTCGCCTAGCTCTCACTGTCTTCATCCAGACGCCTACCCCGCTTACTCTGACAGAAAACTAAACTAAGTAGCCTCAATAGTCCAGCTTTGTCAGTCACATCTGTTAACGACAGCTCCCTCCTCTGTTGACAACGGCTCTTGGTGAATTGCTAGGTTTAGATTTAGAGGTTAGGAAAGTAAAACCCCAGGGGTCTGTTTAAAAATCTATTTAACTCATTAACTAGAACAACCTTTCAGAACCTTCAGATTTCACGCACACAACTGATTAACTTTTTACATGCATGAGGAGTCTGTGAACTCAGGTAAACAAATTAAAAATCCATAATGCTTCTCTTTAAATGCATAATAAAAGTTTATTGATTAATGATAGCAGTGGCAGCGGCAGCTCTTGATCAAACACACAAAATACATTTAAAAATTGATCAGGTTCAAATAATTTGGTTAATATTGCAGAACTGAGCTTTCCTAATTAAATCTCCTAATTGTATGTTTTAGAATGGACAGGGCAGACAGCCTGGCCTTTAACTGCCACGCCCGGTCCTAACCTGATTCTGGCAGAATCTCTCAACAGAACTACCAAACCCTGTACAGAGTCCCAGCTGTCCCGTAAAAATTCTCCAAAAATCAGGGGGAGTGAACAGTTCAGATCCCAATTCAGTCTTGCAAAAATCCTTTTCATGGTCTTGGGTTTGTTGTGGAAAAGTTTCAAAAATCCGACATGACGGCAAAATGAGCTGATGACAGTCAAGGACTCTCCTAACATAGGCTGAACGGCCTGAACAGGCCGGTCCTTCTGCTATCTCTCGCAGAGGGAAGGATATGTTGCTCTGTTCCATCTTCAGCAAAATTGCAGACTGATGTAGACTGTTCTTTTTCTTAGTAGAGTAAAACTCTACTTATCCTGGACTAAAGTCAGATCGAACCATCTTCTGCGATGTCCTCGGACAACTCCGTGTAATCTCCGTTTTGACTCCAACTCCGTTTAATTTGTGTCTGTCTCTCATATTTATACTTTCCTATATTTTTCAGAGACACGTGCACATTTTTCTCCTCCCAAAACACACTTTCTTAACTTTAGCTCATTGTCTCAGTTAGCTCAGCAGCATGATTCATACTTTCCAAAACTTGAGACATCGTCTCATCTTAAGAAATCCGGTCCAGTCTGGGTTTCTAACTTCCTCTTTCTGGTTGCGACACAGTAAGAGGACTGGACTTCCTCTTTTTCTGTCAGCTGCTCAGAGAAACATATTAATATTAGAATTACTTCAAATCTCATTGATATTATATATTTAGAATCATCACACCATCTGAATCAACTGAGACAACTTTCCAATCACCTGACCATTAAAAGTTATTGAAAACTTAAGGACACACACTTGAGCACAGACATTTTACTCCATATCCTGTTTCTAAACTGCCACACAGCTAAGTTCCTCTTTTTAGCCTGCAGAATTCTGGTTACAAAGAATCACTTTTAATCTTACTTAACATACATTATATTTGGTTTCTGTTCAGACAGCATGTATTTAGTGATCTTCATCAGAAACAACAGAGACTGTGGGATTTATAATATTTGAAGTTCATATCGATGTGGATGTCAACAGATTTAAACCAGCTGTGGACGCTTCTTGTTTCTCAGATAGTTTAGTCACGTACCATCGTACCGTACAAGACCCTCAAGTCTTCAAGGATATAAAACATATTAAAAACAAAAATTAGGTAAAATTACAATGTCGTCTTATCCTGATCGTCGGGATGAAAATTTGTTTGTCAGGGTTGCTAGGCAACAAAGAGCGGCGCTACGAGACGTCATGACGCAAGCAGGAAGTTCATCGTAGGCTAGACCATCTCATTTAAGAAACGCTCATGCAGCCTTCTCATGCAGCCTACCCGTCCTTCGAAGGACCCAGCCTTCGAAGGACGGGTAGGCTGGGTCCTTTGAAGGATGCAGCCCCTGAATTGGGACACAGCTTGTGTGTCCACTAGTCTCTGTCATCCTCTGTGCAGTCACATAAGTAGGTGGAAGACGCTTTGCACTGACTCCTCCTCACAGGAAGAACAGAGTTGGAGTGGGCTTGGCCTTCATTGTTGTCATATATGTTGAACTTGGACAGTTATACTCAGATTTGAATGCATTCTGCAGTCAAGTCTTTCTTCATGGATGTCAGAGTTTTAAGTAGAAATAGTTTCTGTAGAAGCTTTGACACGTGAAATTTCCTCTGTAGTCGTCTCTTAGTAAAAACATGTGATTGGTCATTTTTGTGGACACAGAAGTTCCTATTATCTCCATCATTCATAGGATTATTTCCTGAGTGTGTGTGAAAGTGTGTGACAGGATCCAGCTGACAGCAGCAGAGTCCAGAACATTCTGTCCTTTATTCTCCTTTTGACTGTAGTTGGTAGAAGCAGGTTTGTAATGAACTTGTAGAGTAAAAAATCCCACCTGTGTTCCGCATTATATGATATTAAATGAAACAGTAAATGCTGCTGTAATTAGATGTAATATTCTTGTTGATGACTCACAAAGTCTCAAACTAACTTTTTCCTGATGGAGGCCTTTTAAAAGATCAATTTGCTGTTTGAATTAATATTAGAGTGGATTTTTCTCTTTTGAAAGTCCTGTGAGCTGCTAATGGTGCAAAGATTGATGGCAAAGAGAGTTTTACTCAGTGAGGTGGTGTGAATTGATTCCTGGTCTGAGGGATCCTCCTCTGGTGGCTTCATGTTCCAAGTGTTCAGGCTCTGAGGGGTTTTTGTTCAGGTCTACTGATCATTTGTGTCACTGTGACTCTCTGGCACAGTAATACACAGCAGAGTCTTCAGGCTGCATATTCTGTCCATACAGAGTCAGTGTGTTGCTGGAGGAGTCCTTGTTGCCACTGAACTTGTTTTTCAGTGAGTCTTTAAAGCTTGTCTCCCAACCAATCCACTCCAGTCCTTTTCCTTCAGGTTGTCTGATCCAAGCTGTGCTGTAGCTGCTCACAGAATAAGAGACCTGACAGGTGATGGAGAGACGTTGACCTGGCTGAACAGTCACAGATTGTGGCTGTGTCAACTGTTCACTCTTCACACCTGTAAAAAGATGAACATATTGTTGACAAATGATCCAGTTAGAGTCCAACAGAAGAACAAGTGACTGAGGGACTCACAGTTTCCAGCTGCCATCAGGAGCAGCAGAGCTACAGGAAACATAGTTGATGTTGAAGCTGTTGAGATGAGAGCTTGTGATCCTCTCTAACCTCCTGTCCAAGTGAAGTCTTTATAACTGTGAGGAAGGAAGAACACTGAGTTTGCATGGAGACCTGAGAAGTGGTGGTCATGTGAATAACAAAGAACATGTCAGTCAGCTCAGATCAGTCTTTCTGTGCTTCTCAATACATGCAAATTAGATAACATGGATTTTTCAGACATGTAAAAGCTTCAGTGTTCAAATTATTTTTAACCACAGACTTTAAGGGAAACTCTGGGCCTTAAGAGGAAATGAAGAATCAGAAACTGAAATCTGTGTGACTATATGCAAATGTTAAATTTCTACAGAGCAGAGAAAAGATGTTAATGAAGATTGAACAAAACAGTACAACATCTTCAGTTTTCTCTCAGTTCTTCTGAAGATACACCTGCCACCAGACTTTGTAAACTACTGTTCAGATTCTATCAGAGTCTGACTGCAAACACCTGAAGAGAAAAGACGAGTGAGATTTAAAGTGTGTGTCCACTGTTCTCTCTTGCTTTCAATTCAGTCACATAAAAAGGTGAAGGATATTTGCATTGAGTGGACTGTAAAGATCTGTTTTCACACAGCAACCATTTGTATTTCAGTAATAGCAAATATCCAGACATATTAATGAATAAGATTTGTTCAACTATAAAACCTGTTTGTCATGAGTCACTTTGAGTAAAAAGCATACATCATATTATATGTAACAGCCTTCTTCCACCTTTAAAACATTGACCTCCTCTGTCCATCCATCTGTCCATTCATCACATCCAGACTACTGCAACAGTCTTCTGTATGGGACATCTTCAAAAACACTCTAGAAACTTCAACACATCCAGAATTCTGCTGTCTGCCTGATCACCCACTCCCACACCCGTGATCACATGACCCCCATCCTTCAGAATCCCCACTGGCTCCCCGTCCCCCAGTGAATCCACTTCAAAATCCTGCTCATCCCCTACAAAGCTCTCCACAACCTGGCTCCCCCCTCCCTGACTGAACTCCTCCACAGACACACTCCCACCCACACCCTCCACTCTGCCAACACTAGCCTCCGATCGACCCCCATCTGGACCAAATACCGGACCTGGAGTGTCAGGACTTTCTCCATCGCTGCTCCCACCCTCGAGAACTCACTCCCCAAAAGCGTCAGTGAATCTTCCTCACTGTCCATATTCAAGAAATCCATAAGGACACATCTTTTCAACACGGCTTACAACTCATAAATCCCCTTTTCTATGTGCTCCTTTCTCCACTGCATTCTGTTTATTTATGTCTAGTTTTTGTGTTCTTATCTGCATTGTAAAGCGTCTTTGAGTGTCTTGAAAAGTGTGATATCAGTATTATGTGTTATTATTATGATATAATCTACAGTATGATTGAGTTCAGCAAAAAGCTACAATGTCTCAGAGTCTCTCTGCTATTTAACATCTGTGGAGGTTTTTGTGCAGCTGCTTCACTGACTTCAGTCACTGTGTGTGTCGAGAACAATAATAAACAGCAGAATCTTCAGTCTTCAGACTGTTCATCTGCGGATACACCTGCTGTCTGTTGTTGACTCTGGAGGTGGTGAATCAGCCTAGGACTGACTCAGAGTAGAAATGGCTGTAATCTCTAACAATAGCGATCCACTCCAGTCCTTCTCCAGAAACCAGAAAACAATCCATGTCATGTAGTACACTGGTGGTATAAATGAGAATCTGTCAGATCAATGTCAGTGTAAATGTTCACCTGTCCAGCAGAGAGTTAAGAGCAGCAGAGCTGTCCTACAATTCATCATGTTAAACTGTGTGTCCACTGTTCTCTGTCATCCTCACTGCAGTCACATAAGTACAAGACATTTGTGTTTTGCATTGACTCCTCCTCACAGGAAGGATCATATTGAACTAGAACTGACTGGACTCTCACTGACTGTAACTGGACAATGAATTTATTAATGTTGGCTGTATAAAAGTCATTCCTGAAAGTCCTGTCTCAGTGTTTCAGTTTAGTTTCTACACCATGTAAATACATCAGTTTATCTAAAAGTATTTATTTTAAAATACCTCCAACATGAGTATTTTTATTTCTTAATAATAATCTGACAACAAGTGACAACTTCCTGTAACAAATCCTGTAACATAAATGTAAAACTGTTGGTTTTATCCTGACAGTAAGTCACACAATATTCAGTCCAGCAGGGAGAAAAACATTTCAGCAGAATCAAAGTGAAGAAAACTGTTGACAATGATGTTTAATCATTAATAATAGGTTCAACTAAAAACATGTAATCTCTCAATGAATGGATTCCATGAATTCATATTTTCCAGTCAGTAAAAGTGAAACAAATATAAAGTGTGTTCCTTTGTGTAAAGCTCAAAGACTTGTTGTTTTCTCTGCAGTCAAAGTCTAGAACTATGTTTTACATGGACTTTTCCTCACAGACAGGATGAAGTTTGAACTTGTCCCCCAACAAAATGTGACCTTTGCAAGTTTAGGAAGTAATATTAAGTTTTGTTTATGTCAGTCATAATAAATAGTGATTTAAAAATAGAAATCAATATAAAATGTTTGCATTTCATTGAATAAAGTATCAAATCCTCATGAGATCCAGCTGCCAGCAGCTGTATCAGAACTTTACAGAACATATGATGTTGTTAAAGTGATGAGAGTTCTTCTGTCCTTATACACTGTATTCAGAGTGGTCAAAGTGAAAACGAAGAGAAGCTGCAGAATAATAGATGCATTTATCATTTATGTGTCTTCTTTTTAGAAAAGATGACGTGCAGAGCAGCTAAAATCCTGCTCTCTGATTATCTTGTTCTTTCTTGTTTTGTATTTTATTGCTAAATAGACTTGAACTCTTTTTAACAGTGAACTTGGCAGCTTCGGCTAGGAGGAGTTTATCCTGATTGTTGTTGGAAGTGGTTTGTAAAAACACAAAACAACACTGAAGTTCAATCACACTTCTGTGGGTGAAAACATTCTCCTAAACTAAATGCAGTGCTGTATTGGAAGAAAGAAGAGAAGAACGAACTTTATCATCAAAACGACAGGAACCGGAGCCGCACGGGGAGCTACACGGAGGCTAACTGACCGGACCGGGGCACCGTGGTTCGTGAGCAGCGGGGTGCCCGCCGCTGACGGTACGAGCTAGCTAGCGGACCGGAGTGTGTACGAGCTGGGCCGGACGTTCATCACCACCGAGTTAGCTACCTGTACGCGCTACCACGCTGACTGGAACGAATCATCGAGCGAGCGTGCTACCCTAAGCTATCAAGCTAACCGGAGTTTCCTTTTCCACCTTGGCTGTCATTGTTTGCGCCGTTTAGGCCACTATAAACGTCATCTACACTACCTGTGTTCCCTCTTCTAGACAAAATGCCACCCAAGCAGCAGAGAAACACAGAGGAGGATTTTGTATCTTTAACTCAGGTAAATGAATTGTTGAATCAACAGAAAGACATGTTTACTGCTCTGTTACAGCAACAGCAGGACATTTTCAAAGAATTTGTTAAAGTTATCATGGACTCTACCAACACCAGAGTTGATGCTTTAACCAAAGAAATTCAAGATTTGAAATCCAGCATCCAGTACACACAGAAGGATGTAGATGATCTTAAAATTAATCAAGCTAAACAGTCCGAACATTTCAAGATGACTGAAAATGACATGGTGAAAGTGTGTGAGAGTCTACAGGTCATTATTGACAAACAAGACTACCTAGAAGGTCAATCGAGAAGAAATAACATTGTCATTGAAGGCATCCCTGAATCCCCTGGTGAATCTTGGATGGATTCAGAGGAAAAGGTGAAAGACATTTTTAAGCAAAAGCTGCAGCTACAGAGGGAGATGGAGGTGGAGCGTGCACACCGCACAGGTAAACCAGGAGTTTCTGGGGACAGACCGCGATCCATTGTCGTCAAATTCCTGAGTTTCAAGGACAAAGCTGCAGTTTTGCAGCGTGCAAAGAATCTCAAAGGCACAAAAATATTTATTAATGAAGACTACACTGACGCTGTACGCTTAAAAAGAAAAGAACTAATGCCAAAACTGAAAGCTGCACGTGAAAGAGGTGACATCGCTTATCTCAGACATGACAAGCTTATCATCCATCCTCGCTCTAGCATGCCAAAGTGATCTCTGAAATTTAAAGGTAAAACGACATAAAACTCTTGTTTTGTCGTTTTTATCTTTTTTTATGACTAACACAATTACATCACAACACATACTACCAAAAAGGGGGATGAGAATTGCACATATTAACATTAATAGTCTCAGGAACAAAATCAGTGAGGTCACCAATCTGTTGGGTAAATACAAACTACACATACTCGCTATCTCAGAAACTCACCTGGACTCTTCTTTCGATGATACTGAGCTATATATTGAAGGTTACAGCATTTACAGAAATGATAGAAACAGATTTGGTGGTGGAGTTGCTTTTTATATTCAAGATCACTTACCAACACAAATCAGAACTGATATGATGAAATATAATATTGAAATACTTTGGTTGCAAGTTCATTTACCTCACCGTAAGCCGATTCTGCTAGGTTGTTGTTACCGACCACCAAATGCCAACTGTGAATATTTAGATACAATCTGTGAAATGTTGGATAACAATACCGCTGTGGGTCAGGATATTTACTTTATGGGTGATTTTAACATTGACTGGTTTGCTCAAAACTGCCATCTAAAAAATAAGTTGTTCACTGCCACTACTATATGTGGATTTACTCAGGTTATTAATGAACCAACAAGAATATATGTGAAGAATGATGGTGCCAGAACTTCAACATGTATCGATCACATCTTTACTAACTCTCCTGAGCGGTGCAGCAAAGTTATTTCTGTTCCCATTGGCAGCAGCGATCATAATCTGATCATAATTGTAATAGCCACTATGGTGGGTAGACCTGGACCCACAGTAATATTTAAAAGGTCATACAAAATGTTTAGTAAGGAGAAATTTGTTGATGATGTGAAAGCTATTTGCTGGTCTGAGGTGCTATCTATTCATAATCCTGAAATTGCACTTGCAAGATTTAATAACTTATTCCTGCCTTTAGTTGAAAATCATGCTCCTTGGAAGAAATTTACTGTCAGGAACATCGTCACACCCTGGTTAGATGATGAAATTAAAGACTCTATAAGAACAAGAGATCAGATGAAAAAGACAGCAATTATAACAGGAAATAAATCTGACTGGGACCTCTATCGTAAAATGAGGAACTCTGTCACCAAACTCAACATAAAGAAAAAGAAAATTTATTTTGAAGATCGACTTCAGAAGGTTGGAAATGATAGTAAAAAACGATGGAATGTTTTAAATCAGCTGACGGGTAGAAAAAACAAAATCAATCCGTCCTTTCTTGAGGCAGACAATACATTTTTAACAAAGCCTATAGATATTGCTAATTATATCAACGATTATTTTATTAGTAAGCTAGCCAAATTAAGAGAGAATATGCCTAACCTAAGTAATGTTAAATCTCATCTATTGATAAGAAATAAAATTATGAAAAATAAAAACATCAGGTTCAAATTAGAAAAAGTAAGTACACAGAAGGTAAAAGAATTCCTGAAATCCAGTAAAGACAAACCCCCGGGTGTTGATGACCTTGACAGCAGGCTTCTCAAACTAGCAGCTGACTTTATTGCTCCTGTTTTAGCCCATATAATAAACCTCAGTTTTACTTGCAATACATGCCCACAGGCGTGGAAGCAGGCTAAAATTATTCCACTGCCAAAAAATAAGAAACTTCCGTTCTCAACTTCAAATAGTCGACCCATTCTACCTGTGTTAGGAAAAATTACAGAGTCTATTGTATATGAACAAATCAATAATTATTTTTCGTCTAATAACTTAATCACTAATTTTCAACATGCATATAGAAAGAGTCACTCCACTGCCACGGCGCTGACTCACATGTCTGATGATTGGCTCAGGGAGATTGAGAAGAAGAATATGGTTGGTACTGTGTTTCTTGATTTCTCTGCGGCTTTTGACATCATTGACCATGACTTATTATTAGGAAAACTTGCTTGTTACGGCTTTGAGCAATCAGCGCTCACTTGGTTTTATAGCTATCTATCTAACAGAACACAGACAGTGTTTTTTAATGGCTGCTTCTCGAACACCAGAAGCATAACATGTGGAGTGCCACAAGGGAGTTGTCTTGGTCCATTATTGTTCATAATTTTTACGAATGATTTACCATATATTGTAGATAAGGCTAATGTAGTGGGGTACGCTGATGATTCTACCATATACACATCAGCACGTACATGCAATGAATTAGAAACTGTTTTAAATAGTGAACTGCAAAATGTTTTTGACTGGGTAATATCAAATAAGCTAGTGTTAAATACAGTAAAAACCAACTGTATGATTATTGGCTCCAGTTGTGTGATTAATAAAAATCCTGTATTGAACATTAAAATTAATGATATTACAATAAATCAAGTACATGAGACCAAACTGCTAGGTGTAACGGTAGACTCAAAATTATCATGGAAAAAACATATAAAGAATATTATTGTAAAAATGGGTAGGGGTATATCTATTATGAGAAGACATGCAAGGTTTTTAAGTTGCACTACAATGAATTATGCTATTAAAGCACTAATACTAACATACCTTGACTACTGCTCAGCAGTTTGGTCAAATGTCACTGGTGAAATGATAAACAAATTACAGCTTATTCAAAATAGAGCTGCTCGTACAGCACTTAAGTGCAACTATAGGACAAATATCATTACAATGCATAAAAATCTAAACTGGCTGTTGGTCAAAGACAGACTTTCATATTCATTGATCACTTTCACCAGAAATATCATTGTCACAAAGTCACCTTGTATTTTGTTTAGGAATCTTTCTTTTAGTACTGAAAATCATAGATACACGACCAGACACGCTGTGGCAGGAAATTTCACACTACCGACAACAAGAACAAACGCCATTAAAAACACTGTCATCTTTAGGGGTATGATAGGATGGAATTTATTACCTAATCACATCAAACTCACTTCTAATGTAAGCAATTTTAAAAGGCTTGTAAAACTGCATCTATTAAAATGAGGAGTAATCTGGGTTTAATTTTGTCTATATATTCATAGAAGGGTGGTATCCATTTGTGTACCTTTTTATGTGTATGTTTTTATGTATTTTTCATATGTGTGTAGACTTAGTCAGGTACAGTGATTATCTGATTGGGATGGAGGTGTCTGAGATGAAAGTCACATTGTGTTTTGTTTTTTGCTTTTTAATGTTTTTATCTTATTTGCTATATTATGTTTTTCATAGTGTTTGTTTTTCTTATATACTATGGAATGTATATGCAGTGTCAGATGCAGATTTTGCATCTGACACTGCGGCGGCTGTTTATTGTGTATGTAAAATTTTTGGTGGACCCCAGGAAGAGTAGCGGCAGCTTTGCTGCAGCTAATGGGGATCCTAATAAATAAATAAATAAATAAATAAATAAACTTGTCTGAATTGATTCCTGGTCTGAGGGCTCCTCCTCTGGTGGCTTCATGTTCCAAGTGTTCAGGCTCTGAGGGGTTTTTGTTCAGGTCTACTGATCATTTGAGTCACTGTGTGTGTCTCCTCTGGCACAGTAATACACAGCAGAGTCTTCAGGCTGCATATTCTGTCCATTTAGAGTCACTGTGTTGCTGGAAGAGTCTACACTGATAGTGAACTTGTTTTTCAGTGAATTTTTGTAGATTGCTGTACATACAGTACATGAATATCCAATCCACTCCAGTCCTTTTCCTTCAGGTTGTCTGATCCAATGTGTGAAGCAGCTGCCCAGATCATAAGAGACCTGACAGGTGATGGAGAGACGTTGACCTGGCTGCACAGTCACAGATTGTGGCTGTGTCAACTCTTCACTCTTCACATCTGTCAATAGAAAACCATATTTTAGGACAAATGATCAAGTGGTGCTGCTAAAGAAGAACTGTTGACTACGACACATCAGGAGAGACTCACAGGATCCAGCTGCCAACAGCAGCAGCAGAGTTACAGACCACATGGTTTGTGTTGAGGCTGATGTTCAGTTAAGTCCACTCCACATCCTGGTGAGAAGTTTTTATAGCTGAGTAGAAGGAAGCTCAGTGAGTTTGCATAGAATCAAACATATGAAGCAGGAATGTTGGTCTAACTGGAGCCAATAGAAGAGTTTGACTTTATCTGTTCTTTGTCTTCATCAGTCTCACATTTGATGCTTTTCTTTTTCTTATCACTCAGCTATAGCAACATAACACAACTCTGCTTTTTCTGCAAACATTTAATGAAATTATGTGTTAAATAAAAGTTCTCACAAAGAAATGAACAACAACCATGAAAACTAAAAGAACAACCTCCATTCATATTCTGTAACCCATGTTTATGGTAATTTAACATGTTTTCACATAACTAGGATCTACTTTTAGTGTTATATGTGTTTATTATCTGAGAAAATTGATTTCCTCCTTTCTCAGGTACATTTTCTAAAATATTTTAATGCAGCATTTTGTTATTTATGTATTTTCTACATACAAAGGAAGTGACACCATCCAGTATCATGTAAATATTAGAATAAACACCTGCATAAAAGAGCTTTTAGTGAGTGTTTGAATAAAATCATTTTAATGGTTTCAGTCGTTGCAGATATTGTATGAATCAACTTATTTCACATTTATCTGTTTGTGCTTGTCTTAGAAATAACATGATTAATTTATTTCTAATACATTATTTAGACACAGTTTCTAATTATGACATCATTTCTTATGTGGTATTTGGTTTTCTTATGAACACAACCAGTGGGATGAAAACGGCAAATCCTGACATAGTATTGAACATATCTTGCCAGTCGGCAGAGTGTTGATTTTGTTCCATATTCATAACTCTATAGACCATTTTATTGCCTCAATCTGTTAATATTCCTGATCAACTTTTCACATTATTACTTTTCAAATCAAACATATCAGTGGTTTGTTTTATATTTCATTACATTTTCTTCAATCATGAAGAATCTTTCTACATGATGCTTTGATCTCCATCCAAAACAACATCAGGACAACATTCTTCTCACTCACATATTAGACACCAGATATATATTAGTTCAGTTTATTATACCAGTTTGTATTTGTTCAGTGTCAGCAGCCAGATTGTATTCTGTCTTTAACCTTCTTTATGAACAAGCTGTTTACCTTTTTATTGGTTATTAATGGAGTTAATGCTTTGAATAAAATATTATTTAACTTTGTCGTTGGATGCAAATACATGCAGAATTAAAACAGTTGTGTAACATGAAATAAAAATGACTTTAAAATATATTACACTATAAAGGTGAAGTAAAAGACATTAAATTGATCATATTTATAAATTAGGGAATAAAAAAGGAAAAAAAACATCAACAGAATCCTTCATACATGATCTGTATCACCCAAAGAGACGACTACTGTTGGATTTTGTTCAGATGTTTAACCAACTTCAGTTTCTGTGTCTCTCAAGCACAATAATAAACAGCAGAATCTTCTGTTTTCACACTGTTCATCTGCAGATACACCTGCTGTCTGTTGTTGTCTCTGGAGCCGGTAAACCGACCTCAGACTGACGGAGAATAGCGAGTGCTGCCATCACCAGTGATGTAAACGATCCACTCCAGTCCTTTTCCAGGAGCCTGTCTGATCCAGTTCATAGTAGAACCACTGACTGTGAGTCCAGATCCTGTACAGGTCAGTCTGTGGGATTCTCCAGGCCTTTTAACTACTGCTCCAGATTGTGTCAGAGTCTGGGCTTTAACACCTGTCAAGACAACAGAAAATAGTGACTTGTTATAAGTTGGTAACTTTTTTAGAGCAGTCTTAACTCCAGATGTGTGAATAGAGTCTCACCTGCCAGCAGAGAGTTAACAGCAGCAGTCCAATGCTGGAGCTCATCATGTTACAGTGTGAGTCCACTGCTCTGTGTCTCACTCTCTGCAGTCACATATGTAGATGTGGAAATCCTACAAGTTTTGCATTGACTCCTCCTCACAGGATGCATTAAACTGGATATCAGACTTTATCATCAGACTCCTGCCATTTCCTGAATGTAAACCTTTAGAATGTGCAGCCACAGTTTGGATTCAGACCAGATGAACTTGTATTTGTGTGGAAATAGAATTGTCTGCATTTTCTGCTCAGCATTGTAGTTATTAGTGACCTAATGCTTGTTCTCTTTATAATGATAATGATATAATGCATGAGGACTATTGGTTAAAAGATTATAAACAGTAAAAGCTTTGATTGGCATCCAATGGACACATCAACTACAGATGTTTAAAGTTTGAATTAGAGCGAAATATAGTCAGTTAGGAAAATCCCATAATGGAAAAAATGAGTTTCTAGGAGCAAAACAAGCAATAAAATCTGACAGTCAGTTCTAGAGTTAGGAGTCGATCCAAAGAACAGCAGGGATTGATACAAAACTCTCACTTCCCCTGCAAACATTTCATCAGTTTGATAGATGGCAAGTTTATGGCAGATCAGACAGCAACAACTTTGAGAGCTGATGTTTAAAGTGGATTCAACTCCATTTCAAAGTCACAGTGTTTGCTGAATGTGTAAATGAGGGAGAATGAATTGTTCCTTATGAGGCTGATTATATATGACTGATAGTTAATGATCAAACACTAAATGATGATTTCAAATCAACCCAAGTTTAGATCAGATGTTTAGACTTCGATCTTCACAGAAAGACAAACTGGAAAAGTGGAGAGGGGAGAACAATTGATTGTAATTTGAATTGATAACATCGATAAAGAGGAAATTATTGTGTCAATGATGTGTTCTATACTTAAAATGATTCCTGGTCTGAGGGCTCCTCCTCTGGTGGCTTCATGTTCCAAGTGTTCAGGCTCTGAGGGGTTTTTGTTCAGGTCTACTGATCATTTGAGTCACTGTGACTCTCTGGCACGGTAATACACAGCAGAGTCTTCAGGCTGCATATTCTGTCCATTTAGAGTCACTGTGTTGCTGGAAGAGTCTGAGCTGATGCTGAACTTGTTCTTCAGTGAATCTTTGTAGTATGTGCCGTATCCAACAAGTGCACTTCCAATCCACTCCAGTCCTTTTCCTTCAGGTTGTCTGATCCAATGTGTCCAGTAGCTGCTCACAGAATAAGAGACCTGACAGGTGATGGAGAGACGTTGACCTGGCTGCACAGTCACAGATTGTGGCTGTGTCAACTGTTCACACTTCACACCTGTTGAAACAAGAAAATGCATTGTGACAAATGATCAGTTTGTGTTGAAAAAGAAGAACAAATATCCAGATGTTATAAGAGACTCACGTCCAGCTGCAAAGAGCAGAAACAGAGCAAACACAAACATGGTTTATGGTGAAAGTGTGGTGCTGTGAACTCCACTCTGCAGTGTGATGTGAAGTTTTTATAGCTGAGTAACAAAGGAGGCCACTGAGTTTGCATAGAATCAAACATATGAAGCATCAGAGTAAGTGGAGCCAATCAGAGGGTGTGACTGTTAAATGTGCAGCTTCAAAACATGCCTTGAACACATCTGCTTTATGTGATATTTGGATTTCACTCAGCTGGAATTCTTTGAAACTACAATTAATGAAACAACTGACTTTTGCAAACAATACATTTGTGCTGTTGCTACAAACTATTTTAGCAACATAGAACATTTTAAACCAAATTGTTGGTCACATTGATTCATATTTTATTATAAATGTAAACAATCAGGGGTGTTATTACTGTTAATGCTAATAAGTTCATACTGCTGTTATAAAATTAAAATCTGAATTTGTATCAATTAAATTTACTAATCTTGAAGACACTTTTAACATATATGCTGTTTAACAGATTTGGTTTCCTCCTTCAACAATCAGAGTGAAGTCTTCTATCTCTGTATTCATCTAGTTACTTCCATACTTTCTGTACTTCACCTGTTTGTTTGCTGAACACTGAAGTTAGCACTCAGGATGATGTAAATAGTATAAAATGTAAGTTTGCTGTAGCTGTTTTCAGGTTTGTATGAAATACTTTAAATGGTTTCACTCCTGGACACGTAGATGCAAAACAAACCCAATAAATCAGGACACCATTATACTGGAGACTGTATTTTTACAAATAGTGTGTTCAAGTTAAGATGCAGCAACCTGACAAGAAGTTTTAGTGACAAGATTTGAAGATATTATGTAGAAAATATACTTAAAATCTATGTTTAGTTACAATTATTGCTCAGATATGCCTTTAAAAACAACTGATATGTCAGTGGTTACAAAAAAGATGTTTAGGTGTGAAGGAATGATCTAAACTGAGGATGTTATTCATGTCTGATGAGGACTGTAGGTTTTTGTACAGCTGTTCAACCAACTTCAGTCACTGTGTGTCTCGAGCACAATAATAAACAGCAGAATCTTCAGTCTTCAGGTTGTTCATCTGCAGAAACAGCTGCTCTTTGCCGTTGTCTCTGGAGATGGTGAACCGGCCTTGGACTGACTGAGAGTAGTAATAGCTGCCGCGTGCATCAGTAGCGATCCACTCCAGTCCTTTTCCAGGAGCCTGTCTGATCCAGTGCATCCAGTTGCTACTAAATGATATTCCAGATGTTGTACAGGTCAGTCTGTGGGAGTCTCCAGGTCTTTTAACTGCAGGTTCAGACTCTGTTATGCTCCAACCTTCAGCACCACTCCAAACAAACACAGCAACAACCACAAAGAGTGTGAGCTGTCTGTGAGCCATGTTGACAATGTGACTAATATGTTTTCAAGTGTGTGAATTTCCTTTAAATACACTGAATCCACATGAAAATGCTTCCATGAGGCTCCTCCTGCATCAGTCAAATCAGAGGGTAGGTCTGTAAACAGCACAACATGAGATTCTACATCATTTAAACAACTGAGCAGCTAAAAAACATCTGTTTCCTCCATGACATTAGAGTAGAGTCAATTTTCAATATTTAGTTTTTCATTTTTGATTTCTCATCCAGCAGATTGTGTTAAACATTTATTTATTTAGTGGGTTACACTGTAACCTTTTGTTGACTGTTGACATGAAGATGAACCTTAATTCATTAATTTAGACCTTCTATAGTCATGAAAAAGATAATAATGCAGAAAAGTCAGAAAAACAACAGATTTATTGGTTGGTTTTATTTCATTCATAGTCTTTGAACTGACAGCATTAAAATGTAAATGAATGCTTGAGTTGGTTTCAGCTGGTTGAAGGCCTGGATTATTTAAGACCTTGAAAGGTTTCAGGATTTAAATGATGTTTTAAGCCACAGACTTGCAGAGAAAGTTGGAGCATGAAGACAAATGTAAATAGTTGTGAAGTGAAAGTGGTGAGACTATATGCAACATGCTGATGCTGTAGTGAACAGGACAATGTGTGCTTTGTTATCTGTCAAATAGCATGTATGAAACAAGTGATTGTGTGACATTTAGGAAGATTCCAACAAGTAGAAAGTAGTCAGAGAACATGAGAAGTGAGTGTGTTTGCAGTGATCTGTGCAATTTGTACTTTTAACTTCATGTCCCACTTCAAAGACTTGTCAGGTCAAGTTAGACAGTTAACAAACTCCTTTAAGCACATCACATGAGGTTATTGTTCAGCTTCTGTCATGAGGTACAGTTTGAATGAAGATCTAGGATGAATTTAGACTATATGGATTCTCTATTTAGTCATAAAGTGTTAGATGTAACTGTATTCATCATTTTAACTACTCAAACTATAATAACAAGAAGGAATAAGTGTATTAAGGGTGAATACTGCAGGAGTTTGCATGGATGCTGAAAGAACAAAGAAACATAGAACCTGCTGAAGTGTTCTCTGTTGTCCTGCCTGCAGTCAGATGAATAAAGGTGGAAGACATGTGAACTTTCCTTTCATACTAGTTTCCTTCATGGTTTGTACATTAAATGACATTTTGATTAAGAATGAATGATTTGACAAGTGAAATAATTACTGTCATCAGTTTACAGTAAAAGTTGATAGATAAACATTTTTTCTGCATGTGCTGAAAAATCCCAGATGTGTCAGAGTTCATCACTCTGCTGTTTGACATCCGTGGAGGTTTTTGTTCAGCTGTTTCACTGTTTTCACTCACTGTGTCTCTTCGAGCACAGAAGTAAACAGCAGAGTCTTGTGCTGTCAGACTCTTGATCTGGAGGTACTGAGTGCTGCTGGACACATCTTCAGTCATGGGGAAACCATTCTGGAAGGCACTGGCATAGATAGCAGAGTTGCTGCCTGTATCCATCCTCCCAATCCACTCCAGAGCTTCTCCTGGTTTCTGTCGTATCCAGTGAATATTGCGGCTCGTCATTCTATAACCAGATATGATACATGACATCTTCACTGTCTCTCCAGGTCTTTTAACTACTGATCCAGACTGAGTCAGAGTCTGACCATCAACACCTTTAAAGAGCAAATAAACAGTCAGATAATAATATAGACACAAGTTAACTTGTTCATAGATTGAACATCAACAGAATTTAAGGGAAGATCTTCACCTGCCCAGCAGACAGTTAAAAGTATCAGCCCTGTTCTAAAGTCCATCTTGTTGAACTCTGTCTGTCCACTGTTGTGTTGTTCTCTCAGCAGTCACATATGTAGAGGTGGAAGACAGTTTTGCATGGACTCCTCCTCAAAAGATGGAGACTAGTGGAATGAGCTGGGCTTCTAGTTTAGTGTTTGTTAGGAACTCTAAAAAGGATCATGACTCATTTCTTGAACTTAAGAGATTTAAGGCTTGTCATGTTTGATATCATTGTATATGAGAATTAAAACCACAGCTTTGAATCCATTTGTTTCTATTACAACTTTAAAATCTTCATCCACACATTCACAAAGTTCACAGAGGGGAAAAAATGAACATGTGCACATTTGTTTGAAAGAGGAAGTAAGAAGCTGTGGTCATAACTGTTTATAATAAGCTCTGATAGGTCAGGAAGAACCCAGCATGTGAACGTTTGTCTTATTGCTGTGTTCCTTTTCTTTCAGAGTTGATCAGAACATGTGAAGAATGAACAGCAGCTCCTTCAGTCTTCTGGCTTTTTGATCCTCAGACTTATTTGAGATGATGAGATTGTGAAGTACAACTAAATGTACACATGAAGCTGCTCTCACTGCTGATGTATCTTTTCAAATGATCACTTGATTTTCTTGTATGAAGCATGCTTATCATGGTGTTTGTTGTGTAGAACAGTGTGGACAGCTGCTGCTTCCAGTGTACATGAGCACAATGAGAACAAAGCTCTGAGGTCACTTCAGGGTTTCAGTGTGAGTCAGTGGAGATCAATAGATGTTGGAGTCTCCTTGTTGTGACAGAGGAGACAAAGACTGGATACTGACTGTCCTCTAGTGTTCCTTTAAGGGAACTACACCAGGATTTATTCCTGCATTTTAAACAGTGCTTCCATGATGTCCCTAAACATTGTACATGGAGTGTTTCTGTTCTTCATACCTGGACAGAAGTTCAGCAGTGAGTGTTGAGCAGTGATCATTATAGACACAATATGTTATTTATGAATGATTTAACGGTAATTTTTGTTGGCAGTAATGATTATTCTCAGAGGAAGTGATGCAGTTTCATCATTTCCTAATGATTTATTATTTAAGTCCATAAAGTCGTCACAGGAAGGACAGCGGTGGAGTGGACTTGTGTCTTTTTGTGTTGATCCTGGACAATTAAACTATATGTAATGGTGGACTGTAGCTGTAAATTAGAAATACTGACTGATTCTTTTGTTTGTTTTGTGTGTAGGGGTTGGAGTTTGTGCAGCATTTTAGTAGCAATGGATTTAAATTTATGTTATTCGGAAATTGTAGTAAGAACATACAAGCACAGATTCAAGTACATGGGGTGGACATTGAAAGAGTACATGAAAACAGATTTCTTGGGGTAATAATTGACGATAAATTAAATTGGAAGGCTCATGTAAAACATATACAAAACAAGCTATCAAGAAGCATTTCAGTTCTTAGCAAAGCAAAGCACTTTCTGGACCACAAATCACTCCACATTCTCTACTGCTCTCTTATTTTACCATATTTACATTACTGTGCAGAGGTCTGGGGCAATACTTACAAATGTACAATACAGTCACTATCCATACTGCAGAAAAGAGCCATAAGAATTGTTCATAACACTGGTTATACAGATCACACTAATTCATTATTCTTAAAATCAAAAACATTAAAATTCATAGACCTGGTTGATTTTCAAACAGCACAAATCATGTATAAAGCAAAAAACAATTTACTTCCTGGGAATATTCAAAAATTGTTCTTTAACAGAGATGGGGATTCTAATCTGAGGGGGGAGCTGAATTTAAAACATCAGAGGGCACGTACAACATTAAAATGCTTTAGTGTTTCTGTTTGTGGAGTGAGGCTGTGGAATGGATTGGGTGTGGAGCTCAAGCAATGTCCAAGCATTACCCAGTTTAAAAAGCAGTACAAACACATGGTGTTCAACAGGTACAAGAGGGAAGAAGGGCTTTAACAATCAGGTGTTTTCATAAATGATTTAATTTTGTTTATTTACACTACTTTTATTTACACTACTTACTTTTTTTGTAAATATTTATACATTTGTTTACTTTATTTTTTCTGGTTTTTGTAAATATTTATGTATAATTATATATGTTGGGATGAATGATTGTTAATTAAGTAGTTGAGTAGGGGTAGGTTCAAATAAGCTTATGCTTCACCCTACTCCTTTTTGGACATGTGGGATTCATTGCTTTGGCTATTGTTATTGTCATTTTGTCTACTTTCAATGATCTTGTTTTTTTTTGTTTTTGTCTCTTCAGTGTATTTCGTTGGTTTTCTACCACATGTACAAAATAAAACAGCATTCATTCATTCATTCATTTTATGTCCCCACAAGCAAACCAGAGACCACAACAGAGAATTCAACAATACAGCTTTTAGTGGTCCTGTCTGAGTCAGTGGAGTTTTCTAAAATGAAGCACAAATGGTTTCTACTCACATTATTATTAAAGCAAATCTATGTTTAATGTTACATTCCTGGTTGGAGTCCTCAGAGTTAATTAGACTTTGTAGTCAGAGATGTAAAGTGATGATGGATTCAGCAGTGAAGAGTCACACATTCACTGGTGTTCATGAGTTTCTTAGTGGGAGGAAACTTAAAGCTGCTCACAGTGTTTGATTACCAAAACGTATTCCTTGAGATTACTTAGAAATTTAAACATGTAAATTTAGATATAGCATCAAATTTTTCAGAAATAATAGTGGAGAAAATACAGCAATCAATACTATCCAATACATGCTTGTTGTAGTTTTTAATAGAGGAAGTAGTTTTTGTATGACTCTTCTATTTGTGTCTCTTCGCACAGTAATACACTGCTGTGTCCTCAGTCTTCAGGCTGTTCATCTGTAGATAGACTTCACTGCTGGAATCATCTCTGGAGATGGTGAATCTACCCTGGACTGACTGGGAGTAATAGATAGGAGAACTATATGTATCTATATAAGCGATCCACTCCAGTCCTTTACCAGGAGCCTGTCTGATCCAGTTCCACACTGAGCCTCCAAAGTTGAACCCAGATGTTGTACATGTAAGTCTGTGGGACTCTCCAGGTCTTTTAACTGCTGGTTGAGACTCTGTTATGCTCCATCCTTCAGCACCACTCCAGACAAACAGAGCAACAGCAACAAAGAGTGTCATCTTCCTGTGAACCATGTTGACTTGTACGATTTCAGATTACAGAATTACATAATTATTTTTTAAATGTCTTCATGGAAAAATCCTGCAAATGTGTTGTAACAAAATCTAAGATAATCATTTGAGTTGCATGATGGCCTCATTTCTCTTGCAGTTAAATTGTATATCATTTGTTACTGAAACACCAGTAACTCAAATTAAGGTAATCTGTAAGTCTGGATTTTTAAAGAGCTTTAAAAGTTCCAGTATTGATAGTGTGTTTAAATCCACAAACATAAAGAGAAACTTGGGGCCTCAAAAGGAAATGAAGTGTTCAGGGACTCAGACAGGTGTCACATCTACAACAGAGCACATGATGCAGGTTTTTAATTCAAGTCATAAACATGAAACTACATCACACTGAGGAGGATTGAACACAAATGGACAGTTAAGTGAAAGTAAAGCTGAAAACCTGCAGGTCTGTGTGCAGATTGAAAGTTGAAGGCTGCTGCAGCAGAATGAGAAGGAGCAGGAGCCATGTTGGTGTCCAGCTGAAGGAAGGGCAGAGGAATGGATGATGGGATGGAAGGATGAATGAGCATGAACAGAATGAGGGAATGAGAGTGGAAAGGTGAGCCACAGGGAGCAGGTAGAGGGGGAGATCCAAGCTGGAGCCCGTTCGAGGAGCTGCTGATGCTGGCTGAGGCCCTGGAGGAGGCGGTGACGTCAGTGCAGGTGGACGCTCAGGTGAGGAGGCCGGAAGTGCGGGAGGTTTGGAGTGTGTTGTGGCTGCAGTGGAAAACAGCAGCAAGCAGCTTGTGTTGTTGTCGGAGCGGCTGAAGGAAACGTGTTGTCAGCGCATCCTGCACACGTCCACAGTCCAGTTCCTCGCTGTGGTTTGGGCTCCTGCAGAGGTCCGATGCGCTGGAGACGTGCGCCGGGTTTGGAGCTGCACACATGCGCTTTGGGTGAGCTCGGAGGTCGGGGAATGTGCAGCACGGAGCGCAGGCGGCTCTGGAGAGAAGTTGGACTGGTGTGACTGCTGAGGGAATATTGTGGCTGCAGGAGGATTGTTGGACACATCGTCGGATGGATGGATGAGCAGCTGTGGATCCTCGGTGAGTAGACTCTTAGTGACTGAAGCAGCGCTTGTCTGGTGCACAAATCATGTGAGAGCAACAGTTGTGGATGGTCAGCAGAGTAGAAGTGGGTCTGCAGCTGGTTAGAGGTGTGGTTGAGGCCTGGTTCTGTTCCGAACCTCGGTTAACAAGTTTACTTTATGTGTGACTCACTTTCACAAACAGAGTCTCTTTATTGTTGACTTTACAGGTAATTTTAACCAAATCTATATTTTATCTGATATCAATTATTATGTTTGTCATATATTTTCTCTCCTCTGTCACAGAATCAGAGAGAATTTTTTCCCATCTTCTCTAGAGACTCATAAACCTTATATCCTTTTCATAATTAGAGAAAATCAAACTTCTCAACTCTCCCCTCTACTGACGCATTTCTTCAATGAAGAAAAATATATTAACATTCTCCACAGTTTCAGCTGAGTTACACTATATTACCAAAAGTATTTGCTCACCTGCCTTGACTCACATATGAACTTAAGGATTGTAAGTGCCATCCCATTCCTAACCCATAGGGTTCAATATGACCTTTTGCAGCTATTACAGCTTCAACTCTTCTGGGAAGGCTGTCCACAAGGTTGAGGAGTGTGTTCATGGAAATATTTGAACATCTTCCAGAAGCACATTGGTGAGGTCACACACTGATGTTGGACCAGAAGGCCTGGCTCTCAGTCTCCGCTCTAATTCATCCCAAAGTTGTTCTATCGGGTTCAGGTCAGGACTCTCTGCAGGCCAGTCAAGTTCATCCACACCAGACTCTGTCATCCATGTCTGTATGGACCTTGCTTTGTGCACTGGTGCACAGTCATGTTGGAAGAGGAAGGGGCCCGCTCCAAACTGTTCCCACAAGATCGGGAGCATAGAATTGTCCAGAATGTTTTGGTATCCTGAAGCATTCAAAGTTCCTTTCACTGGAACTAAGGGGCCAAGCCCGACTCCTGAAAAAAAGCCCACACCATAATTCCTCCTCCACCAAATTTCACACTTGGCACAATGCAGTCCGAAATGTACTGTTCTCCTGGCAACCTCCAAACCCAGACTGGTCCATCAGATTGCCAGATGGAAAACCGTGATTCATCACTCCAGAGAATGCGTCTCCACTGCTCTATAGTCCAGTGGCGGCGTGCTTTACACCACTGCATCCGGCGCTTCGCATTGCACTTGGTGATGTACAATGGTGTCCTGAAGTCCATCATGTTAAAGTGTGTGTCCACTAGTCTCTGTCATCCTCTGTGCAGTCACATAAGTAGGTGGAAGACGCTTTGCATTGACTCCTCCTCACAGGAAGAACAGAGTTGGAGTGGGCTTGGCCTTCATTGTTGTCATATATGTTGAACTTGGACAGCTATACTCAGATTTGAATGCATTCTGCAGCCAACTCTTTCTTCATGGATGTCAGAGTTTTAAGTAGAAATAGTTTCTGTAGAAGCTTTGACACGTGAAATTTCCTCTGTACTTGTCTCTTAGTAAAAACATGTGATTGGTCATTTGTGTGGACACAGAAGTTCCTATTATCTCCATCATTCATAGGATTATTTCCTGAGTGTGTGTGAAAGTGTGTGACAGGATCCAGCTGACAGCAGCAGAGTCCAGAACATTCTGTCCTTTATTCTCCTTTTGACTGTAGTTGGTAGAAGCAGGTTTGTAATGAACTTGTAGAGTAAAAAATCCCACCTGTGTTCCACATTATATGATATTAAATGAAACGGTAAATGCTGCTGTAATTAGATGTAATATTCTTGTTGATGACTCACAAAGTCACAAACTAACTTTATCCTGATGGAGGCCCTTTGAAAGATCACTTTGCTGTTTGAATTAATATTAGAGTGGATTTTTGTCTTTTGAAAGTCCTGTGAGCTGCTAATGGTGCAAAGATTGATGGCAAAGAGAGTTTTACTCAGTGAAGTGGTCTGAATTGATTCCTGGTCTGAGGGCTCCTCCTCTGGTGGCTTCATGTTCTAAGTGTTCAGGCTCTGAGGGGTTTTTGTTCAGGTCTACTGATCATTTGTGTCACTGTGTGTATCTGGCACAGTAATACACAGCAGAGTCTTCAGGCTGCAGATTCTGTCCTGTTATTTTCACTGTTCCAGCAGAAGTGTCTCTGCTGTAACTGAACTTGTTCTTCAAATCATCATTTTTTGTAAAAGTCTCCTCCTCCCCACTGATGGAAAATCCAGTCCATTGCTTTTCCTTCACGCTGTCTGATCCAACCTGTTGCATAGCTGCTATCAGCCACAGAATAACCAGAAGGTTGACAGGTGATGGTCAGAGTGTGTCCAGGCTGCACAACCATTGAGTCTGGCTGGATGAGATGGATACTGTTCACACCTGTGGAGACACAAATCAACATTATCTCTATCATTCCTCATATTATTGAGTGTTTTAAATGTGTTAATGAGTGTGAATCCAGTGAAAGCTCCTCACAGGATCCAGCAGCCAGCAGCAGAATCAGAGGTGCAGAGAACATGTTGATGTTGGAGCTGAACTGATGTGAGCTTCTTCTGACACACAGACACACACTTCACTTCCTTATGAAGCAGCACACAAGAAGGACTATTTACATATGACTGATCGTCCATCCATCCATCCATCCATCCATCCATCCATCCATTATCTGTACACCGCTTAATCCTCTGTCGGGTCGCGGGGGGGCTGGAGTCTATCCCAGCCGACTCGGGCGAAGGCAGGGGACACCCTGGACAGGTCGCCAGTCTATCACAGGGCTACATATAGAGACAAACAATCACACTCTCATTCACACCTACGGACAATTTAGAATCATCAATTAACCTCAGCATGTTTTTTGGACTGTGGGAGGAAGCTGGAGAACCCGGTGAAAACCCACGCTGCACAGGGAGAACATGCAAACTCCACACAGAAAGATCCCAGGCGTCCTAACCGGGACACGAACCAGGGATCTTCTAGCTGTGAGGCAACGCTGCTAACCATCGCGCCACCATGCAGCCCATGACTGATCGTGAATCAGCAAAATAGCGTCAATTTGAATTACATCAACGTTTCAGTGAGATGTTCAGGCATTCATGGCACAGACAGAAGATGAAAACCTGAAAAGGACTTTTCCATGTAATTTGAACATATCAGGATCAACAGTAGTAGGCCAGTTAACATAGTGATGCTGTTTAATCACACTATATTTAAATAGATCAAAACGAGGATGAAATGTTTCAATATTGTTTTATTACTCATCGAAAAAGAAGATGGAACTAGAATTACTAAAACTATAAATGTTCACTCTGCCAACATAGCTGGTATTGAGAAACTTATCTGGGTTTTGTGTGTTTTTTACAGATATAATGTGGAGGTTAAAATAATTTCTTGTACTTTTCAAGCAACATTGCAAACTAAACTTATTTGATTTTATTTCTTGCCAGGCTAAATGTTAATTAAAGGTAAAAACAAGGAAAAAATGAACTAGTCTATAATTCATCCCTGGTCTGAGAGCTCCTCCTCTGGTGGCTTAATGTTCCAAGTGTTCAGGCTCTGAGGGGTTTTTGTTCACGTCTACTGATCATTTGTGTCACTGTGTATCTCTCTGGCACAGTAATACACAGCAGAGTCTTCAGGCTGCATATTCTGTCCATTTAGAGTCACTGTGTTGCTGGAAGAGTCTAAGTCGATACTGAACTTGTTCTTCAGTGAATCTTTGAAGTATGTAGTGCTACCAAGTCTTTCTCCAATCCACTCCAGTCCTTTTCCTTCAGGTTGTCTGATCCAGTGTGTCCAGTAGTCGCTGTTAACAGAATAAGAGACCTGACAGGTGATGGAGAGACGTTGACCTTGCTGCACAGTCACAGATTGTGGCTGTGTCAACTGTACACACTTCACACCTGTCAATAGAAAAACAAGTTTTATCACAAATGATCAAGTGGTGCTGCTAAAGAAGAACTGTTGACTACGACACATCAGGAGAGACTCACAGGATCCAGCTGCCAACAGCAGCAGCAGAGTTACAGACCACATGGTTTGTGTTGAGGCTGATGTTCAGTTAAGTCCACTCCACATCCTGGTGAGAAGTTTTTATAGCTGAGTAGAAGGAAGCTCAGTGAGTTTGCATAGAATCAAACATATGAAGCAGGAATGTTGGTCTAACTGGAGCCAATAGAAGAGTTTGACTTTATCTGTTCTTTGTCTTCATCAGTCTCACATTTGATGCCTTTGTTTCTTATTGAGCAAACATGAAGGTACTTTTTGGAGTTTGGATTTTTCTGCATTATAGATCCTTTTTTGAATTGATCTTTTGAAATATTCAAATATTTTGAGATTGATTTTGTGGGGCTTTAATAAGCTGTGTTCGAATAACATGAGATGCACTTGTATGTGTTTTTTACCTGAGAGAACTTGTCTACTTCTTTCTCAGATACAGACACTGTATGTGGCTTTTTTTTTAACAAAATAAAATGTTGAGGCTTTGTTCTTGACTTAACCGAAATAGAAGTAGGAAAGGAGGAAAGGAGAGCAGTTTTTGTAATTTGAATTTGCAACATTGCTGAGGAAGAAGTTGTTGTGTTAATTCAGTTAAAATGAAAGAAATAGCAGTGTTCTGTTCTTAGATTGATTCCTGGTCTGAGGGCTCCTCCTCTCTTGGCTTCATGTTACAAGTGTTCAGGCTCTGAGAGGTTTTTGGATGGGGCCTTTATTGTCCTAATATTATTTTCAAATGCATGTGGGGAGTTGTGTGTCCGTAACTCGATCAGTGTGTGTGCAGTCAGATTTCCAAATGTGTAAATGTATCTTCTCAACAGCGGTTACTCACCAATTTGTACTTGATGTATCATGTAGAATGGTATAAATGTATTCATCCCTTAACACCTGCTTTAAATTAAATAATAAGGATGTTATGAATCCTGACTGTTAAAACAAATGTTGATAGAAGCCCTGAAACAGAAGTTCACAAACCACAACATCAGCTGGTTCTTTAATAAGCTCTTGACTGTGTCTGTTCAGAGTTACTGTCATACTTCTGTAGCTTGTGTCCTCTAAGTTTATTGGAAGCTTTGATCAAACCTGTCTACTTTTTCAAACCACTGTGGTTCTTTATACCCAGCAGAGTCCTCTGGTTTTAAGTTAGACAGCTTCAGGTACATGATGATGCTGAAATCATCTCTACTGATCTCTGCTCATCCACTCATTCTGTTAACATTAGAGTCACGGCTCTCATCAGATTGTTTTATCCAGTTTATAAAACATCAAGTGAATGTAAAGCCAGATTACCTGCAGAGGAGACTGAGAGTCTCTCTGTCGGTAAAGATTCATGCTTTGGAAGACAACAAGAAATATTGTTCTCTTACTAGAAAAGTTTAATGTTTGATCATGTAATTCTATTATTGCAAAAGACTGAAAAAGAGATTTTTTTTTAGATAACAGTTGACTTGTGTTGAATTCATTCGTGGTCTGAGGGCTCCTCCTCTGGTGGCTTCATGTTCCAAATGGGTTTTTGTTCAGGTCGACTGATCATTTGTGTCACTGTGACTCTCTGGCACAGTAATACACAGCAGAGTCTTCAGTGGTCAAACTGTTCATCTGCAGATACACCTGCTGTACGTTGTTGTTTCTGGAGATGGTGAACCGGCCTTGGACTGACTGAGAGTAGTAGATGCTGCTACTGCCGCTGCTAATATAAGCGATCCACTCCAGTCCTTTTCCAGCAGCCTGTCTGATCCAAGCATTAGCATAATTGCCACCAAATCCTGAATATGTGCAGGTCAGTTTGTGGGATTCTCCAGGCCTTTTCACCACTGCTTCAGACTCAGTCAGTGTCTGACCCTCAGTACCTACACACAAACAGCTCATCAGCTATTGTAATGCTCCATATTCTTTTGAATTTCAAACAAAACATGGATCATCCTTACCAGCCCAGTTAACTGAAAGAATGAGGAAAACAAACACAAACTCAGGTCTCTTCATTGTAAAAGTCATTTGTCTGTTCAGTCTACAGTGTGTTTGTCAGTGAATGAGTTCCTGTCTTAAACTCTCTAAACACATATGTAAAGATGGAAATGATGTTAATTTACATCAGCTCCTCCTCCTCCAACACAAACACATCTCATGTCATCTAAATTTATGCACAACACTTGTTTTGTCGTCACTGTTTGATATTATATTTCATGACCAGATTAGATGTTTCCATTTAATCATTTGGTCACATTCATATTGATGTCATGTAGAAATGAGATGTGATGAATCCTGACTGTTAAAGCACATGTTGATGGAGGCCTTCAAAAACAGGAATTCACAAACCACAACATCCTGTTGCTGCAGTAATGTCCGTGTGTGTGTGTGTGTGTGCGTGTGTGTGTGTGTGTGTGTGTGTGTGTATGTATGTGTATGTGTGTGTCATCCAATATCTTATCTTCTACTGCCCCCTTTAGATTCTTCTGATATTGTATTGTTGGAGGCTTTTGTAAAATCTCTCTGATGGTTTCAACCACTGTGTACCATTTTGCACAGTAATAAACTGCAGAGTCCTCTGGCTGTAAGTTGGACAGTCTCAGATACACCATGCTGTTGCTGTCATCTCTGGTGATTTCTATTCTTCCTCTCACACTGCTGGCATAAATGTTACTACTGGGATTAGAATAGCCAACGCCGATCCATTCCAGTGCTTTTCCTGCTGGTTGTCTGATCCAGTTCATAGTGCAGCAGGTAAATGTGAATCCAGATCCTCTGCAGGACAGACTGAGAGTCTCTCCAGGACTTTTCACTACTGAACTGGGAGGAATAGACTCCATACTCTGACCTGTACAACCTGATGAGATGAAAGTAGAGAGGAACCACACAAGACAGTCAGACAGTTATCAGAGAAGTTGTCTGGTTGATGTTTTGTGATGTGAAGTTCGCAGGAGAACTCACAGGACAGAGAGAGAGCAACCAGCAGCAGAGTGAGTGTGTTGATCATCCTGAGTGTGGAGATGTGACCTCTGATGCTCCACACAAAGTACAAGATGAGTCAGCAGGACACAAGTACACTGGACAGACTGGAGATTTGCATCAGGACATGATGAGGGAGGGAGGAGCTCATGTAGACTTACAGTTTATTTGAATCATAGCATTTATTTATTATTCGTTTTGATGTGATGTGACTAATTATTCATCACTATGGAAGACAATATCAATATGTTCATGCTTGATTGTGTCTTCAGATAATGTGGTGTGTATCAGTTTGATTCATCCACACAAAAAGAGAATTCATCTGGATGGTTTAGGGTTTACTAAAGTTTTCTGATTATCTGAGTGGAATCTGTTGTTTTTCAGAAGGTGTCCAAAGCTGGTCCTCAGCCAATTAAATATGTGAATAAACATGTACTATACATATGAAAAACAAAAAAACTATTCATTATTTTGTGCTGTTCCTATATTTGTCATATCGTTAGGACTGTAAAACATGGATTAGACGAATAAGAAAAGTCAGAAAATAGTTCTCTAGTAATAAACAAAAGGGCAACGAGGTTTCAGATGATCTGACACCAAACTCTTTCTGGAACAGAGTCATTTTTCTTACACTGTTTCCAAAATTAATGTCGTTTTTGGGATTTTAAAAAGCATTTATTTCTTTTTTTGAGAAATTTGAAAGCTTTTAAATGTTCTTAATGGAATTCATGAACATCCAGGTGGAGTTTTACCGTAACAATACAGATACCCGTTTTATCATCAGTGGGTTTTTTCCCTGTCTTCCGTCAACGTTGCCTCCAAGAAACAAACAGAACAAAATCATCACAGTATTTTATGTGACTATGTGGGCGTCGATTGAACTCAGTCCATTAGTGGTGAAAATAACTGATCTGACATTTATCACACTCAGTAATAAAGAGGAGGCTGACAGTGAAGAAACATAATGTGTCCACAGGTGATGAATAGAGGAAGTAGTTTTTGTATGACTCTTCAATTTGTGCCTCTCACTGTGTGTCTCTGGCGCAGTAATACACTGCTGTGTCCTCAGTCTTCAGGCTGTTCATCTGTAGATAGACTTTACTGCTGGAATCATCTCTGGAGATGGTGAATCTACCCTGGACTGACTGGGAGTAATAGATAGGAGTACTAGCTGTGCTTATATAAGCGATCCACTCCAGTCCTTTTCCAGGAGCCTGTCTGACCCAGTTCATAGGATAGCTGCTGAATGTGAATCCAGATCCTGTACAGGTCAGTCTGTGGGATTCTCCAGGTCTTTTAACCTCTGATTCAGATTGAGTCAGAGTCTGACCATCAACACCTGTCAAAATAGTAAAAAGCACCAATTTAACTCCCCTGTTGACAAAAATGAAAGCTATGTAACATTAGTATCTGTGACTATGTTCACCTGCCCAGCAGAGAGTTAACAGCAGCAGCCCTGTCCTTCTGTCCATCATGTTCAACTGTTTGTCCTCTGCTCTCTGTCTTCCTCACTGCAGCCACATTAAAAGAGGTAGAAGACATGTTTTGCATCGACTCCTCCTCATATGAAGTCTACAGCTGGATTGGAGTTGGATCAGTTATGAGCATTTGTGAATAAAGATTGGCTTTAATCCAAATCAAATAGAAGAGACATTTAATATATATTTTTTTTCTTTTTTTAAATTAGAGATTATCATCAGTAGACCATGCAGGTATTCTCTTCACAGAAAAAAACATCACATCTCACATTTCTAGAAGAAACATGCTTTTGATTGCTTTTCTGCTATTGTAATTGTGCTATCTTTATAGTATGATGTTCTTTCTTTTCAAAATTGTCAACTTTATGTATATTTATACCTAATTTGAATGTTTTTTTTAACTCAGCAAACTTTGGTGGACAGTTCAGGTACTTTATGTATAAATATCAGTTTCATGATTTCACACCTGCTGTTATTATCTTCTACTGAAAGTTGTTGTTTTCATAGTTCACATGTCACACACTGCTCAGTTAGTGTCATTCAATTCATATCCTCCACTGCCACCCTGAGGTCTTTGTAGGAACATTTTCTGTGTAGTTTTTGTAAGGCCTCTTCATTCACATGGAACACTGTGTAGTTCTTTGCACAGTAATAAACTGCAGAGTCCTCTGGCTGTGAGTTGGACAGTCTCAGAGACACCATGTTGTTGCTGGTATCTCTGGTGATTTCTGTCCGTCCTTGCACACTGCTGGCATAATCAGTACTTCCACCACTCCAGATAACCCCCAACCACTCCAGTCCTTTTCCTTCAGGTTGTCTGATCCAGTGTGTGCCGTAACTGCTAACAGAATAAGAGACCTGACAGGTGATGGAGAGACGTTGACCTGGCTGCACAGTCACAGATTGTGGCTGTGTCAACTGTTCACTCTTCACACCTGTAAAGGAAACATGTTGAACATTGGATCAGTGTAATCTCAGTCAACAGTCAGTGTGTTGTGATCATACAGTGAGTGAGACTCACAGGATCCAGCAGCCAGCAGCAGCAGCAGAGCTACAGAGAACATGTTGGTAGTGAAGCTGGTGTGATGGAGCTTCTCTTGTTCTGTTGACAGCAACACATCAAGTCTTTATATCAGACAGGGAGGAAGTTCACTTTGCATAGAGAAGGATGCTGATGGGTTATAAAAAGATATTCAGTCACTGGTAGTTATAGTTTGGATTTGTTTTGTAAACATTGATTTTGACTGATATCGAAAAGAATTATCATTTAAAATATCTGCTTGAAGTTTGCATTTCTTTTCTCTTTATTCATAAAGAGTGAATCATAATTCAGATAAGGCCGATAAAAGCATTCACTGATGTCAAAACAATATTTATTCTTCACAGTTTCAAAAGCACATTGCAAAACAGAAGAACTGGTCTAATATTTTCTGACAAAAGCAGTTTCATTGTTTTTGTTGGATAATGTTAAACTATTTTTTGTCGTTTATTTTTGTGAATGTGAAATGCACAAAGCAAACTTTGACTGGACTTGATGAGCTGAGTTTTTGTACAGTGTTTCTCCCTCCTGTGTCACTGTGGGTGTCGAGTACAATAATAAACAGCAGAATCCTCAGTGGTCAGACTGTTCATCTGCAGATACACCTGCTGTACGTTGTTGTTTCTGGAGATGGTGAACTGGCCTTGGACTGACTGAGAGTAGTAGATACTGCTACTGTCACCGCTGACAGTAGCAACAAACTCCAGTCTTTTTCCAGCAGCCTGTCTGATCCAAGCGTTCCAGTAATTGCTATCAAACCCTGAATATGTGCAGGTCCGTTTGTGGGATTCTCCAGGCCTTTTCACCACTGCTTCAGACTCAGTCAGTGTCTGACCCTCAGTACCTACACACAAACAGCTCATCAGCTATTGTAATGCACCATATTCTTTTGAATTGAAAACAAAACATGGATCGTCCTTACCAGCCCAGGTAACTGAAAGAATGAGGAAAACAAACACAAACTCAGGTCTCTTCATTGTAAAAGTCATTTGTCTATTCAGTCTACAGTGTGTTTGTCAGTGAATTAGTTCCTGTCTTAAACTCTCTAAACACATATGTAAAGATGGAAATGATGTTAATTTACATCAGCTCCTCCTCCTCCAACACAAACACATCTCACGTCATTAAATTTATGCACAACACTTGTTTTGTCGTCACTGTTTGATATTATATTTCATGAACAGATTAGATGTTTCCATTTAATCATTTGGTCACATTCATATTGATGTCATGTAGAAATGAGGCCTGATGAATCCTGACTGTTAAAGCACACGTTGGTGGAGGCATGGGTGGAGGCCCTCAAAACAGGAATTCACAAACCACAACATCCTGTTACTGTAGTAATGTTCTCGTGTGTTATCAATTTCTTATCTTCTACTGCCCCCTGCAGGTTCTTCTGATATTGTATTGATGGAGGTTTTTGTAAAGCCTCTCTGATGACTTTAACCACTTTGTACTTTGCACAGTAATAAACTGCAGAGTCCTCTGGCTGTGAGTTGGACAGTCTCAGATACACCATGCTGTTGTTGCTGCTGATTTCAATACGTCCTCTTACACTTCTTGCATAAGTATTCATGTTTGCATCAGTCCAGCCTTCTCCAATCCATTCCAGTGCTTTTCCTGCAGGTTGTCTGATCCAGTTTCTTAAACACATTTTTTTTATCCATCTATTATCTTGAGCAGTCTTGAACCACCAGCTGAATGTCCTCAGCCGTGTCTGTTTCACTATCAATTTCAGTATCACAGGCTGCTTAAGTTTAACTATCTCACGGCCTCATGCAAAACAATTCTAACAATCATCATTAGTCAAGCAGCTACTGTGACTGAGACCATCTGCAAAGAGGAATTACAGTTTATTCTGTTCTAAGTGGATATGTGTGTTCGCATGATCAGTTATGCACGATACTCTTTTTTGCTGATCTATCTGCCACTAACAGCTGGATCCAGTACAGGTCAGACAGCCAGGCCTCTGGGAGACAGAGGAAGGATATCCTCAGTGAATTTAAGCAGCTGTTTGCTGAGAGACTAATTGTCCAGACACAATTTGGTGCAAGCCAAGAAAGTCATATGAAGAGAACTGATGATGAAGAAGAGAGGGCTTCTCCACGGAAGGGAAGATTTGTGAAGACTGACTCAGACAGCTAGGGGTCAGTACACAAAAATCAGGGTTTGGTACGTACCATGGTACAGAAGTCACAGTTCGGTACGATACAGTTCAGTTCGGTTCTCAGTTAAGGGGAAAAATGGAAAAAAATGGTTATCATTAATCCAAAACATTAGTTTATTCATAGTTTGTTGGTTTTTCCTCACAGCAGGGATAGTTAGATGGTGCCTTGTAGCGATTGCAGTTACCACCTACAGTCATGCAATAAACAACCACAACTTTCCAGATAGCCCGTGAAGTTTGAACATCAAACTTCACGGGCTATCTGGAAAGTTAGCCCATGAGTAAAGCCGGCGCTGCAGTCCTGACCTTTACCAACTGACTGACTGTCCCTGGTATTGTGAGTACCAGTGTGAGCACTGTAAATGTGAAACATATTATTGTTTCACAGGCTTATCACAGAAACGTCGTCAGGAGAATAAACGGTCTGTTACATCCTGTGTTCAACTGGAAACTCCTGCTTGTTTTTAGTTCTGTAATACTGCGCAACTGTGAGATGGAGAAGGTCCACCACAACTGTGGGCACTATGAGGTTCACAATTAAAACAATTCTGTACATTGGCCTTTTTTAATAGTCTTAAAATTTTTGTAGCGTGATACACCTCTGTACCAAACGGTTCGGTATGAATACATGTACCGTTACACCCCTACCAGCAGCTGTGTAAAAAAGTATGTCCTGGTTCATTTGCTAAAGATGGTTGGTGCAGCAAATGCATGAAGATGCAGAAATGGAGGCTGTAGGGGCAAAACCTTTGCGAAATGTGTCAAATGTCACATGTATCTGTTTGTGTCAAAGAAAAAAATGCTTCTTGGAGTATCATTCATGACCTGACATGACTGAAAAAGTACAGCATGAGGATTGCGAAATGCCAAAACCATGAAAAGCTCAGTCTGAGTTTAGTGTTAAGTTTCAGTGATTTTTCCACATTTGATGATGTTCATACACCTGGAAAACGATGACAAAAAACTACAACTGTTACAAGCTAGCTTTTAGATTGTAAATGATTTATGTTTTGTTTTATTACAACAAAAAAAAACTCCTTGTTCCTCTCTGCAACATGGTAGAAAAGTTCACAGCAAGTCCTGCTGTCCACTGCAAAGGACACTCCATTAAAAAAAAAATTAAAGTTATGAAAAAAATGTTGTGGCATGCTGTTTTCACCCAAGATAAATATTTAATGCAGAAAAAAAATGAAAGCTCCAACCTTGCTGTGAGAACAGCTCAATGTCAAATGTAGCTGTCAAGTTTGACTGCAGAGAAGAAAAACATTTTAGTTTAATGCAAAGTTTATGTTTCTCACCCTGTTATTTTTACTGACTCACATATTATGGACATCCGTTTATTATAAGGTCACATGTTTTTAGTGAATCTATTCTTAATGCTCACATAATATTCTCTACAGCTTTCTTCACTTTTGTTCCTGTTGAACTTCTCTTTCTCTGGCTTCCTGAAAAAGTTAGGACCTATCAACAGTATAAACTATAAAGTCAACAGTATAAAATGTGGCATGTTAACAGTGTTTATTACAACAAAGTGTTTGTTGTTGTTGTTCATCTTTACATGATGCACACATGAACAACCAACTCCACAATGTGTTTGTCAACCTTATGGACAAACTAAAGAGAAACATGTTCAAGAGGACATTTGATTCATGCTTCTTCTACAGTCAACATTCATTCATTCATTGTCCAGTTTTAGTGAGTGAGAGTCCAGTCAGTTCTAGTTCAATATGATCCTTCCTGTGAGGAGGAGTCAATGCAAAACACAAATGTCTTGTACTTATGTGACTGCAGTGAGGATGACAGAGAACAGTGGACACACAGTTTAACATGATGGATTGTAGGACAGCTCTGCTGCTGTTTACTCTCTGCTGGACAGGTGAAAATATCACAAGTTTTTGAGATGAATCTGATTTTCAAAACAAGTGGTGAAGCATAGTGAATGACTATTTTCTTGTTTGTGCAGGTGTTGATGGTCAGACTCTGACTCAATCTGAATCAGTCCTTGAAAGACCTGGAGAATCCCACAAACTGACCTGTACAGGTTCTGGATTCACATTCAGTGAATATGCTATGAACTGGATCAGACAGGCTCCTGGAAAAGGACTGGAGTGGGTTGCATTCATCAGTAAACCTAGCGGTCGAGACAAATATTACTCTGAGTCAGTCCGAGGCCGATTCACCATCTCCAGAGACAACAACAGACAGCAGGTGTATCTGCAGATGAACAGTCTGAAGACTGAAGATTCTGCTGTTTATTATTGTGCTTGAGAGACACAGTGACTGAAGTTGGTTGATCAGCTGTACAAAAACCTACAGTAGTCCTCACTTGGTATGTTAACGTATATTTTTTGTATTTAATCCCTTATTCAAACATATTTTGTAATTTTTTATTTTATATTTTATTCTATTTTACTTTTTTTTTATCTGATTTTGCAGTTTAATTTACGTGGATGTTTTTATTACATTTTATGACCCAATACAATTTCCTCAATGAAGTTCATTTTGAATGTTGTCCTCATTACAGAAGTTTTTGCTGTTCATTATAGTTGGCGTCATCAGGTTAGAATTACACCTTTTGAAATCTGCTTTTTGATACGTTTTAGATTTTAGAAAGTCGTCTTTTACGTTGAGTCTGTGTCAAAAGTCAGTGTCAGTATTCTAAAATGTAATATTGTCATACTGAGGCGTATTGTGGGTGACAGAAGAGGGTTTTAGAACGGTGGGATTATTTAAAGCAGAGTTTGTTTTGTGCTCGCCAGTAGTCAGCAGTAGATCAGGCTTTTTATACTAACTCCTAAGTAGATTCAGCACTGTGCTACTACGGTGCTTTTGACTACTGGGGAAAAGGTACAACTGTAACTGTGTCATCAGGTAAGACAAACATTCATTCTCATTCATAACCACTAATACTGAGTAAAAATGAGTATTTCTGTGTAAGAATATATCCTCAACTCTGTCAATGTGGACTTTTAGTCAGTTTGAAATAATGACTCATGGTTGTTGTCTGAATTGTGCATTCAGTAAAGTATTTTACTAGTTTATACATAGAAAACACAAGAAAACTAGAACAAATGAAGTGATGGAGGGAGGCTGATATAAAGGTCTGTTTATGGAAGAAGTCAACATGTTAAAGTCTTTCATGCTGGGCTCTGTTCCTCTTAAATCACCTCAAGTGGCTTCTCTTGAACTAATTCTTGGCAAAAAAAGTGTGTGTTACATTATTTTATTTCTATTTTCATCAGGTAAGAAAACATTAATTTTCATACATAACCACTGATGTTGAATGAAAATTAGGATTTTTTTCTAAGAACGTATCGTCAATACTGTCAATGTGGACTTTACAATTTCTTCATTCAGTTTCAAACAAATGACTCATGGTTGTTGTCTGAATTGTGCATTTAGTAAAGTATTTTACTAGTTTATACATAGAAACACAAAAAACTAGAACAAATGATATGATGGAGGGAGGCTGATATAAAGGTCTGTTTATTAAAGGTGCCTGAACTCAACATTTTAAAGTCTTTCATGCTGGGCTCTGTTCCTCTTGAATCACCTCAAGTGGCTTCTCTTGAACTAATTCTTGGCAAAGAAAATGTGTTACATGATTTTATTTCTATTTTAATACTGTAATTCTATGTTTGTGTTCCTTTTCTCAGTCACTCCAACTAAACCAACCGTGTTTCCTCTGACACCATGCGACACTGGCGATTCAACTATGGTCAGTCTTGGCTGCCTGGCCACCGGCTTCACTCCCTCCTCACTGACTTTCTCGTGGACCAAAAACGGTGAGGCCGTGACGGACTTCATCCAGTATCCTCCAGTACTGAAGGACAACGTGTACTCTGGAGTCAGTCAGATCCAAGTGAGAAGACAGGACTGGAACCCAAATGAAAAATTCCTGTGTGCCGTGACTCATCCTGCCGGGAATGCACAGACTATTGACAACATTCCACGTAAGACTCATGCTTTGTGTTAAATTATTACATTTTAGGAGCTGATTTTCATTTTAAAAGGTTTCACACACACACACATATTATTCCCTGCTTCTGCATACATATATTTGTGTATGTGTTTGTTTTTCAGTGCCGGTTTATCAGTTGCCAACTCTTAAAGTGTGTTCCTCCTCTGACGAGGGAGGCGAAGTCTCCTTCTCCTGCGTTGCCAAAGATTTTTCACCAAACAGTTATAAGTTCAAATGGCTGAAAAACGGAAATGAAGTGACTGGCCAAAAAGAGGAGATCTCAGCACCTTTTGGACAAAAGACAGGCGACAATGGCACCCTGTACAGTGCAAGCAGTTTCCTCACAGTGAAGAGTGAAGAGTGGGCTGAAGGAGTAACATTCACATGTTTGTTTGAGGGGAAAGGGGAAAACAATGCTCCTGCAAACAAGAATGCATCTGTGACCTACAAAGGTGACACAACAAGTGAGTAAATCATTACAATGTGAATGAATTCCTGTTTGCATGCTTTATCAAGTCTGTCTGCTCAATAATTGTTCATTATTTCATCATGCAGGTGATACTGTAGGATGTAAGGAAGCAGATGTGGAGATTAATATCATTGGTCCCTCAGTTGAGGACATGTTAGTAAGAAGAAAAGGAACTTTAACATGTCAAGTCAAGATAAACAGTGGAACAATTGAGAAAATATTGTGGCAGGATGAGAATGAAGGTGATATGGCCGGCGCATCTATGGTCCCTTCAAAAGGAAAGAAAGGCCTGTTTGAACTTTCACTTGACATCACGTATGACGAATGGGCCAAGGGGACAAAACGTGACTGTGTTGTTGAAAGTGAAGACTGGTTTGGGGATGTGAGGGAAACCTATGAGAGGAATATTGGTAAGAACACTACTCAGTCACTGTCCATCAAATACATTTGTCTCTGTGTACTTTTGTTGTGGCTCAGATTGTCTCTGGTACTTTAGGCACTTTAATCTGTGGAATGAGATCTAATTGTTCTCTCGTGCTTGCAGGAGGACAACCTCAGTCTCCTTCAGTGTTTATGCTGCCTCCTGTAGAACACACTAGAAAAGAAACAGTGACCCTGACTTGCTATGTGAAAGACTTCTTCCCTCGGGACGTTTTCGTGTCTTGGCTTGTTGATGACCAGGAAGCAGACTCAAAATATGAGTCTAATACCACAGAGCCGGTCAAAAGCAACGGATTCTATTCTGCTTACAGCCACTTATCCCTCGACCTGAAGCAGTGGGAGAGGCGTGATGTGGTGTACAACTGTTTAGTTTACCACGAATCCCTGGCCAACTCCACCAAAACCATTGTCAGGTCCACTGGATGCAGAACAGGTGACAGAACCAACCTGGTCAACCTCAACATGAACGTCCCCGACACGTGCAAGGCCCAGTAGATGTCGTTCCATGTCGCAGCGTCTCCTGTTCTTTGTTGTTCATTGTTTGTTGCTTGTGATATGATGTTGTGTTTGTGTGTTTTTAATGCAGATTTAAAATCAAAATAAAAAAAAAACCTTTGCAACTCTGCTGATGTTTGTCACGTGCAACTCATGTCTTTATTTAATGTCTACTGACGGCTACATGTTTATTGTGAGTGTACAGTCACAGTGCTGTTCTAATGCAACACAACTTAGGTGCAGGTATCAGCATTTTTGAGCTCTATACATGTTCACCATCATAGTTTTTCTGTAGATTTTCACCAGCGTGCTAACTTTAGTCAGCAGTTTAATGAAATCAGTGCACTAACACTGCTTCTGTGACTTGTCTTTGTGCGACTGTGTTTCCTCCACTGGGTCTTGCACAGATGATTGCTCTGCTCTGTGGTCAAACAATGAATGTAGGGATTCACAAGCCAAGTCACGCAACACTAATGATGGGGTCCCTCAAGAGCAAGTCAGGGTCACTGTAGGACTGATCTAATAACGTTTTAAAAGGACATGCAAAACTATTGAGCCAGCTTTTGACAAGCTGACTGACAGATAAAATTTACTCTCACCTCAGAGATGATAAAATATGTTATGTAACTTAACAGCATGTCGTCTCACACACCACAGCTCAAAGCTGGATGTGGACTGTTCCAAGTATTAACTGAATAATTACTGTGCACTACATCCAGAGCTCATGTTTGAAATCAACGATGAATGGAACAAAGCTGAGGAAGCAGAAGATGGCAGCTTGGCCAAGACAGCCCTCACCTTCATCCTCCTCTTCCTCATCACTCTGCTCTTCACCATTGGAGCCACTGTTATCAAGGTAATGATGCATTTATCTGTCCTGTGCACAGATCTGGGTTTACCTCAACCAGAAAGAGACAACAGGGCAGATGGATCTTTGTGTTTAAACACTGAACACAAAATAGATTTTTTTAAAATCATTTTTTAAATGTAAAATTAAAAACAACTGTCTTAATTCAAATATATGGAAGAGACAATACATTTACTTTTATTTTAATGCATGTTTTGCAGAGAAACACTGTTGAGTTTGCAGATTGTTCCTAAATCGTTCTGATCAAACACCTTCAATAACTTGATCGACCAAAATGTTCTGCAGAACAAAACTTTTTAATTTTATAGATTTGACCTGAATTATTACAAATAACAGACACATCACTGACAGCTTACAATATCAGCCTGTTGTTCACAAATAATGAAAAGTACGTCCGTAAGTCTTTATATAAAGAGCTACACATATAATTACAGATAACTATTGTCATTTTTGGATAAATTGTTTTGAAAATGAAGAAAAATCTATGAATAATTTAGTTCATTTCATATTTCTAAAAAATAAAGGAGAGAGAAAATAGTTGTAATTGACATAATTATGACCATTATGAAGAAAAGACCATCAAATTGATAGTATTGGCACAAACCTTTATAGACAGAACTACAAATTTAATTAGAGATCATTTACCCTAATTTGTATGCATTTTAAGAAAACAGGAAAAATATAAATAAACTAAATTTACTGCAAAAAAGTAATTTAATATTATTTGCATTATATTTAAAATTTACAGATAATCTCTGGCTTTTCTATACAATGAAATTAAAACTGACAGCTGCTGTAAAATTTAGATTTTCCCCCTTAAATTAGTTTTATTTATTTATTTATTTACTTACTTATCATTTTAAACAACAATTAAAATATTCTCTACAACTATCGTATGTCAACACAGTCTTTTAGACGTGGCTTTATTCTAATTCTATAAATGTCTAAATTCTATAAACGTGAGCTATTTGTGTCCTTTATTTAACCAGAAAGTCCCTTGAGATTAAAAATCTCTTTTCCAAGGGAGACTTGGCCAAAATAGCACACCGTTACAGAGATTATAAACTGGTCACAGTATAAAAACATTAAAACATTCAAGGTATACTTATAGACACAGAATGTGCACTAAATATAAATATATTTTGCTGCAAGACTAAAATATGCATTGATCTCATTAAAGTTGACCCCCTTCTGTGGTGTTAAACGATGAGTATAAATGCAGACAAAAAAAAAAAATAATAATATAGACACCAAATATTTAAAAAAGCTAAGAACTGAAACAAGCAAAAAAACAAAAAAGATCAGGAAAAGCAGTTCCACTCATGGGTTGCATTTTTCTTTATCTAATTTTTGAATTCATTCAGGGAGACGAGATCATTTAGATTTAAGGTGATCTGGAGATTATTCCATGACCAAGGTGTGTTGTCAGAGAAGGCTGCTCTGCCAAGCTCAGAGTAAATCCTGGATACCTGGAAGCACAGCCATCTAGCAGATCGAAAATCGAAGTAATTGTTGGTGAGTGAAAGAAATTTACATAAATATGAAGGCAGTTTGTCCAGTGATGCTTTATAAATAGAGACGTACCAGTGCTGCTGTCTCCTTATGCTTAATGAGGGGCCAGAAACCAGATCACACCGAAAACAATGATGGGTACGGAATGGAGAGTTAGTGATGTAAAGCACTGGGATAAACTGAGTCCAGTCGACATAATAAGGCAGAGACCGCATGCATGCAAATAACATTCCCATAATCTAGGATACTTAAAAACATAGCCTGGACAATTGTTTTCCGATGTCCTAGATTTAGGCAGGCCTTATTACGGTAAAAGAAGCCCAGCATAAACCTCAACTAACCGAGGCTCAAGTTTTACATGCAAGTCCATGCACCAAGACAGCACATTCAGAGAAACATTAAGTGTTTGTCAAAGTAAGTATGTCTCACAGCACACTGCAGTTAAATACGTTGAAATGTAAACTACATTTTGAAATTGACTGAGTAGACTGGATCAGATTAACATGTATGGACTAACATCCTTTTCCTGCAGCTCCTTCAAGCACCTCTCTATTCATTCATTTACTGATAACAGAAGGTGTGTTTAAGATGTGTTAGTTTTGATATATGTTGTCCCAGGTCTCAGACAAAATCCTCGAAAGCTTTCATTGTGAATCGCAGGTACTGTGCAACTAAACACCATGTAACATAAAACCACATGTAGAATACAGCTGTTCTTGCTGCATGTTGTCATCCAAATATGGGGTAGAAGTCTAGACTTCAACACACTCGAAAAGTAATAAAACAGGGTTTCTATACCAACACAATAAGACAAAATAGCACCTCAGTTTTTCTTTTATAATATTTGTTGTTAATGACTCAGTCAGTGAAAGAAAATCTACTAAAAGCAAATAGACAGTAGCTTACATGTTTTCCAGAACAATAGTCAAAAATAATGAAAATTTTAATAAATGAACAGCAAAAAGAAGAAACATATTGCCATCCATGTCTGTCATGTGTTCCTCTTATCTTGTGTCTTCATCTGAAAAAAATATTCAAAGTTTAGGGAGACAAAATCCAGGGTCCGTATTCACAAAGCGTTTTAGAATTTTCTAAGAGAGCTCCTAACTTAGCCTAAAAATTCCTAGCAAGGAATCTTAGCTTAAGAGTGATTCAGGAAGTTTCTGAGAGCAACTCTGAGCAAGGACGGCACACAAACTTTTATCTTAGTGAGGAGGTGTGGTTGACCCCGTTGCTAGGTATGACGCAGTCTTCTAAAGGCTGTGATTGGTTGTTACAAAAAGGGTGAAAGACAAAACAAAAATGCGCTCCTCGTAATGAATGGACAGTAAAATCAACCGATCATACAACTTGGACTGTATGAAGAAATGTGTAATGATGACATTAATTTTATGTCATGATGATGAAACTCGGCAAAATTAAATTAGTTGTGACAGAGCTTCAAATGTTTGAACGTACTTCATTAACATGCCGATTATATTGATGTGCTTATTGTTATGTTTACTGTCCATGTTGGTCATTTACTGCTTCATGTGTTTGATATTAATGGTGGACACAGACTCAGCCGTCAGCAGGTCCTGTGGTTGCTGTGAGAAGCGCTGGTACGAGCTGTAATCCCAAGGAGAGGAGATTGAAATTAATAAATTGCGCAACGATACGAGGCTGTGAAAGACCGTAATGGTCTGACTGGTCTCTGTGCTGACAGAGGGTTGTCACAGACCCAAGTCATCACTACTACACTGCTCCATTTTATCTGTGGTCAGGTATCACAATGCTGCGATGTATGGAAGCCTGTTTCCGCCAGTAAAAGAAAAAGAAAAAGTCATAATTATGAGATAAAAAGTCATAATTATGAGATTTTAAAAAGTCATAATTACGAGATAAAAAGTCATAATTATGAGATAAAAAGTCATAATTATGAGATAAAAAAGTCATAATTACGAGATAAAAAGTCATAATTACGAGATAAAAAGTCATAATTATGAGATAAAAAGTCATAATTACCATATAAAAGTCATAATTATGAGATAAAAAGTCATAATTACGAGATAAAAAGTCGTAATTATGAGAAACAAAATGCGCATGCGCTTCCGTTGTACCGACAGAGAAAAGGGTCCATGAACGTCTCGCTGGTCCAGCTTTACAAATGATGCTATCCCGTGTTTGAAAGGTTGCTATTACAGAGAACTTCATGAGTGCATGATATAGTCTTGAAATATATAAATTAGTTCATTGCTGCAGGGAGCAAAATTTACGTTAATGAGGCTCTGAAACAATCTTCTAATGTCTACAATTGGTCTTTGTAACAGTGTCAGCTCTGCTACTGCTGCAGCTGCAGGGACTTGCTTTGCGTCAGTCCAACAGCCACAGAACTCTTAAATCAAGAGCTGGTAAGTTTTATGACATCCAAAACACCTACAGTAGTTAAAACGTCACTGGGGAAGTATGAATGATCGTAAGACGTTGGTCGCTTGTTTAATTGTTATTGTTTGGCACATGCTAATGGATGCAGTGCTAACGTTAGATACCTGTTGCACCTGGAAGACGATGCCTAGTGGCACAGTTGAAGATGAGTGACTGGATCGGCTCCTTCCTAGCACTCTTTAGTCTTCATAATTTGGGCAGGATGCACGGGAATTCATAGAAAGTCTGTGAACGGTCTCAAGCATACCAGCAATTAGACGGTTGTTGTTGTGCAATACAATGAAAATCTTGAAAATGGTCATTAGTAACATGTTTGAATGTGACAGATTGTTGGCTGTAGAAACAAGTTAACATATAATATGTGGGAAAAGACCTTGAGTAATGGCTAATTTTAAATAATTAATAAATGCTTTATTAGAAATAAACCATTTTCGTGTTTACAAATAACATTTAAACAGGTGCTTGTAGTTTTACACTTTTTGTATAATATTGATAATGTATTGAGCAAGTGGGTTAGAGAATATTTTTGCAAAAAAGTAAATACAGATTTAATTTCTTTAAGGTCACTTAAGCTTTGATTTTATTCAGCAGAGGTGCAGATATTATTGTTACACCATGGATGAGCTGAGCGACTACTTAAGATCTCGGCGTGTGCCTGAAGCAAACATACAGCGAATGGAACAGGAGAAGGTACTTAATATAGGAAATGCTAAATTCTGGCAATTCTAACATTTGTTGTAGCTTGTTGTATGGTATCTGGTGTTACACAAAGGTGTGTGTTTGTGGTCATTTATTGAACTTGACCTAAGAATGTATGCTCCTCTAATTTAGATTGATTCCAGTGTCATACACTTCATGACAGATGACCAGCTAAGAGACTATCTGCCATCCTATGGTGATCGACTAGCTGTTTTTGGATTCTGCAGGCGGAAGGAAAAAGAGCCCTGCAGTCGAAAGTCAAAGCTCTTTGAGCGACTCCGAGGAAAGTTTTCAAAAAACAAAGGTGATCTTGAGCAAGGGTTTGTTAGAGAGCATCAAAACCCTCCAAAGAATGCTCAGAAGAATTACAGAAAAATTGAAATGGGATGGTTGCATTTCAGAGAAGGCACATTTGTGCAAGTTCGCACCAAAAAGGGTGGTGGAACCAGAAAAGTGAGTGTCCCAAAAGACAGTAACAAACAGAATTTAACTGAAAAAGCTGTTGAGCTGTTTTTTCCAGGTGGACAAAATGCAGAGGGCAGCATTACTGATTTAGACGCTGACTTATCGGACTTTCAGCAGAATTCATTAGAAGATGGCATCACTGTTGGTGAACTGTATGAAAAGACAAAGTTACCTCTCTTACGTTTCTATTTAACAACCAAGAAGAGGGACATTGTCAGTGACATTACTGTAGAGGAACAAAATACTGATCCTGCTGCACAAGATGATGAACAAACAAATCACAGACCTGACATCCATAACCCTGACATCTTTGCAACAGATGCTGTGGGGATAGATACTTCAGATGTCATTTCTGTTGAAAACACCACAGTATTTGCACATACAAGCAGTGAGAGTGTTTCCTTTCTTTACACAACAGTCAACCCAACTGATGTATCTGGCTTGGTAGAACATGAAACAACACTTCATGTTGATGCTTTGGAAGATAGTGGCATTGTAACTTTCCGCCCAGAAAGTGTCTCTGGGATGGAGTATTCCAGTCTTGATGATACCTTGCCTCTCTCTCAGGAGCCATCTTTTGAATCACCCTTGCCACATTCCATGGATATGTTGCAAGAGCAAGCCAATCAGAAAGAAAGAGTCAAGAAAGTTGTTGTTCTTCATCATGGACAGATACTGAAAGAACTTATTCAAGTGTTTTCTGAGGAAAGTATCTTGGATAATGACATTTACTTTAGAGTTCTGCTTCCTGATGGTAAGCTTGAAAAGGCCATAGATGATGGAGGTGTTTTGAGAGATGTCCTGTCTGAATTTTGGAATGACTTTTATGAGCAGTGCACTATGGGCAATGGCTTCAAAGTGCCATACCTACGTCATGATTTTGGTAAACAAGAATGGGCAAGCATTGGCCGAATTATCCCATTTGGCTGGCAAAAAGAGAAGTATCTTCCTGTAAAGCTTTCACCTGTGCTTCTAGAGCAAGCTGTTTTAGGCTTTGTGGAGAGCGATCTTGTGGAGAGCTTTTTAAAGTATGTGTCAGAGTCTGAGCGAGTGATCGTAGAATCTTGTCGTTCAGATTTTGAAAATGTTGACCAAGAAGAACTGTTGGAAATTATGGATATTCACAACTGTCGTAGGCTTCCAACAGCAGATAACATGGAGCAAATCTTGCAGGAGATTGCCCATCAAAAACTAATTCAAGAGCCCGCTTTTGTGATCGAACAGTGGAGCACCACACTCGGACCTGTTAAATCAGACTTAGAAGGCATTACAGCCATCTATGAGGAGCTACAGCCAACTTCTCGAAAGATCACAAGATCAATCACTTACCCCACTTCCCAAAATGCTCAGGAGAAACAAATTGTCAAGTATATGGCTGCATACTTTAGAGAGTCAGACACCAAGCACCTCTCATCTTTCCTTAGATTTTGCACTGGATCAGACTTGTTCACAGGGAAGAGTATCACTGTCAGCTTTACACAGGTTCAGGGATTTCAGAGAAGACCTGTGGCTCATACATGTGGGTGTTACTTGGAGCTGCCAGTCAGTTATGACAGCTACCCAGATTTTAGACATGAAATGAATAAAGTCTTGGAGAGCAACATGTGGGTAATGGACATTGTTTAAGGTATGCAGACTACAGGAACAAGAACTAAATAAGGCAATGTAATGTCTTCCAGGTAGGAGAAAGTACTATAAGTAGTTTGTTAAATCTTTTTATGATATTTAGTCAAAAATGTTCTATTTTTTGACACTTTTACTTATGCATTGTTGTCACTCAAACAACATGTTTAGAAATAGTATTTTTCAGTGCAGAGAACATATTGTGTATGCCTCAGTTAATGGTTTTATTGTGAGACTTCACTGTTAACCTCCATCTAAATTAGTTATTTCAGAAAAGACACTGTCATGGCTGTTAAATGTGACTTCTTTCTGTGACAGGTAAGGATATGAAAAATGGAGGGGCCTGATTTTATTCATTTGCAACTGTTGTTTGCTGGATCTTGAAAGCACTGTCTATTCATCTATTCACACAGAGATAACAATTGTTCCTACTGTTCTCTTTGAGAAAGCACTGTTTTGAATGCTCATTTCACACGATCCACTACTGTCGTTCAATCATTTGGTTCTCAGTAATACTGACAAGATACTTCCAGTTGTTCAATAGTGGTTGCCACCTCTGCGACAACAGTTTCTCTACACTAGAGGTGCTTCTTGTTAAATAACACCATTCAGGTGTGTGCTCAGTTTTGCTTTAAGTATTTCATCTGATGTAAATCCACATTTAATGCAGTCCAGAGTGTATTAACAGTTCATTTCAGCAGCATTTTATGTCAGGTTTAGTTTATAACTTGTGTGCGCATAAGTGAGCCTATGTCATGGGTACCAAAAGAAACTGCATTTAGCTGCTTACAGATATAACAAGACTGCTTATTTTTATTGTTTTCATATTCATAATAACAGGCTTTTCATTATGTTCACATAACTGTTATTGTTACAAGTTTCTTTGACATTACCATGCCCATAAAACATCAGCTGCTTTCAGTGTTTGGACAGAAACACAAGGAAGGTCAGAGAGAGAGTCTCACAATGTCTTCATGTAAAATGGTCTTTACTAAAGAATAAGCACACAAGTTGAAATTATGTGCTGTTATTGTTATCTACAAAAGATAGCTGGGCATTGTCAATCATTCATACTCATATATGAGTTATTACCAAAGGTTTCTTGCTGTAGCAAAAGAAAATGTAACCATGTTTGCTATGTTGTGGCCTGGAATTAAATGTTTTAACAAAGTCAGTGAATACGTGTCTGTATTTTTCATTTTTTCTCTGCTCTTACAAATCCTAAATGTTAGACCACTAAAGTACTTTTTGTATCTATTTTGAACTAGAAATATTTGGTACAACATTAATTTCATAGCTAAGCTTTTTGGTTATGCAGTTATCACAGTTAAAAAAAAGTGATTTTGACAATTTCAGTCCGTAAGATTTTATTAGAATGGAAGCTCAAATAAAAAATGAAAGACTTTGTAAGTATACACTGTTACAGACCCAGGACAGTTAATGATCTAAATCCAGTTCATTGTATATCAACTGTCTAAGTGTGATGTAGAGATTTACTGTTTCAAACACATCATTTGTTAATATCAGATCATGCTCTGACATCAGGTCCACACAGATATGGAAAACATCTTCATCACAGGGGAAGTCCTTAAAAATACATTCTTCAAGGCAGACTTGGGCTTTTTCCAGGTCCACATGTTGCAAATAATCCCTGCCTCCATAAAGGTGAGGGACAGCATGTAGGATGGAGGGACGTCCATGAGGTGATCGTGAGTTGTGAACTTGATGGACTCTGTGGTTGTTCCATGTCAATACAACCTCATGAAGTTCTTCCTGGGGGGACCAAATAATATTCAACAACCATTAGAAAATAATTTAGAAAAAAAAATCTAATTTAAGTCACAGCGGGTCAGTTAATGTTGCAATTATATTTTCACAGCTATCAAAATGCTGCAGAAGAACCCCAGAACACAAAAGTGCTTTTACTTAATTATTTCATGCCATTCATCATACAGGACAATGATGGGTAGACGATGATGCCTACCTATTTAATGCAGAGCCAGTCTGTCACATCTCACATTATTGTTTATATATGTTCTCTGCACAAAAAATAGTTAGGTGCTTTCTTTTGCACATAGTTATTTGTGACTTTCTAACTGGAAAGGTCTTTGTCTCACACTTTGTCAGTTACCTGTATTGTTTGAAGAAAGCAAAACTGGATCAACGACTTGTCCAAGAAGTTGTTGGAGAAATAGCCATCTTCTCTCAGTTTGTCAAATTGGTCAATCCAGAACTGGACACACTCACTTCGTAAGATCAGCCACCATCGTTCAATGCGCTGGTTTCCAGTGCTGGGACCAAAGGTTACACTATCTCTCTCAGCGCGGTTCTCAGAGGAAATCAAAAACCGCTGCATTTCCGCTATATGACCATTTTCTGTTCCTAAATCAAGTCTGAGTCTAGCGGGAACCCACCAGCATTAATCACTGTATCCATAAAGTAGCCAGCAATAATTTTCGGGTCATTGTTTGTTTTATAAGCTTCAAGCCATATCATCTTTCTGGAAAATCCGTCAATACATCCGCTGATTGCAATTCCAAATGGCTTAAGCTTGTCATAGCCATCAATGTGCCAGACATAGTTCGGACCACAACTGTGGTAAACATGCCTTCGCAGTCTGTTTCTTGACCTTAGATCCACACCTTCCCCATCCAAAAGCCGTAACAAACATCGGACTGTCTCTCTGTCAGTCACAATTCCATGTAACCAACACTTCTGGTGCATCCATCTGTATCCATGACACTGACCAGATGTTTCCAGCTGTTGCTCAATGAAGGATGCTACTTCCGCCACATCCGTCTTATTCTTTCTACGCCAGAGGTTCTTCTTGTTTAAAATCCTTTCAAGTGTACGTTTGCTCAGTATAATCCCATGCGAATCAGCAAGTAAATGAAGTATTTCATCCGTTGTGAAACCCCGTTTAAAGTAGTCCTCAATGTGCTGGCAGTCCATTTCTGTGTCAAACGATACAGGATTCACACAAAGAAATGCTGCTTTGGCTGCTGTGTAGTATCTCGTAATTATGACTTTTTATCTCGTAATTATGACTTTTTATCTCGTAATTATGACTTTTTTATCTCATAATTATGACTTTTTATCTCATAATTATGACTTTTTATCTCGTAATTATGACTTTTTTATCTCATAATTATGACTTTTTATCTCATAATTATGACTTTTTTATCTCATAATTATGACTTTTTATCTCATAATTATGACTTTTTATATCATAATTATGACTTTTTATCTCGTAATTATGACTTTTTTATCTCGTAATTATGACTTTTTATCTCGTAATTATGACTTTTTATCTCATAATTATGACTTTTTATCTCATAATTATGACTTTTTCTTTTTTCTTTTTTTTTTACTGGCGGAAACGGGCTTCCATAGAAACGGGCTTCCATAGAAACGGGCTTCCATAGCGATGACTTTCATCCCAGGAGTTATTACGTTACTGCACTGGGTGGGACAGTAAACTCATCCCTGATGAGGTCAACTACAAACATTATTTCTGCATGATCGAGCCGATAGCGTGTTATTAAATCGCTGTCATTTAACGTTTTTTAACGTACAGAGAATATCTCTCCTTCATCTCGGTCTTTCTGCCATCTTTTCCGTTTAAGACACTCTTAGGCATCTTAAAAGTCCTCCTCCCTACTCCTAACAGTTTCTCACCTTAAGAGCTCTCTTAAGGCCTGAGACGCTTTGTGAATAACTTTTATCTTACCAAGGGAAAATTCTAAGAAAAATCTTAGAACTCAAGGAATTCTAAGATTTTTCTAAGAATGACGTCACTAAGAGCTACTTTTAGCCTTAGGATGCTTTGTGAATACGGGCCCAGATGATTTGCAGAATTACTTACTGCATAATCAGTAAATTGGTGTTCCAAAAGCACTTATGCCTGAATAATCGGTGTGTCTTCATTAAAGAAATCTGGCTGCAAGTATGTTTATCAAGACACATGACTTAAAAACTGTGTCTGTGGTGTTTATTATTCTCAGTACTTATCTATATATACAGTTAGGTCCATAAGTATTTGGACATTGACACAAGTTTCAGCATTCCAGCTCTGTACAACACCACAATGGATTTGAAATGAAACAATCAAGATGTGCTTTAAGTGCAGACTTTGAGCTTTAATTTGAGGGCATTTACATTCAAATCAGATGAACGGTGTAGGAATTACAGTACATTTTATATGTGCCTCCACCTTTTTAAGGGACCAAAAGTATTTGGACAAACTAACATAATCATAAATCAAATTGTCACTTTTTAATACTTTGTTGTAAATCCTTTGCAGTCAATGACAGCCTGTAGTCTGGAACTCATGGACATCACCAGACGCTGGGTTTGGTCCCTGGTGATGCTCTGCCAGGCCTCTGCTGCAGCTGTCTTCAGTTCCTGCTTGTTCTTTGGGCATTTTCCCTTCAGTTTTGTCTTCAGCAAGTGAAACGCATGTTCAATTGGATTCAGGTCAGGTGATTGACTTGGCCATTGCAGAACATTCCACTTCTTTGCCTTTAAAAACTCTTTGGTTGCTTTCACAGTATGCTTCGGGTCATTGTCCATCTGATATCCATAATTATCAAATGTCAAGTGATTTTATTATCTCATTTGTCATCCATTAATAAGAAAACACAAACTTTACAGAGAAGTTTAAGAGATTATAAGAGGTACTGGACAACTAACCTGATGATTAAACCTGATGTAAGAGAAAATCTTGGAGCAGCTTTTATATCCTGTCCTGTCATCAGATTGTCAACCATTAAGTAGCCAACTAGATACATCCACAAAGAAACTCTACCGAGGTTTAGTAATATACGTACAGTGGCAGATTCCAACAAAGAATATGCTTTTTATTCTGTGTTTTCTACATTAAAAACAGTCGTGTCTAATTCCATTAGGAGTAAGGCATTATGTTTTAGTGGCCATGCATTAATATGACCTCAAGGAATTTAAATTTTGGAGGGGAAACATGCAAACAGGATAATTTCATGGTATGCAGGCAGTAAAATAAAGTGGTCACTTGTTTATCCTCTTTTTTATTGTGATGACAGTGTAGTAACAAGATTTGCATACTATAAAATAACACAAACATTAAAAGATACTCATGTCAGTGTTGAAACAGATGCACAAATGTATGTAAGTAATTAATCACTTGTTTGTTTGTTTCAGGATCTGTGATGTCAAAACAAATTTAAGGTTGCTTTTATAAAATTAAAGCAACTATCTGTTTTTAGAGATAAAGCTAATATCTTAACAGAAATCTGAGTCCAGGTTCTTTAACTGGTTTAGACTCGGCTATGATCTTGATGTATTCAAGGAAACAAACAGAGAAAGCTCCATAAGCCATGCTCACAGCAGGATGTTTAGTGGCTTTGTCAAATCCTTGTAATCACCTTAAATATGAACCGTTTCCCTGAGAGAATCTGCTTTTGGAGCTCCTCCTGCATCATCGCATTGGTTTACAGATATTCTATTATCACTATGCTTGTTTTCATTCACGCTTACAGATTTTTTATGCTTTTTTTTATTTTATTTTTTTGCTCAGGCAAAATTCAGCTGACCCAAATATGTTATCTGACATCCAAAACCTGTGCTACACCAGCATAGCGCTCAGTGGAGCAACATAACAACATTCATCAGTACATTTTACAATAAATATTCAGCATACAATGTATTTTGAGAAAATTAAGTACCTGCTGGCCCAAATATTAATATTCATATGCATATAGAACGTACATCACCCAGATACAGGAAGTGTAACTCCCATTTTTGGGGCATAACTGTCCACTATAAAGTCTAATATCACTGTTCACAAAAATGCAGTTACTTCAGGACTATGCACTCGTCCACAGCGCTGGTGTGTTTTGTGTGTGTGTGTGTGTTGGTTATTATGCCAGGCTGCAAACTGAGTTCTCTATTGGACAGTAATGCGGTTACAGTTGTAGTAAGTAAACATAATCTGACAACATCAACAGTTGGCGACGTTGGCCTTCAATACAGCTGACGGACAGATTTAGGAAGCTGTTATCGTAGTTCAACCTGAAAGGAACAGTCTCCTGACTGTGATCCTTTTTCTCTGTGTTAACCATGGATGGATACAGACAGACAGACAGAAAGACTGTCAGACAGAGAACTGACGATGAGGCCCTTGTGTAGCTCTCTCTTCAAACACAATGAAAGCAGCAGAACTGTTCATGTAGAGATGCACTCGCTGTGTGTTCCTGCCTCTGGAGAGGGGAAAACAGCTGCAGACCGACTATGAGCAAAAGATATATCTGCAGTACTATGCAACATAACATCAGCAGTCCAGCTCCAGGAGGTTTTCTGAATGGACCACTGAACCCTGAACTCCTGTTTTATAGTATGTAAAGGGATTTAACATCTCACATATATATTTTACATTATGGCATTCAAATCTGTACGCTCATGAAAAATGTAATATCCAGTTTGTAGAGGAATATTTCAGGGCTTACGGATTCCCTCCCTGCATGAAAACAAAAACATACGGGGAAAGGCAATTGGCTGAGGCTGAACATGCACTTAAAAAGATGACACTGGCTAAAACACCAGGCCCTGATGGAAAACATCAGCGGTCCACGCTGCTATGTAAAATGTTTGACAAGGCTTTCACAGTAAAATCCCTCCATGCAGTGATGAAATGTGGCTGAAGAAAAAAAACAATGATCCACAGAAATATGGTTCATATTCCATCCCGATTAGAAGATCTTGACAAGAGCAAACAGCAGCGAGGCTGAACAGGGGTCATGTGGACCATTGGGTAATCCCTGTAGACTGTTCAGTGTGATTTATCATTCCAGAGGTCACCGGACAAAATGCAAAAATGTGCTTTCTAGTTTGACTGAGTCTTATATCATGCTCACTCTGCAGCTTTTTTCATGTTTTTTTTAAAGAAATTGGCAAGAAAAGGATGTCCTCAACACTTTGGTGTCCAAATTCAGACCAGAGAATGACTCCTGCACTAAAGGTGAAAAAAACTCATGCATATAAACATGCAAAAACTCAGCCATTAATGAAAGGAACAGGCAAAGTTCTTTCAACCCATAAAAATATTTAATCTCTGAGATGGATGGCATCATGGTTAATTTTTCAAAACTGTTGGATGACAGGAAAATGAGTGATTCTGTGTTGTGTTTAAACATTTAAAGGGGCTTCCTGTAATGCAAATTAATCAGCATTTGTTGGAATTTTCTTCAAATAAATTTCACTATGTAACAGGTGACAAATTTAGACTTTACAAGACTCACCATAACAAAACATTTGGGGATTTACACTGTATATTAAAAGAGTGTTTTGCTTTGAAACATGGCTTGAAATCATCTTCAGAGGCCCCTCCTTCACTGGAGGCTGTCCTCCTAAAACAAATCAACCTTATACCCCAAAGTTGCAATGTGACAGCGCCCTCTAGAGACCATAGACTCTAACTGTATGTTTTTTTTACTGTACACATGATGATAAAGGTTCCCTAAATGTAACCAGCATGTGTATGTGTCTGAATCTAAGCAGGCAGAGGTGGAAAATATTCAGGAAGCACTTGTCACTGTCTGTTTTTGTTCACTTTTACCAGCTGCAAATGGTCTTGCAGTGCAATCAAGTATCATGTAAACCTCCATCATATTTGTCTCAGTTTTCTAGATGATTGCTTTTCTGCAACTTCTTTGACCAGACTGACAGAACTTACAGACCAGGTGAAGGTGCAAGTCTGACCAGAGATTATGTCAAGTGAGCTTTTTATATTTTGAAGGTTTTGTGCGGGAAGGAAAAGATCAGATGTTTAAATTCACTTGCATGAAAACTGAAATTATCCTCACAGCAACCTGAAGGATAAGAGGAGAAATGGTCTCGGCCTTTCTTAATTGTACTACACCTAAAGCCTCATAGAGCCACCTGGATAATGTCTCATTTTATATGTGTTGCAATAAATTGTGTCTTTACCTTCTGCTTTTTCTATTCGTTCAAATTTCCAAGGTAAAAACTAATAATGTTCACTTGTAAACAGAACACAGCTATGAAAAACTCTGTGGGTTAGTATTATAGATTTCAAACCTTCTGCTGGCTCCTCTTGGTAACAGTAAAACTGAGTTGTGTGAGGTTTAGATGAGTGTGTATTTGAACTAAAATACAACATCTGGCTGACAGTCTCAGATATATCAAGTTGCTGCTATTATCTCTGGTGATTCTTATTCATTAATTTTACCTTCATCATTGTAAACAAGCCTCATGTGTTCTAGTGTTTTCCCTGGTGGTTGTCTGAACCAAAGCATTCAGCACTAACTTCAATGGAATCCAGTTTTTCAGCAGGAAAGATTAAGGATCACAACAAAAGAGTAATAAAAGCAGAAACAATGAATGTACAGACTAGCATTTTCAACACTGCAAATGTACTGAGTGTGTCCTCAGCATGTTTCCGCTACATTTTGCTGCAAAATGCATGTAGAAACCTGTTTTTACAACTTTAAATATATGTTTTTGATCAGCGTATTACACTCTTAAGCAACTCACAGAATGCTGTCCGCAGAACAAACAGTCTGACCATTGTCTTGAAACAACTGCTTTAAAAAAAACACAGCTGTATCCGGTTTAGCATCTGGATTTGTACTGGGATTTACCAAGGGGCAATATGTCAGACTTAGATATCATTCAAATGCATTCTCTCAGATTTAAAAAAAACTAAAGTTACATAGAATTTTGTGCTCATTTCCAGCACTTTTGAACATTTCTGTGACACTAGTGCTTTATTTCTACTGGTATTAACTGGTAAATTGGTTGAATTATCATTTTAAAGTCCTGAAAACCCTTTGTCTATATAGTTGCTTTAATTGTTAAACATTTCTACAGTGACTCCTCTGTTGCTCCTCTTTCAAACTCATTAGATGTGTCTGAAAAATAATTAGCATCATGAAAAACACAATGAAAACACATGAAAACATCTCGTTTAGTTCAGCAACAGCTGGGTTTTGATCAGATTATTTTCCTTTTTTGTACACTAACCCAGTATACAGCTAACACCATAAGTCTATTGGCACCTCACTAGCATTAGGATGATGCTACAATAATAAATGCTATTGTCATGACCAGTTTTTACATTGCATAGAAAGAAAAATGTCATTCCATTTTGATGAAAGCACTTAATCTGTCTGTATGGAATGTGTATGAACAGGATGAGATTTGTTATGTAAAAAGATATGAAAAAAGTGATTTCATGGCATTATGTGATGATCTGATGTTGATTTTGAGTATTGTGCTCATTCATTTAATTTACGCAAAGCTTCATGCGGTGCAGCAGACAGTTTGACCGCACATGAGATGATGGCGTGTAGATGCAGGAATATCTTCTTAAGTTGCACGGAGCCTTTAATTTTGCCAACGCATTATTTCTATGGTTATATAATAGGCTGGTGATGTATATTCCCCTATAGAGTGAGCGAGCCTTGTGGGGGCTGCAGTCATTCATTAGTTTTCCTGATAACTTGCATGCTGAGACGGATCATTGTGATAAATCCTTTGTATCTATTGTTGTCTATATTTATGCATTAACAAACCTTACAGCTGCAGAACAATGCTTTTTGTTTTATAATTTACCAGCTATCACAGACATTAAGAACTGATGACACCTGTTATGCCCCAAAGCTTTTTGGAACAGCACTAATGTTTGACTACGTGTGTTAAATTGTGTATATGCACAGCATTAAGCCCGTCTTTCTTTTCCAGACCAAAGCTGCAGAGATAATCCACACGAGACCTCATCCCTCGTCTCTGGCAAACGCACATCACTGCTGGTCGCGGTTTACACACACACATGCTCGCACTGAAAAACACAGCAAATGATAGGTTATAGCAGAAAGTAACAGTACATTTTTTTTGAAAAAAAAAAACAAAGGAATTCGCAAATACAACTTGGCTGTCATCATGAGTGTTAAACAAGCCTGCATCTTTCTCAGGGGAGGAACAAGGAGACAAGTAAGTCAATGTGCTTTTGTGATTTCTCAGTACAGTTCGATATAGTGGATTTATGAATGCTTTGTATTATTTACGACATTGTTCTTGATCTCAAAAGTTTTTTTGAATCTGAAATCAATTGGGCATATTTCTGTTATCCCCTAGTTTAATGGGGAAATAAAAATAAATCTGTTTTTTAAGTTAAATTTTTTTGTTATTCTACTCATTTTTCATGAGTTGTAATGAGAAATAAAGCTTAAAGGTGAAGTTCTATTCTGGGAGAAAGTAGATGAAATATATATATTAAATAGAGAAGTTTTCACCTGATCCGTTACACCATTAGGGCAGGAACTTTGTACTTAATTTCAAATATATGATATCATATTTTATAGTGCTTTATACCAGTTTAAACATGTCTATGTAGACTGCATTCTACAGTAATTGCTCATTTTCCACATTATCTGACAGTATTTTGTAAAGCAACTATAGAAGAGATGACACAGACTCAGTTCAGAGAAACTTAGTTCAGTAATATACTTAAGTGTTCACTATAGATCAAGAAATAAAGCCCTGACATCTGTTTTTCTACATGGCATAAATGTGTAGTTTGAATATGTGATGTTAAAAAACTTGTTTAAAAAGTTGGAAAGGTCAAGAAAAGTTTAGAAATAGTGCATTTAAACACTTTTCAAAATCATGTAGTAATTCCTCCCTTTATTTCTTAGCTTCAAAAATGATTTATTTACTGCAGTGGTTTAAAAAAAAGTTAAATGGGCAATTTGAAGTTGTGCAAACCCACAATCTGAATGAATCCCACTGGTACAAACGGTTTCATGTTTCATGTATGTTTATTCCACGGAGAGTTTTTTTCTTCTGTAATACATATTTATATAATTATCCATGAGGCTTATGGAGTCTTACAGAAGAACACAGTGTTCTGGGTAAAGTGACTGGTGTGGCTTTTAGGGCGACAGCTGTCAACGGACTACAGATGAAAAATATTTCGGCTGTATTTCAGGAAATGTTCACTGAGCTGTTCATACTGTGTACCAAACAGACTTAACAAACCATATCTGTTTTCATGCTACCTTTCTTTTGCAGTCAAGAACTCTTACACAGGACGAGATAGAAGGTAATTCTATGTTTATGCTTTCATATGCACTTGTTAAAGGTCCCATATGACGAAAATCCATTTGTATTGCGTTTGGAGGTGCAAGATAAAAGATATGAAGACGTTTACTTCTGCCATTCCTCAAGCCTACTTACAATTAGTTAGTGAGAGAGAATGGAACCCAACTGCTGTTTAACATCTAAAAAACCAAAAGACATCCAGCTCAGACTGTGATCCATCTGTCAGAGGCACTTTTTATGCTAAATAGAGCAGCAGCTCATCAGTTTTCAGAGCAAAAAATCCACAAAACTAGACGTTATACGGTCAAATGAACCATCTTTGCAGTATTTTAAACTGAAAAGTACATTGTGGAGACATGTGAGACTGTAATTAATTTGCTGAAAAGGTGCACAATATGGGACCTTTAAAGTCTTGAATATTTTATATACTTTTTCTTCTTTTCATAGTTAAGTCAGGTGCGGTTCTCAGTATCTCTGAATCTGTCTGCTCTCTAGAGTTACGTGAAGCTTTCGTGGAGTTTGACAAGGATAAGGACGGCTTAATAAGCTGCAAAGATTTGGGGAATCTGATGAGGACCATGGGCTACATGCCAACTGAAATGGAACTGATAGAACTAGGCCAAAACATCAACATGAATTGTGAGTAATTCTGTCCAATGTGAAAGCATGCCCATTGCCCTCTTTTCCTACCAGCAAATTCTACGTCATATAATTTTTTATTTGTTGGGAGAAGAACAGTAGAGAGAAGCCAAGTAGAGGTATTTTTAGCCAAAATACACTTTAAAAATGTAATGAAATGCTCGTGATGTAGCCTGACGCACATTTAACCATGTAAGTAAAGTAAACTAGCAAAATGTCTTACTATACTTACATTTTCAACTAACATACTATTTATTTTTTATAATAATTTGTTTGGAGGGATAGGTGCCTTTCATCTACATCTTTCTGTTTCAAAAGAAGCTTCCTATGTGTCTGAATAAATGTGCAAAACAATACCATGACTGTGAGTCTTCTGGCTTACTGTATGTTTATTGGAAGTGAATCTGAATGAATTTGTAAAACCTGACAAAGCATGATGTGATACAAGTATGTAACTCCACAGACCAGTTCTTCATTCAGAACAAGGAGGATAACTTCCTCCGAGAGAGCCTTGTTTCCTTGTTACAGCCTGCTTGTGGTTATATTAGTTACATCATCCGTCTTATCACAGCAGGAGGACGGGTGGATTTTGAAGATTTTGTGGAACTAATGACCCCCAAGCTGCTGGATGAAACTGCAGGGATGATTGGCTTGAAGGAACTCAAAGATGCTTTCAAGGAGGTGAGCTTAGCATCCTTTTTTAAACTCTCGTCGTTGTCTTTGGCACCCCATAGTGGACATAAATGAACTTATTATGAACTTATTCTAAAAACTGAAACCAATAACTGTTAAAGCTTTGCAATATTTTGATCTCCCCCCCAATGCAGTTTGACATAGATGGTGACGGCTCCATCACATCTGATGAGCTGAGACATGCTATGGTAAAGCTATTGGGGGAACACGCCAGCAAAACAGAGATAGATGCAATTGTAAGGGAAGCTGACAACAATGGAGATGGAACAGTTGACTTTGAGGGTGAGACACAGACACAAACATCAAAAAACATAAAAACAGATTTATTCCTATGGTCTTTTATAATCTATTAACTTTTCTTTTGTGAGACAGAAGTTAAAAAATATGCTGTCAATATGCTGTCAAACAGCTTTAATTTTGCATCACTGTGATTTCATGCTATCTTAAAGCATCAGAGTCATGAATAATGTTGGTTTCATTTGTACTTTTGCTGCTCCAAAAGTCACAGTTTATGCTCAGATAAATGTCTGTTGATATAACTTAAAATGACATTCTACAGTAGGTGTAATCTTATCATTGTTGCTTTCCTCAGTAGAAAAATATCTGCATTGCATTTGTTTAAATGGCTAAGTTTTACCAGTTTTGCATGTTGCATTTTGTGCAAAAGCAACAGCTTTGGTATAAAAATTACTCCAAATTTACTCCAAGAATTTAGCTGATCAATGTTCTGTTCCTTCTCTTCACAGAGTTTGTGAAAATGATGTCACGGACATAAGGAGAACACGATGAATGGTTGACTGTGAATGGAGAGGATGATTTTTTTTAAAAGTTGTATGCTGATGACAATCTACTGATTATGAATCACTTTACTTTCTTGTTATTTAAGTGTTATTTGTTAATTTTAAGGCAACAAAGACGGGTTCTTTTGTTTGTTTGTTTGTTTGTTTGTTTTGTTAAAACTGATGAATGTCAGGGTGAGTTTTTGGATATTTCAGTACAAAGAAATGTGATAGTTTGTCATCCAGTTTGCCCCGAATCTCTCAGATCTGCCCCTGTAAGGGAGCAGTGACTGTAAATGTCATTGTTAGCTGTTAAGAAAGGAGGAAGCCATAAATACGGGTCAAGTGCTGACAAAATAGCTGTCAGTGGTGAAATTAGAGGCGTATGTTGGCAGAAAGAACAGAGAATGGATCTGTTTTGAGTTATTCCATCTCCAACCATGAGGGGCCTTCTGCTCATCCATCTCTGAACTGCTCGAAACTTTTTTTTTCATAAAATATGGATGTTTAAATAAACTGTGTCTGTAAAATTTCTCAAATACTTTTTTCACAATTAAATCTGAGGCTGTTTGACCAACAACATCTCAGGAATTATTAAAGATAAAAACCTGAGATTTTATTTCTCATAATGCTATTGATTCCAGAAGTGGTATAACTTATCTTACCTGCTCAATCAGATGTGGAATTCTACAAAAATAACTTTTATATAAAAGTAATTCAATTTTTCAAAAAAATATTTTTAGGGTGACATTTAACAACATATTGTTCAGGAAAAAATCCAAGTTGACTTCTGCATTATCGATTATATTGTCCACGTGTGCTCAAAGATGGAACCTTTCATGACAGCTACAATGTTTTCTCATATTTCAACTCACCTATAAGCAGAGTTTAACCATCTACTTGTTCCGTTTTGCAGATTCTGAATCAGTGACATGATGAGAAAGAATGAAAATTACAAGGTTTTATCCAAAACAGTTCCTGAGATATTGTCATTCAAACACAGCCACAAATTTCAAAGTGCAAAATAAGTGATGCACTGAAAACGGGTTGACGGGCAGGTATTATTATTTTTTAAATTATCTCTCAAGATACGTGATACAATCCATTAAGATTTAACAAATATCTTTATAAACATCCATATTTTATGATAATCAGAGATGGTCGAACAGAAATTATTCTAAGGATCTGATTATTTGAGACGGAATGACCTTTCTAAGTGCTGCTGGTGTGCTGCATCATGGGCTGGCCTTAGCAACCAAACCAAATGCTGTCAACATTACTTTTTTGTTTGTTTGTTTGTTTGTTTGATATGGGGCACTACCATATTAAACATACTGTAATGTTACATGTGTGAAGTAGTTTATGTTGTGAATATCCATTTATTTCCTCCATAAGTACCAATATAGGCGACCTTTTTATTAATATTATATATAAACTGTTGTTTTCCACCCAGTAAGGAGATGATATAATTTGTATTGATGATGGATTTGATGGTCACTCAGCACAGTACAAACAAATATATATTTGCCGGCACACAGAAGTACATTTATTTAATTTGGTTTGACAGCGTGGGTACTTCTCCAGTCTTTCACTTGCATCTCTTCTTTGCATCTTAACTCACACATTTAACTGTCTAAAACCCCTTAAAATAACCCCCTTAATACATTCAAAACCTCACAGTATCTTTTGTGTGCATTTTCATGGAACATTTTGTGTGTGTCTGGTAAAAAGCAGTCAAAAACAAACCTTTACAACCAGTATTTATGTGTCGAGTGATTGCTGAGCGCTAACCTGCACTTTAATGGATTACATACATGCACAGATACATGCTTACTTGCCTACGTCATGTGTTTAGCTAAATACAGCCTAAGTCTGTCTAAATAATAAAATATTTTATATACCAAGCAGATTAATTCCAATTCAAGTGTGACTGATATTATTTCTGAATGGCACGGTGCCAGCAACACTAAAAAGCAGATTTATTTTCCAGCCACTTCGTTCATTTGGGATCTTGTACTTAAAAACTAAACCCTCTCTAGTTGTTAATGCTGTTGGATAACAAAAGAACAGCATGGGAGTTGCCAGGTGTCACAATGGCTATTTTTGCAAAGAAATAAGCTTTTTATATTTTAAGGCTTTGGCCTAATATCAAGTGAAAAACATAGAGTCAGTGCAATGACACGCACCTGTTGTGAAGCAAGAATGCTGTTTAATTATTCTAGTGGGTGACCAGTGTTGCTATTTGATTTTAAGTCTGACTGCATTTATTGTATATGCTTTGGCACCACTGAAAATGAGTGTTCTCCCTTTAATGTGTTGTCCAAGGTTTTGAGTAAAACATAGTTAATAGTACTATTTATGTAATAGATGTGCAGATGCTATTTTTGGCTTGAAAATGTGTCTTAAATGTGATTCTAACTGTTTTTCTTCTCGCCATTCCTTAATACTGACGTCTGACTGCAATACTCAGCTTTTGTTGTTATATTATGTGACAACTGCATACTTTGCTTCCCATCACATCCCACAGAGTAGATGTGTAGCGCCGGACGAATCATACATCATGAGACAACATACATACATACAACCACATTTAAACAATCTCAGGAATAATCTGTCTCTCTAGGGTGGATTAGTTCAGCCTCTGTAATCCTCATCATGGGACCCTCCGATGAACAGATGGCAGATAAGACAGAAATCACTGCACTAATTCTCATCTACTAAAAAAAAAAGAAAAAGAAAAAAACTGCAGGAACTTAATGAATGAGAGTTTACCACACAGCGTTTTAAAGAGAAATAAATTGGCTGCAAACTAATTCTTTTTCCCCAAACACTGACTTTAGCCATTTTGAACTTCTACTAAAATAAACATACTTACAGTTTATTGTCTTTATCTATTAATTTAACATGTGGATACTATCAGATAATGCTTCATCATCATTCTTTATTGTGTGCGTTCGGAGCTCCACAATACAATTAGCTGTGTTTTATACTGTCTCAAGTGTCCTTTGACATAGTTAATCCATGATTCTTCTGTTTACTTATGTCTGGCTCTAATTTTTCTTTTTGTCTTTCAATTCTTTTTTTCTGTATATTAAAAAAATCGAATCACAAAGTTGATATTGGTTTAATTATTTATTTGGTATTTGGATTCCAAAATAAATAAAAAAAAACAGAAGTGGCAAAAACTGTCCATATATAAACCAGAACTGATCCACCATTACAAATCAATTATGAACAAAACAAAAATATATATTCATAGATTTCAACACAGTAATAGGACAGAAATAAGAGAAGAAAGAACCTCAGTAAGTTAATACAAGTTTGGAAAACAAAAATAAACTGAAATCTATAGGGTTTTCATGTTTTCACAGTTTTTTTGGTTTAGCCATAGGTAATCTACCTACATTTCAAAATAAAGCTGCCCGAGCACCTTCACCTGAAGCCATATGAGCACATGCATCAACAGTCCAGTTTTCATGACAGGCAGGTTTCACATGCATTCACAGGCATAGTATAAGACGTCAAGATGCAAATATGTACAATAGTTAACACCAGGTCTGCTTGTCATGCTTTTAGTTTGTAGTTTGCAGCCAAATTGTCAAGCATATAGCACTGTGTAATTACAGCGTTCTTCCTTTCATGTTGCAATCCCTGGTGTGGACAGTAAATTCAACACTACTTTGAAAGCATGGCTGATGGCTTGTGTGTAATTCTTAGGGCAGATTCACACAGTGATTCGCTGACTGGAATGAAATGCAGGACCCAGGACAAGCAGGGTTAAGGTAAGGCATCCTTTGCATGTAGTGTACTGGGAGTGCAGGAGCAAATTCACTGGTCGGGGCTGAACATGAAGTCCAGCGCTTGTCTCTCGGCTGCAGCCACGTTTGGATGCCAGAGGTCGACGCTCAGAATGACTCTGGGCCCAGAATCTGAAGTGCCTTTAAAAATAGACACAGGTGCACTTTTTGATTCATCTGTCGTTTGGAAGTCTTGAAATGGTGCAAAAACCTCGAAAATATCATTAAAAAACTGTTTTGGGCACAAAGATCATCCATTAAATTTCATTTTTAATCATAAGAATGCAAATAAGAGCAAAAAAAAGAGAGTGAAAAGTAAGTTTTTGTGCCATAACACCAATTTTTATTAACTGTAGTTCAGTTTTTTTAATGAATAAATGCTATTAACTGCTATTAATCCAGAAATTATAATCACAAATTGCATTTAAATGTTTAATATTGCATGTGATTCACTGACCCTTGTGAGAGACGGTATGAAGGAAGGAGTCATCGACCAGGAGACAGTGTCCCTCTGACCAGCACTGAGGCTCTCCTCCCACCACCAGCTCACACAGCGGTGGAGTCTGCAGACCTACAAAAGTCAGAGTGAAATGTCTGTTTTTCCAACTTTGGTCGCAAAATAGTATTATTTCCCCCTTAAATCCAAGCCTGCTTGTGCTTAAAACTGAGAGGATTAAAGTCAGTCAGATCACAGTACAAAGTGGAGTGGAGGGACGTGCACTCCAGTCCTGACCCAAAAAGCCTCACATTAGCAGTGGTTTAGGGGTTTATCTGGCTATTTTTCTCTTTTTCTTTTCGGTCTGGTAAAGTCTGATTACTTCATTGGGTGCTCTTAAACTGGTTCACCTTAGGATACTGAATCCTGTATTTCAGTCAGTGATCCTACAGTCATTACATCTGCTGGAGTCCCTCAGAGTTTCACCCCATGTTTTACTTTCCTAAGAGCTTCAGTGGAACTACTTTTTTGGTGTTTGAACACATTTCACTGACCATTTATGTTTAATTGAAAAGCCATCTCCAAATAAAGCAGGGGGTCTACAACATTAATTACCAGGTACTTATAGAACAGTCTTGATAAATTTTCCCACCATCAACATCTAAAGTCACCCCTGACATGGTAGTTTCACAATCATTTACTTTAGCCATGTGATTTGTGGGGGAGAAAATATATTTCTGACACTCCTTATCTGTCAGAACTGAAGTAGCTTATTGGTTGAGAGGGGAAACATCTTCAAGAATTGAAGAAGAAAAGTCCAGTTGCCTTCTATAGAAGTTCTTAGGATTAGGATGGCCTGGATAATTCAGAATCTGCACAGACATACACTGATCAGGCACAACATTATGATCACCTGCCTAATATTGTGTTGGTCCCCCTTATGTGGTGAAAAATGCTCTGAACCATTGGACATGGACAAGAGGACCTCTCAGGGTGTCCTATGGGGTCTGGAACCAGGATGTTGGCAGTGGATCCTTTGGGTGCTCTGGCTTGTGCAGTGGGGCCTCTGTCAATCCAACTTGTTCCACTGCATCCTGTTGATGCTTGATCACAATGGGGTGTAGGAAGTCTGGAGGTCAAATCAACATGTTGGGCCATTGTCATGTTCCTCAACATGTTCCTGATTGGTTGATGTTTTTGCAAACATGGTGGGGTGCATTTTCCTGCAGGGGTAGGCCAGTGACATTTGGGATTTCCATTTGCATGAGGGAGTGTGTTTGTTCTGAGACATTGTTTATTAGGGTGTCTAAGTCTCATCAACATGGATGTTAAAATCCAAGGTTTTCCATCAGAACACCACATAGTAGCAATATGATCAATGTTATTCACTTCACCTGTCAGTGGTCAGAATGCTGTGGCTGATTGGTTTATGTTGCACCTTGATATGTCTAAAAGGTTTTGTTGCAAAGTGCATGTGAGTTTCATGAAAACATGTCATTAGATGCACATGGCTTCAGAGATAAACCTTTGCTTTGCAGGGGATTTGACGATACTGTGTGAAACATCTCTCAGATTAGCCTGAATTACATAAACGCAGTAATTCTTTTTACCAAGATGACACCGCAGGCGAGTGTTGGTGGGTCCGTATGAGCTCCCCAGCGTTGCTCCGGGTCCCAGCAGCCAAAATCCAGCAGATCCCAATGAGTTGCTGTTTATGAAAGTACGCAGAGAGAGAAGCGTCCGGTAGGTGCAGGGACAGGAGCGACAGTTTCCTGCCACACAGACTCCTGCACTGTACAAAGGAAACACCGCCTGGCCCTGAAACACACAATGATCTGCATTTAACATAGGACTTGGGCAAAATACAAACATTAGAGCTGAACAGAGTGTTAATATCTACCTGGCCTTTTTATTCAATTAATAATATCAGAGATCTGAGGTTGGTCTATGCTTTACTTAAATGTTTTTTAAAATTTGTTAGGTCTGCCAATTAAAATTACCACCATAACATAATAAATATATACTTTCCATACCATTTCAGGTGAGTTTTTATACTCAAAAACAATTAATCAGATAATAAACTGACATTACTTCATTTGTGGTAATATAGTTTGCCTGGTAGTTTTTTTTTTTTAATGTGACAGTCATTTTGATTAATCTGTTGTTTAGAAGTCTTGAAATGGTTCAAAAACAAACAAAAAAATCTTTTAATAAATGGCATTTCATGTTTTGGGCATAACGATTATCCATTAAATTTCATTTTTAATCATAAAAATGCAAATAGGATCAAAAAATAAGAGTTAAAAGGAACTATTAGTTTTCAACTGCAAATTCTATTTACTCTATTTCCATTTTTTCAATACATAAACATTACAAACTGCCATTAATCCAGAAATATAACTTAGAATGATAAGCTACAATAAAATGCTTAATATTGTACGTAATTCACTGACCCTTGTGTCACTTCTAGCACACAAATAAAGACTGCTGTTCAAAGAAAATGCATCAATGAATTTCCACAGTCTTCACCCTTTTTCATAATGGCTAGGATCACAAATGGAAATCTATACTAAATGCATTCATCAAAAGATAAGGTAAAGGTTAAATAATATTTGGCATGTGCTTTCAAAATGTTCTAAAATCAGCGCAAGGAAAGGTGTAGTTGGAGAGGGATGTGAAGTACAAACATCATGCTGGCAAAAAAAAAAAGTGCTGGGAAATAGGAGGCAGTTTTTAAATGAACAACACATAAAATAACTGTAGGAAAAACAGAAGCATCCAACACTTAGCAGTGATGCATTGTGTCGCTTTCTGAACAAACCATTCCCTTTGCCAGTACATTCATATATAAAGGGGAAGAGGGCTTGAACTGGCCAATCAGGACACATCTATTATCCAATCATATTTGAGATCACTGTGTGAACCAATAGAAGAGCTGCTGTGGAGGCGCATTTCCTCCTTAAACTCCAGGACAAGATGGCCTCTGTAAGGAAGAACCTCTAACAGGTGATGGCTTCTTTAGACTTCATGTGTATTTAAAAGGCTGTTTGCTCTAATCTGACAAGTGACTTTAAGAATTCTCTCTGGAGCCACTGGAGCTGTAAAACTGAACAGGAAAACTAAATGGTGTGTGGTTCCTGTCTACCTCTCTACCTCTCTACACAAAAGATCTACACGTGGTCAGGTAGAAACGACGACAATTATGGCTGAAATGTTCTGAGAAGCCTTTGAGTTGCTTCAGTTTCAGCTGCTGAAATATTACACCATCTCATCTCAGCAGGTCATTTTAATTTGATGCAATCTGCAAGAAAACTACCACAAACTTAATTTATTCATGGTGGTGATGCACCTTCTTTGAAAACACTAACCATAGCAAAACTGTAAGGTTTGGCTGTTATGTTTCGTGTCTTAAAAAGGTTAACAATAGTCCAAACTTGTTCATCTTATCTCATTATGTGCTTTTCTGTCTATGTGGGTGTGGCTCCTTCCTTACTTAGGATTTTATACCATACTTGCCATTAATTTTTCATTAATATTTGCCCAAATCAAATAAGTTTGGCATTACACATTTCTGCTTAGGATACTATACGAACATTTACTGTGTGACATGGTACATAAAACTTCTAAACTTAAATAAGTTTCATGTTACACAGAGCTACTGAGGATCTTTGCATCTAGTTTCAGATTAAAGGGATGAAATCTCACAGTGCACTGAAAAGGTCTTTCCATGTACCTTTGGTCCTAAACTGGTCCAGCCTGATTTCGAGTCGATGCCTCGCTGATAAACGGCCTGGAATTCAGCCAAGATTACAGGATAGTTTGCTTCCAAGACCTCAATGTCATGACGATGTGCATCACGTGGGAAGAAAGGAACACTTGGGACATCTGGCAGGAAGAAAAGATGAGGCTTCTGTATAGCAGAGAGATCATTCAGCCTGACCTAAAGGGAGAACAAAGAGAAATCAATGATAATGTCTTGATGATGTTTCAAAAACTGTTTCATATGAGGAGCAATTATGACTATTTGAACACATTATGCAGCTGTACATGCTGTGAAGACTGATCATGAGCTAATATGAAACAGCTCTTATATATACATGATTTACTGCCAGTGTTAAGTGCCAGTATGTTGCTCACATGGAACAAACTTACCTGCTCTCGGAGACCCTTATGAATGCGCCCCATGCCCACCCAACTGTAGCGTTTGGCATATTCCTGCAGTGCTGTGTACAGCTTCTTGGCTTCTGCAGATGCCTGGGCAGGGAACAAGGCATGACTCAGCACTGGGGTGAGGTAGCCCTGTCCCTGCTCCTCATCCTCCACTGTTTCCATGGAAATAAAGGGAGTAATCTGATCGCTCCTCGACAGCTTGGATCGTGCACTGCACTTTGTTCCGATGCAGCTCCCGCTACGGGACAACATGGAGCGTCTCGAGCTCGACTTGAGCTTTCCAGCATGTGCATGGCCTGGGATCGGCAGATCGGAGCCCATCCGGTAGCAGTGCCACAGAAACAAGAGCAGGAAAGTCCACAGGAGGCCACTCAGCGAATGGACACCGAGCTCAACGTACGGAGGCAGCGGCAGAGTGTTCATTGACCAATGCATCCTTTGGGTTTGGGAGACACTAAAAATACTGAAACAAAATGAGAGATTATGGTGATGCAAAAATGTGTGCAATATGGCAAAGTACTGCAAAGGAAAATGTGTGTTTTTGCTGAACGTACACAAATATCACTGGGATTCTGCAGTTTGTGCAAGCTGTACTTTTAGTCAGGTTTATAATTACTGAGATTTTTCTAAATTTACATAACAGAAACAACAATGAGGTCCTTCCTTGAGTCCAAAGACATTGTTTGACTTCTCCAGATCATAGCAGAGGAGGAGTGGTTTTGTTTAACACGCACAGTTTAAGGAAATCATGGCCTGTCCTGGTTTCAGACAGACAACTCATTAATTTACTTTCTTCACTTTAATCCCTTTTCAGGTCACGGAGGACCGAGGCGTGTCCCAGCATGCACTCGTAAAAGCACTTGTAAGAAAATTAGTGAAACATTCAGGTCACTTGTCCATCAGAGCTGCTGACCCTAGTTGTCTCTAAAGCTAGCATGTTGTTATGTAAGTCCTGATCTTGGACCCTTTGTTCTCTGAACAAACTAGCTGTGGAAGCAGCTGAAGATTCACTGCAGGCATTATTCTGAAGTCATACCAAGGCTTTGTAGCTGCACTCTTTAACTATGTCACTTTATTCTCTTTGAAGCATCGAATTGTTTTTTCTTAGCCACAGAGAAGTCGACAAAGTCTTTTCTGCTTCAGTAGTCTTCCTTATAAAGCAAAGTCAATTATTGCTTTTGCCATACAGAGTCACTGTTGCTGTCTTTTCTGTCAGCAGAAAAGGAAAACTGATCACTTAGTTTTAGTTGTAGTTGCAGATATAGGTAAATTACATTTTTCACCAACAATATTAGCATTTTTGCAGAGCTTGACTGAAGTTCTGTACATGTTTACAGTCAGGAAGGAAACGAATAAAAGCAAAAACCTGTCAATCTGTAGTTATTGTTGTTTAATCATTACTGAGAAAGTATTAGCCCTCTGAATCTAAAAAGTCAGACTGGTTGAAATGTATGTTTGTTTGTTTTTATTTGTTTTTTTTTTTAAATTAATATTGCCACTTTAATTAGAGCACGAAACAATTAAACAGTCATGTGACCAAATTATATGGACTATTGGGCTGAACTGGAGGCTGTGTTTACTCAGAACAAGTATGGAAACAAACCGAAGACTGAGAGCAAAATAAAACGTATCAGTCAAATTGAATACAGCATGGCTCAAACGGTACGCAGAGGAGCAAGTTGTTGGTAGACATATTCAGCATGGTGGAATATCTTACTATTTAAAGTGCAGAGTGATGTGAAAAACAGTTTGCAGAGGTTTAAAAAATGTAAATAGTAGAATAGCTGTAGTATGTATAGAAACCATTGTTTTCTCAGTATTGGTAACACATGTTTATTGTAGGGTTTTTTTCATTTTTTGTAAAATGACAGAAAGTCAACATTCAATTTGTTCTTCCTTTTTTATTACCTCATAATTTTGTCACACTGCTCAGAATATATTTTGGAGTTCTCTCTCCTAGCAAAAAAAAAAAAAAATGAGCCCACAGTATGTAGAAATGTGACAGAAGCTAAATAAATAAGTAAATAAATAAAATGCACCCAGAACCTGCTTTTTCAGAGGGTTAAAACGTTATTAAACTGTTAATATTGCATGATCAGTGCAAAAACGGTGGCATTAGGGCTGTACAGAAATTGGATTTCTGCTCAACTTCAATGAATGGCAGATGATAAAGCAGAAGATATCTAGTGTGAAAAACAAACTGACAGCCGATTTAATCAAACATGCTGTGGAGAGCAGTGGGCTGTACAAAGTTACTGTTACGCACAAGCAGAAAACATGAATACATGCACGCCTGTGTGCGCGCGTGTGTGCATGTGCACGCGTAGGGGGTGTGGATGGGAGGGATTTTCCTCCCTGTGGATTTATTTGAGCGGATTCGTTTCGGGGTTGCATCAATATGGATGATGTTGTCCACTGGAAACGCCACTGGCTGCAGCACGGTTACGCATCATAACAGCGTCTCATAAACGGAGTCCCCTCAGCATACATTTTGCATTGGCTCTGCACCATCAGCCCCCACAGCTCGGCTTCCTCATGTTTACGGTCCGCGTTCCATCTTAGCGCAAACATCCACCCATTCCAAGAAAGCGCAGCGCAAAAATGTTCGCCATGCAGACCGTGCGGCACATGCAGGCCTTTCAAATGAGCAAACACACAGTATTTCACCCGCTGCGTGCCGCATGTCACATTCCTGTCAGGTTACCTTGATCACACCGTGCAGCGCTGTGTCGGACGCACTCCAACACCGTGTCGGTGGACGCTCCTCCAGCGCTCAAACTGTGGAGAGCTGCCGCCGCCGCCGCCGCCGCGCGTCGCTGCAGTGACCGCGTACCGCCGCTAGGGCGCACCTGAAGCCTCCACACAAATGCCCTCACATCATAGCCGAATGCGTCAAGCACACGGCAACCAGCTAGGGGCATCTCACCAGCACAAACCCCGCCGCGTTTCTCGGCCTAAAGCAACAGGATACCCGCCAAGATAGAACTCCGCAGCCCGTCAGTTTGGAAGACGAAGGTAAGCGGTAAAGCTTTCAGCGCTGCAGAGATGCTCGTCGGTCTGACAGTGGTGATGACTGATGTCAAAAATCATCCTCCGCACAAAGAGGGCCCGGGGAGGTGCGAGTGATGCTGCCTCGTACAGCCCCATCATTTTGTCACACAGCACGGCCGCTATTTTCACCGAGGAAACGCCTCGAATGACAGCGGAGGAGCTTTCTGACACATTCATCAGCATTAGCAGGCCGATCACACAGGCAGGTTTCCAGTGTACCTGCGGTGAAGGTGGGCTGCTCTGCTCAATTTTGGAATAGCGCATTTTCGGCATGTTGTTGCAGATTTGGGTGAGAAAATGCAGAGGGGGGAGCCAGGATATTGAACCTTAAACCGTGTGCGAAGCTCTTTTCTCATACAGAGATTTTATATCCATCTCAGGCCTGTGCCTCTGCCCTGTATCAATGAATGGATTATTTACAGATTGACTCAGCTGAGCTTTTCCAGTAGCCTATCATCGCTATGATCTCCTAATCCGAGTCATTGTGGCCTGTGTGATGTAAACATATGATCAGAGCTGAGGGAGAATTTTCAGTGACTGATTAATAATTTGATATCCATCACCACTGCTGCCGTCATGGGTTGTTTCTGTGCTTCTGGCACTAATTATACGCTATTAATAATCATTACAGTAACCCGCAAGAGACACTAATTGTCTATTTACATGATTACATAACAGTTCACTAATCGAGCTGCTCACTTTAACCTTCTCAGGTCATTCAGTTCCATCCAAAGCCATGGGGTTCACACGCCTTGCTGTGGTGCTGTCTGTCACCATGGTCCACCTAGTTTCAGGTAACAGTCTGATTGTTGTGTTGTTTGTTGTTCTGCCACCTTTATGCAATAATGCAGAATCACATGTTGGAAAATATGAAGCTTCTGTGCTTGCACGTCCTGCTAAACTTGTCTTTATGTTGGTGCACATGGCAAAAGCAGTAACTGGTCCTGGTTATTTCAGGGATGAGCTTTATGACTCCTGAGCCTGATACACCACCAACATCAGCCCCAGACTCTTACCCACTGGGAGACCTGATCCATGCTGCCCTGCAGAGTAAAGAATACTTAGGACAGGCTCCTGCAGGCACAGGTACATAACACAGAGCTTTATGGCTTCAGCTAGGGGTTAAATCATATGGGGTTTACAATACGGATTACTAGTAGTCATGGAGACTGATAATCAATATTTAGAACTGATATTACAGTAAATATTAGAATGTTGGTGTCAGAATTTAGAAAAAGACGAATTCCAACCTAAAACTTTGTTAAAATTCTTCTGTTTATTTATGTTTTACATCTGATTAGTTAAAAGTGTTGACAGTCTCCTACCTATGATGTGAAACCAATCAGATAAGTGAGGCGGACCACAGAGAGGCGACTGCATCTGAGCCAGAAAAGCACATTTTAAATGAGTTTGTGTTACTGGGGGTAAATTAAAAATAATAAACACCCCAGTATATATTTTTTTAAAATTGGCCAGGCTGATAATATGGCTGCAAAGTTTCAAATCCCAAAGTTCATGATGATGTCCTCAGATGTCTTGTTTTGTGCACAAACCCAAAGATATTCAGTTTACTGTCATAGAAGAGTAAAGAAAGCAGAAAATAACAAGCTTTGAGAAGCTGGAATCAGAGAATTTAGACTTTTTCTCTTCAAATGGTGATTCAGTAATCAACATAGCTGAGGATGAATTGACTAGTTAGGAACTAATCGACTAATCAGTGCAGTTCTAGCTAATAATCTTGGCTTCGATAAGGCAGCCACAGTACATCATGGTTGGTTGTTTATTGGAGGTGACACACTTTTTGAGTTGAACCTTTCGGCTCTGCAGGTACCACCACCAACCCAACGCAGGCTGTACCTCGACTCGGCCAGACCGAGTCAACGGCGACGGCCATATCTCCAGGGCTCCTCACCACAGCTTTAAGCTCCTCCTCTGCTTCCGGCCAGGCAGGATCCAGGAATACCATGTCCTCGCTGCCCATAGAGGAGGAGACAACCACCACTCTGATCACCACCACCACCATTACCACCATGCACATGCCAGGTACTTGAACACCACCATCTGGCCTCCTCTTGAGCCTCGGCGGTTTATTGGTTGATGTGGTTCTGATAAAGAAATGCTTGAAAACGTTATCCAGAATCTCACCTGCAGTTTTAGAGCTACTCGGATTATTTTCAAACCAAAATCAGTTCCTTCCAACCACAACTTCCTCTTTCTCAACGTCATTTTGAAAAGAGAAAAATAAGATGACGAGAGATAAGGTAAGATGAAACCTTAAATATTAATGACCAGCAACAGGTTACAGTGTGAGTTAATGGTAAAGATAAAGATGGACTTTTTATTCTTTTAGAAAACAGCAGAACTTTTACGTAACTAATAGTGACCTAATGCACATGTTTAACTTATCCATATGTAAATTCACCATGTCATACCTGTACATATCCACATGTGAATTCACCATGTCATACATGTACATATCCATATATAAATCCACCATGTCATATCTGTAAATATCTACATGTGATTTAACCATGTCATACCTGTGTGTACATACCGATATGTAAATTCACCATGTTATGCGTTTGTATGTATACACATGTAAATTCATCATGTCATACCTGTGTATATATTCACATGTAAATTCATTATGTCATACCTGTGTATATGTCAAGTTCATATTGTCATATTGCAGATATGCATATGTAAATTCACCATGTCATGTATATATATATTTTTATATGTATTATTCTTCATGTAAATTCACCATGTCATACCTGTGTATACATTCACATGTAAATTCACCACATCATGTGTGTATATACACTCATGTAAATTCACCATGTCATACCTATACATATATACATGTAAATTCACTATATCATACTTGTATATGTCCATATGTATATTCACCATGTCATACCTGTGTGTACATGTGCATAAATCAATTCATGTCATATGTGTATGTATGCATATGTAAATTCACTGTGTCGTATATGTGTCTATATCCATAGTTGTAAATTCAAAGTGTCATATGTGTATACATACACACATGCAAATTCACCGTGTCATATCTGTACATCACCATATGTAAAGTCATCATGCTTTGTACATTATCTTTATTTTTAGCCTCGTTATACTTTTGTAATTGTCCAGCTTCTTTCATGCCTCATCTGTATCAAACTTTCCCTGGTGAGGGATTAATAAAGTTCATCTTATCTAATCCTATCTTATGTTATGTTTGGAGTCAGCCAGTTACCTGCTAATAATGTGAAGTGAAATACCATAATATATATTTATTATCCAGTATTGGTTAGCTCATTGTTAAAGGTGGAATATTTTTAGTTTCGTTTGGTAACCATATGCAGCAATGAGAAGTTTGTGCTTTAGTTCTTATTTCTGCAGAAATAAGGTGCTTCATTTATTTTTACATTTCAGGATTTATGCCTAAAACCTTTGGAGGGACACAAAGGAATGAGTGCGTACGCTGAAGACAATGAAGTTCAGCCCTGCGTTTGTTTGATGTAGTCAGTGAACTGACCAGTGAACACAATATCAAGACAACAGAACAAAACAAAACAAAAATATAATATTTCAGCAGCTGGGCACCAAAGAAATACTTTACAAATAGAAAACAACCCCCTCATAATTATACATTTATTTTCCATGAGTAAAATATATGTTCTAGCCTTCCTTTCACATGAAATGATGTCATTTTATGTATCTTTTTAATGGTTAATGATAAATATTGACCTGCAAAAACAACACAATTACTTATAATATATAATATGGATGATACAGATGCATGGAATAGTGTTTGACACATTAATATTGCTTTGATATTTTATTCTAATGACCATTTTTATGTGAAAACTTCTGTAATTACAGTTTCTGTCTCAGTGAACAAATCTATTTCCATCTTCTTTTTCTGCTAATTTTTTAAATATATATTTGCCGTATTAAACTTAAAAGCCTAATAGTTTGATTTATCAAATAAAAAGACATATTTGACAAATTGCAATAAATCTGCAAAGGCATCTTAACAGTATTTTTAAGTAAAAAAAAAATTCTAATTTCTTTAAAAAAAATTTAAATTTGTGGATATTTACAGTAACAGCTTTACAGTTTCATGTTATTTATATAGTAGTATTATAAAGTATTTTTGTAATTTTGCTGATATTTGTTGTGTATTTCAAAAATAGAAGAAAACACAGTTACATAAAAAGACAAAATTGCATAAAATTACACACTTGTTTTACAGTGCACAAACATATTTTTTTCCCACATTTCTTCTATGAATTACACTAATAAATTAACCCATGTCAGTATTAGAAGTCCTCATTTATTACCTTGATTGAAGTCTTGCTAGATACCAAAGAATAATACAGGACTTTGTGAGTAGACTTATGATTAAAAAAAATAACTAATTGCTGAATATGAAAACACCTTCACTGAAAAAAGAGCAACCAGGTGTATCCATAAATACTGATAACAGCACTATCATTGTCTGTCCTGTAACAAATCAGTCAACAAGCTTCATGAGCAGAATACTAATGCTGTCCGAATGGTTGTCAGAAATGCACTTAAGTGAGACACTATTACATTATTTCCACTGGCTCGAGTGTCTGTGCGGCTTCTCGTCGAGGGTGGATGAGAAACGGCAACATTTACAAATGGCAATTAAGGAGGTGTCATCGAGCAGGATGAAGGTTCAGCTGATTTACAACGGATGCAGGGAGAGAAACGTCCTGCAAGATGAATGATCCGTGAAGTGTGTGTGAGGGAGCAAGAGAGCGTTTGTCACCTGGCTACCCTGCAGTCGTATTGTGTTTCTTTCTGGGAGTTGTGATTTCTGTAAAGCATCTTTTGGGAAATTTCCTTATTTGATTCGTGTCTGAGACTGAGAAGAGCGACATCACTCTCATGTTTGTGGACTATGAGGCTCCAACAACCAGTTGGTCACTTAGCATTAAGGCAGGAAACAATTCGGGTGAAACTGAAATTATTTTAGTTTACCTACCTGGTAGTTTTTAGTTTGTTTTAAAAGGGTGGGGGGAAAGCTGCCATTCTAATGGACTGTGTTGTTATATTAAAGTTCCTCACATTGTCCTAAGCATTAGAGAATCTTTTTTTTTCTTTTTTTACCATGCCATCATGTCAGTTTGGTGTTTTTAAGGCCTTAGTTAGTTATAATGTACATTTGAAATAACAGACCTTCAGCCAAAGTGCTTTCTAATAGAGAAATAAGATTGATGTTCCAAATTGACCTAACAAGTTTGAATGGGGGCTGGTTCGCGTCCCGGTTCGGACGCCTGGGATCGTTCTGTGCAGCATGGGTTTTCAACGGGTACTCCGGCTTCCTCCCACAGTCCAAAAACATGCTGAGGTTAATTGATGATTCTAAATTGTCCATAGGTGTGAATGAGAGTGTGCTTGGTTGTCTGTCTCTGTGTGTAGCCCTGTGATAGGCTGGTGACCTGTCCAGGGTGTCCCCTGCCTTCGCCCAAGTCGGCTGGGATAGACTCCAGCCCCCCCCCACGACCCTACAGAGGATTAAACGGTGTATATATTAAGCGATGGATGGAAGTTTAAATATCAAGGTTAAGATCTTACAATATAATTGATTATACATGCGAGAAGTTTTTAAATAGCAGAAGAGATATTATGAGTGAAACGGCTGAGCATTTCCTCCAATGACGACTCAAAAACACAGATTCAGACTTCAAGGTTTGTTTCGTATGTAACAAACCTAAAGAACCAATGCTGCCATTGTGCAGGATGAAGCTTTCTGTATCAATATTCTTCTGAATTACTACAATATTACAACTTGCCGTTATGTTATATATAGTTTTACAGTGTTTAAGCAGAGTCATGGGTGAGCTGATGTGCTCGAGTTGCAGCAAGTGAGGAGAGGTGTGTGGAGAGACTTCATAGATCTGCACAATCTAAATGAAACAAGGATGTAGAGTTAAATCAAAGTTGTTTTAAGACAAGAGAGGCTCATTAGCAAGGGAAAAAACTTCCAAATATGCAGTTTTTATATACAGAAATGAGTTTTTAGGGTTTTAATCAATGACTGGAGACGGACTTCACTCAAAAAACATTTAATCTGTCTCATAAGTTGCTTTTATTGTTGCTGCCAATATTATATTGAGAGGTGGTCAGTAATTTATTTCTGCTGAAACATTTTTGCATTTTCTGCCAGTTGTGTAGTCTATAAAATGAATTTCACTGAGATCAAACCAGCTCATCACATTTTATGATTTCAGGGTCAGATTTTACATCCAAAAATGAAACAGAAATTTGCCACTCCTTGAACATGTGTATGACTTGAAATTGTTAAGACTTTCTGTCATTGGTGACAATATTTACTATAAATATGCTAAATATAAGCCTTGCACAAGTTTGTAATCCCATTTAATTGATTTATTTTACGCCTTAAATGCAAATATGTGGGTATTTAAGGCAAATATGTGCTAATTTTTTACCAGAATCTTGCAGGAACTTGATTTATAAAAAGAATAACTGAACACATCTACGGGCCTCTGGACACATTTAAGATTTTGCAGATGATGAGGCATCCTTCTAAATGCTATGTTTAGATAATCAGGAGTGTAGGAGGCATCCAGAGACTCAGTGAAGACACAGTTTGATAAAAGATCTGAATATAACTTGCTTCAGCTGCTTGCTTTTGTGCAATTTTAGTGGCTGATGACATGTTTAAGCACAGAAAATATATATATATATATGATAACCTCTAGTACTTTCAATGATCACGTATTCCTTATAATCCCATCTCATTTCACACTGTATAAAGTGTGAATTGTGTGTCTGTGGCCACATCAGCTACACATGAGTTCACAGTGTACTTTAATTCTAAGAACCCTTTGACTGGCTGGAAACATATCAATCAAAAACACCAAGAAGTCCCAGAACCAAGTACTTTAATTTATAATTATGCAAATTATGCTTTTGAGTTTTTCTGTATGAAGTAAAGTTTAAAAGCATTTCCCGACACACATTTTTATTTCGTCTTCTCTTGCCCTTTCTCTCTCTCTTTTTTTTTTACAGTACAGTGCAACGCCACTTTGTCAGCGATGGAGGATGTCGTTGAGTCACCAGATCCTGCATCCTCAACGGCTTTTTCCCCTTTGGAGTGCACCTACAGCATTACTGTGTATGCAGGTTATGGTGTGGAAATTCAGGTGAAGTGTGATATGAATCCATAAACCTCAGTCTTTCCATAAATTGTATGGAATATAAACCCAATAATGGTGTTATTTAGAGCTTCTATCTATTCATGTGCATCTTAGTGATGCAACACTTGCAATATTGGTCAGTTTGTCATGTTCTGCTTGAGGCTGTATATCAGTGTCAGTGGGATTATTTCACAAGCTGCTGAAGTTTATTTATTCAGGACAGCTGACAGGACAGGGTCCATGTGCTCTCTTCCTGCCTCCAGGTGAGGAAGGCCAACCTCTCTAAGGATGAGTCTCTGACCATCATGGGCTACGGAGGTTCAGGGCCGGAGCTGTTGGCCAACGAGACCCTGATGAAAGAGGGCCAGGTGATCCGCAGTACAACCAACCAGGTGTTAATTCACTACCGCAGCCTCCGACAGACCAACCACGGCATGTTCAGCCTCCACTATCAAGGTAAATGAACCCTTTATATTCCACAAGATATGACTAGCAGAGGAGATAAAAGGTCTCTGTGATGGCTTTATACAAGTTTTCTTTCTGACTTTTCTGTGGCTGGAATGAAAAACCTGCATAATAGATACTGAAAGCACACAAGCATAGATGATTTCTCTTTCACTTTATTGTTTAAAAGTTTCTAAATGAGACATTATCCTTTCTGAGCTACACATTTTCACACAGGTTCTCTAAACCTTGAATTGTTTCACACTGAGCTTTACACATTGGATTAATTTCGTAAAAAGATGATAATTGATGCAGGTGCTGGTGAACAGACAGGTGGAGGAAGATGGCACCTGCTCAGCCACGTCACCTGGGACAAATCTGTCTACGAAGGTGGTGATGAGGGAGGCTAAAATTAAAATTACACCATTTATCAGAGCCAGAAAGTGTAAAAACAAAAGAACTGTGCTTCCAAATGTCTTTGAACAACTCATCTGTGATGTGTTGTTCCACTGGAAAATGCAACCAAATCTAAGCTCAGCATCAGGACACTTCATGAAAATCACTTTATTCTACATGCCTCATTTAGAAATTTGCTCAAAACAAACCTGTTTGCAATAATCATATTTAAAAAAAAAAAAAAAAAATTCTGCACTCTTTGACTCAACTTTAAAGCTATACATGGCTCAGGTTTAACAAACGGTCTTGTCACAAAAATTGTGGGATTTTTCAGCTGAGCAGGGCTGAACTGCAGGCTGTGCTTATAGAGTAGAAAAGGGAAAAGTATAGCAACAAATTAAAAGTGTAACAGTGTGACAATAGTCTGTAACACCTGGGATCACATGCAAAAATGCTGTACATATTCATTCTAAATTGTTGTTTTTAAATTATTAATTATCAATCAAAGAAATTCTATTTTTAATGATTTATTGTGTTATAATTTTGTATTACTGCACAAAGTACATTTTTTTAGTTCTCTCTGCTTCTAGTCATGGTTGTGTTGTTTCCAGAGAGGTTTACAACTTTATATTTCAGCAAAAAAAGACACAGTGTGGATGCATAGAAAACATCCATAAACTGCCTGGGGTTCAGAGGGTTAAAGAAACTGACAGCATGACAAAGAAGTAAAGATTTAAAGATTATCATCCAGCTGATAGACTTCTAGGATGTGGAGGGAAAACTGAACACTCTGGAATAATGACTGAATGAATTTCCTCGACCTCCATCCACAGCCTTCCTGCTCTCCTGTCCGTTCCCTCAGTCCCCTGAGGGCGGCGGAGTGACGGTGACTGACATCCACCCTGGAGGTCAGGCCCACTTCCACTGTGATCCAGGGTTCCAGGTTCGAGGCCATGAGGTGGCAACATGTGTGAACACAACGCAGCCACACTGGAGCACCCCTGAGCCTCAGTGTGTCGGTTCGTACGCTGATTTCTATTAAATGTGCAGAAACTAGAGAAGGTGTTGCGAGTATTGATGTGACGGAGTTTGTGGAATAATATGTGGGATGTTATTTTTCACTCAGCTGTGTCTTGCGGAGGGTGGATTCGTAATGCAACTGTGGGACGGATCCTGTCTCCACCTCCTCCATCTGTCAGCAACCACAGTAATGGGAATAATCTGAGCTGCCACTGGTTGATAGAAGCCAAAGAGGGGCACAGACTCCACCTACACTTTGAGAGGATTGCACTGGATGAAGACGACGACAAGTAAGTTTGTTTTCCTACTAGTTTCTACAAGGCTTCAGTCTATCTGTCTGTAGCCTTTTCTGAGTCTACATTGACCTTTTTTGTGAAACTGGAAGGTAATTTTTAGTTTGAGCATCTTTCCACAAACAAGTATGCTTCTCTGTAGATTGGGACAGTCACATTAGATTATTGTTCTCTTGTTTAGCATAATTAACTATTTTAAAGTTGCACATTGGTAAAAATAGCAAATTCACACTCAAAAGTTAAACAATAGACTCATTTTTATCTTTAAAGCTGTAGAAATTATGGTATTTCCCCTTTTATTCCCTATAAATGTCTTTCTCTGAAATTCCTACACTACCCATAATGCAAATAGATCAAAACACTCTCCAGTAGAATTGTTAGGTTGTTTATCATCCTTTATATTTCTCACAGACACACTGCCCACCATCATTATTTAATGACGCATTATAAGTAATTACCATTACCACAAGTAAAAAAGAGAAAAAGCTGATTTTTAAAATGTCATGTAATCTCTGAAAATGGAAAGCGAAACATCCCCGATGGAACATTGCTTATATTGCATTTGCTTCGATTCAAAGTCTTACAAATTTAAGCAGCACAAACATAATTTTCTGCACAAGTAGAAAAATATGTCCTAAAAAAATACACTAAGTAGAAAAGTATAAGCATAAAAAGTCAAATGTGCATTGTTCTAAAGACAAAATAAAATAAAATGCAGAAAAATGTTAGTATACAGTGCAATAAGTAATTTAGTTATATTTGGAGTTATATTTGTGTTGTTGCACAGAGAATTACTTATTGCAATTATTACAAATTACTGAGTGTTAAAAAGGGGGTTTAATTCTACACAAACGTCCTACATGACAACTTACTGATGCTACCTTCACCCTGCTGACCGTGCACAGTCATCCATTAATTATTCAGGCACACATCATAGCATCCCTGTCTTTTTTTGGGATGTTCTCACCAGGTGTCTTTGTGATTTGCTCCTCTCAGGTTAATTGTGCGCAGTGGAAACAGTTCCCTGTCTCCGCCACTCTTTGACTCGGACCTGGACGACGTCCCAGAACGTGGGCTGCTGAGTGAGAGCTCCACTCTGTACCTGGAGCTCACAGCCGACTCTTCCTCCATCCCCCTGCTGCTGGCGCTGCGATATGAGGGTGAGCAGAGAAAGTCTTCACATACTCCGCCTGCATCCTTTAGCTTGCATGAGGTCTTCCGCACATTCAGCTGCACATCCTTTTAACCTCTTTCTTTAATATTGAAAACCTGGGTCAGCATTCTGCCTGAAAAAGCTGATTAATTACTAAATTACCGGAAAGCACCAGTTACACAAAATCTTAAAGGCTCTGCTTCTTGCAAGGTTGTTTTTTTTTCAGGGCTGACCTCTTTAAGTTAGGGATAATTTAAACATTCAAGAGCCTACAGCCCTTCAGAAGACCAAGGCTTTCTTCACATTAGTTATTTTGTGTGTGTGTGTTTAAGTGGGCCATAATGAGCCACATCAGTGCTTACAGTCTGCCCACGTTTCAGTGGGATTTATTTCAGGCTTTGGAGAGACTCACAACTGAAGCTTTTAGCACCTCACACCTGTGCTTTCTCTTGCCAAGATGATTTGAGATTCTGCCTCCTTCCAAGTGAAAAGCTCCACTTCTCCTTTCTCAATTAAATATAAATATGGTTGTTTAACCCTCTGGGCTCCAAGCAGCTTCTGGCCATTTTTTGTTTTGCTCCTGTCACATTTTTACTCACTGCGGGCTCATTTTTTACTGCAATATGAAGTCCTGTACCTCTGTGGATACTGCACAACCATGACTAGACATAAAATAAAAAGATTTTTTTTATTACTGATTTAATCACCACATAGATTCATTTGTTTCCATACTTTTCTACTGTCTGCTCTGGGTAAACACTGCCTGCAGTTCAGCCTAGTTCAGTTGAAAAATCCCTGATTTTTCGTCATGTTAGCTGAGTCACTAATTCTGTCTCAGTTGCACCAAGGAGCACAGAAGTTTTAGCTTCTCACACAATCTAGTTAGAGCAAATAGTTTATTTCTGGTAACTTTTTAAATGAGACATGTAAAAATGAAGTGGTTTTCCACAAAATATGACAATTTTAAGCCTAGATTTGGTTAGGTTTTCCAACTGATGGGCATGTCACAGATGAGTAGTTCAATGACTGTGGAAAAGGTTGAAAATCTGACTATTCTTTCTGTTTTTATAATTTCTGGCTGTGATAAATTGTTTTATTTAGGCCATTTTCTTAAAAAACATGCTTTTTAAACCTGCTGGTGGGTTTAAAGATTCAGAGGGTTCCCTTCGTCAAACAGGAGAACAACTACTAGAATACAAAAAAGTGGGAACTGGGAAATGCTTTCTCTGATCAGTATATGTGCCCATCTTCTTTTTCTGTTTTCAGCTTTCGATGATGAGCACTGCTGGGAGCCCTACATGCCTCATGGAAACTTCAGCAGCAGTGACATCTCCTATCAGCTGGGCACCACCGTCACCTTCACCTGCTCTCCAGGCTTCGTCATGGAACAAGGTTCGGGCACCATTGAGTGTGTCGACCCCAGCAATCCCCACTGGAACGACAGCGAGCCTGTGTGCAGAGGTGAGTTTCAGGATGGAGCTTTGGTTGCATTTCAGATAAGTGAATGCAGAAATATGTTGATGAAATCAAACTGCTTCTTGTTTCAAGCTGTCCTTGTCCTTCTTCCTCTTTAAGTTGGCTTCATTTCTGGATTCATTTAAAGCTAAACATACTACTAATCCGTATTGGCATAGCACATGGAGTTTTGTTCGTATTTTTTTTGCAAGTCCTTTCATTCATTAATATGCAAACTGACTGAACTGTGCTGAGCAGCCAAATCTCAGCCTAAAATCAGGACATTGCATGAAAATCACTTTATTCTACATATTACATTTAGAAATTCTCCAAAAATAAACCCCTTTGCTATAATCACATTCTGTAAAAAACAAAAAATTCTGCACTCTTTGACTCAACTTTAAAGCTATGACTGGCTCAGCTTGGACAAACAGTCATGCCACAAAAAATCAGGAATTTATGGACTGCAGGCTGCGATCCAACAGAGTAGATAAAGAAAACGTATGGCAACTAATCAAAAATGTAAGTATAATAGTATAATATTGGTCTGTAGAGCCACATTTTTGTAGTTATTTTTTCTTTTTGTTTAATTATCAGTTAAGGAAATTCAACTTTTTCTTTTTTCTTTTCTTTTACAAGTTATTGTTTTTTATTTACTGCACAAAATACATTTTTAGTTCTCTCAGTAGTTTATAAAATCAAATGGTTTCTCGTTTCAAGCTTTCTCAGTCCTTCTTCCTCTGTATTTCTTGGCTTCATTTCTGGATTTAATTAAAGCTAAATGTGTTACTAATCCATATTTACATAGCACATGGAGTTTTGTAAGTTTTTTCCAAGTCCTTTCATTCATTAATATGCAAACTGACTGAATTGCGCCTGCAGCTTCAAGATGTTGTAGCCACGCTGACTGTGTCATCTGCTCATTCACTACCATGCTGTGAAAACTGAGAGGCTGTGATGGATATAAAACTGGCAGAGACTTTGCACTGGGTCAGAGACCGGCTGAAAACACAGGTGCTATCATTTCAGCCAAGCGTTGAAGTGATAGATAGACGTTCACGGAGCCATATGCTGTGCTGTGTTTTTCCTTGCAGGGAAGCACGAGCAGCTCTGGTGCTCGGTGATGTAGAGAACTGAATGGTGGGATGTCAGTAGATGGATTGCTCGAGCGTCCATATGTGGCAGAGGGTTTGTCTCTCAGAGTGCAAACTGTTGTTAATGATGGATCTACTGGTTAAATGTGAGATTGGTAATTATTTATCGAAGCAGAGCTCAGAGCCTGTTGTGCTCTCTAAACTGTATTTGACGAATGTTGAGGTTCAAATGTGTCAGTTTCATGTTTTGCTTTTAATTAAATTCACCCTGGTCCTGGCAATTTATGAGAAGTCAGCTGTAGCCTCCAAACACAGTCAAATCATACATTAAAAGGGAAGCACTGCTGAGCTGTCATTTCCCTACTGACACACTTTCCTAGCCGTCTGTGTTGTGTCACGCCACAGGTTGCTGTGTTTGCTGTCAAGAAATGAGGTAATAGTATAAAGTGATCATTCTGCACATTCAGTAATTCATCTGCTTGATTCCTAGTAGCAGAAAGGATATGTGCTTATGATGTAATGCCTGTTATCTTTGTCGCCTCTCTTTTAATTTTCTTTCTTCTCCGGTTGTTTTCCTTGTTCCAATTTCTCTTGTGATATCATCAATGCAACACTCTCAACAATCTCAACATCCTCACCTCAGTTTCTTTGCTCTGCTCTTTAAGCTCTGTGTGGAGGAGAGCTGACCGAGCCCGCCGGTACCATCCTGTCTCCTGACTGGCCCCAGAGCTACTCCAAGGGGCTGGACTGTGTGTGGCAGATCCACGGCAACGAGGAGAAACGCATCGAGCTGGACGTCCAGATGTGAGTATCTTCAAATTTTGGGAAATGCATATTGTGCTGTACATCTTCAATACCACACTGAATAAAACTACTAGAAAACTAAGTGTAGTTTGGCAATATTCAGCCTTTATGCATTGCATGATATGCCGTCCACAGGTGATAAAATATCCTGAAAAGTCTTAGATGACTCTTATTTTTAGCTCCGTTTGTCGTCAGTGTCACTCTGCTCTCGGCATATAATCTAAAGATTAGCTTCTTCATTATTCCGTGTGTATAGTAATCTCTTCATGCTGCCAGACTCATCATCTAACATGGCAGTGGTTTGCAGTCAGAGATAATAAGCAGATGGAAATAGTGTTGGATAAATGTGCCTCGTGCGGTTTTTCCCCACTTGATTAATAATGAATTGCTAAAATCTTTAAAGCTAGAGCATGCAAAGTATTCAGGAGGCATTTTTATGGGGTTATGTTTGTTGAAAGTCCCTTTACATCCCAACAGCAATCATTAAATAAGTTCTTGTCATTAAAAGAACAAAATGTGTGATCTATGGCAGTCATGGGAGGATAAAAAGCCTGTAAAAATCACTACATTCAGCCTGCAGGATATAATTGTAAAGAATACCTGCCTGTCTAAATGTGTCCCACAAGCTGCGGCACACAAACTGCAAGAGTTAATACAAGAATGGAGCCACATGTTTCAGCACCACATAAACCTACAACATGTTGCACTTGTAAGCATGTCTGATTTGTGTGCTTGGACTCTTTGTGGTCTCCATCAAATTCAGTTTATGACTGTACCAGAAATACAATCAAATTTCAGTTGTCTTTCTTTAACCTTTCACAGTTTTACTTTGTTATATAGACTACAGAGTCTATGTACGCTATGCTAATGATCTTTTTTGCATATGCCAATTGTGAAACAGCAAATTAAAGATAAGAAAAATAATATCATGTTACAGTTTTACGTAATCTGCTTCCTCCCCTGTCTTCTTCCATCTTCCTCTCACTGATTAATATTAATGCATCAGGTGGGTGGGCTGGTTATCTTTTAAGACAGAATCTCTCCCATTTAAAAGCTCATTTCTCCTATTTTTTGATCTTGTCCTTCCTCTTCAGCTTGAATATCCGCCACACTGACGTGCTGACTGTTTTCGACGGCCGTGATCTCATGTCCCACGTCATTGGCCAATACCTGGGTTCCAGAGAGCGCTTCCAGGTGGTGTCAGGAGGGTCAGAGGTCACCATTCAGTTTCAGAGCGATCCAGATGATTCCACTTTCATCCTGAGTCAGGGATTCCTCATTCATTATCGCGGCAAGTGTACTCTTTATACTGATGCTGTGTCTCAAAATGTAAAAATCATGAACCTGGCATTTAAAATATAAATTCTCATTGAACAGAACAAATGGATTTTGAGGAGCAGGTTATAAACCAACTAAAAAGTTTAATTTCTTTGGCTAAATTTGCTGTTTTTCTGTGTCCTGCAGAGGTGGAGCCTAATGACACCTGCCCTACACTCCCTCAAATTGAGTTTGGCTGGATCAGCTCGTCCCACTCGTCCCCAGTGAGAGGCAGCGTGCTGACCTACCAGTGCCAACCAGGATATGACATCAGCGGCTCTGACATCATTACCTGCCAGTGGGACCTGTCCTGGAGCAGCAGTCCACCGACTTGTGTTAAAGGTGAGACAAACAGTGGGACTAGTTTTTCAGACAAAAAATACAAGTTTTATATTTTTATATAGTTCAGCAGGTTTTATTTGAGGTTGCGTGTAAACTGAACAGATGAACCAGGACCATGGGCATGTAGAGATATAAAGAGACAGATAGCAAACTGTAGAGAGATTCCAGTAGAAGGATCTTGTCACCTTTGAATAAACTAAGGGAAGTTGTGTTTTTCCAAAGCCTAGCCAACCTCGATCAGCCCTGTGGTTCAGGGGTTTGGATGCCTAAGATGTACTCTATCTAATGAAGTAAAAAAAATATCACAATACATCTTTGAACAAATGGCACCAGTCAAATAAAGACCTAATATTTTAACTGTATTTCTCCTTTATCATAAATTAGAATCACATAAGCCGTCTGTTTTGTGCTTTGCCTCCCACAGTCCAGCAGTGTCCTGACCCAGGCGAGGTGGTGAACGGAGCGCGCTCAGTGCGCCCTGAGGCCGGTTTTGCAGTCGGGACAGTCGTCTCTTTCTCTTGTAACCAGGGCTATCAGCTGGAAGGTCCGGGTCAGATCTCCTGTCATGGACGAGACACTGGCACCCCCAAATGGAGCGACCGCAGCCCAAAGTGTGTCTGTAAGTCCACAACGAAATATAATAACACTTACAGCTCTTCATGTGCAGTAACGTCATGTTAACACTGGTCTTTTCTCTCAATAGTGTTATGACTGCAATCATAGAAATGTGGAGTGCATTATTCATCATGCCATACTTGTACATATACACTATATATGTAAATTCATTATGTAATTTCTGTACATATCTATATGTAGCTTCATCCCCTTCATTACATATTTATTTTTTGCCCTTTTGTGCTTTTTTAAATGCTTCTTCCATGCCTCATCCAGCTGCTGTAACATGTACATTTCCCCAGTGAGGGATCAGTAAAGCTCATCTCACCTCAGGTCATCTTATGCTGATTTCTGCACATTTAATCTTAACTGCAAGTATGTATCTCTGTGTTTGTGTGTTCTGAGCAGTAAAATACGACCCATGCCCAAACCCTGGAGTACCAGACAACGGTTACCAAACCTTGTACAAGCACAGTTACCAGGCCGGGGAAACTCTGCGTTTTTTCTGCTACGAGGGCTACGAACTGTTCGGCGAGGTCATCATCACCTGTGTCCCCGGACACCCGTCTCAGTGGAACAGCCCGCCGCCTTTTTGTAAAGGTAAATATTTTTATGTACCACACTGGGGCTTTTTTACACCTTGTTTTAGATTTCAAAGTCAGAAATATACAATGCTCTTTTTGTCATTATTTTACTGACATCCTGATGGTTATAATAATTTATGTCATTTCTCTTATTTCCATTTCACGAAGTGGCATATGAGGAGCTTTTGGATGATCACAAACTGGAAGGTGATTTCTTTTCTCTACTCCTTTTAATGATATGTAACCTTTAGATATATTATTTGGACCTGCATCATGTGGGATTTTAATTCCTTATTTCAGCACCAGTTAGTAGTACTATATAAAACAGCCCTGTGATGGACACATCTTTTGTAATTTTATCCACTGCAACAAGTTTTACATCCAACATTTCAATAAGCTTCATATAATATGCACATATAAAGCAATTAAATGTGGAGAAAGCAACAAAAAGCACAAAGTTTCCCCTGTTGTAGCCTCTTATATTTGTTCTGTTTAACATTTTAGATTCACCACCAAATCAAAGTGTGTTCTGATCAGAAAAACATCACAGCAGATGAAACATTTTCTCATTATTATTATTTTTTCTACAGTGTCCCAGTCATTCGAGCCGTCCCATCAGATCCTGAGTGAGAACATTGCTCTGGCAATAATTCTGCCAATCATCCTGGTCATCCTTCTGATTGTAGGAATTTACATGTACTATACAAAGTAAGTACTCTGGTTAACCAAAGTGACAGTTAATCCCATTTGCACAGATGTCTACGCTCATCCATCTCTGTGGTTTAGAGGCCACAGCGTTGGTTTTCCGTCTGCTTGGCTTATTATTTTTTTCATTCACAGCATTTGCAGACTAGAATGGAAGCCGCTCTTCTGGAAGTCTCTGTCTCACACACACTCCTACAGCCCCATCACAGTCGAATCCGATTTCAACAACCCTCTCTATGAAGCAGGGGTGAGTATGAGGCTAATGTTTAGTTTGCTCTGCTTTGTTGAAGCTGCTCAAACATTAAAGTCCATCTTCTGTTTCTTGCTTTGACCTCAGGATACGCGGGAGTACGAAGTATCCATTTAAAGGAGGACAAGTCTTGGTGAGAGTTAAAATCCACGGCAAGAATAAAATCTTTGGGCAGACAAATTCCTTGGTATTTAAAGGCCTCAGTCCCCGTTCTTATCATTGTTTTTTAAAATACCTTTGTGTATATCTGGTTTATCAGTCGTGGACGTGCTTTATTTGGATTTGTTGCACTGATGTGGTGATCTGCCAAATGTGAGTCCTACTACATGATCCAACTTTCTGTATCATTAGGACTGGTGCCTTATGAAGGGTAAGGAAGTGACAACAAGGAAAAACATAAGTGTGGGAGACGAACAGGAGACAGGCAAAGGGTGAAGGGAAACGGATTTGTTTATTTAGTTTAATCATTATGAGGCCAAAAACATTCGAGAACCTGGCAATACTTTATTTGTAAGAACCAAAAGTTACAGTCACGAACCTATAATACACGCTGAATGTTTTTCTTTCATTTTTAAAGAGGCTCATATTACATTTTGCAAAGTGTTACAGTAAAAGGGGAGAACATTTTGATTTTGATCAAGGGAAAAACTTTTGAAGTCAACAGTCATTTTCTCTTCGTTCCTTTTTTCTTTCTGTGTGTAAGCACACACAAACTGAATGTAAATATCTGACTTATTATTGACTGAGGTTGATATATATACTTAATTATATATATAAGCCTCATATATATAAATATACTCTTACACATGGTGGCGGGAGGTTATATATTTTCATTATATACATATAATGAAAATTCAGTGCCAAAATATAATGTTAAATAATTTAATGTCCCTAAGTGTTTCATCTGTTGTTGAAATAGTGTTTACAAAGGCAGTGTTGATTTTATTCTTTGCTGTTTCTAGAGTGCATCATCACCCAATGTCACATGACATGCTGTATAAGAAAAGGCGAGGACACGAATGTCATTATGCTTAGAGCATGCACTGATTGTAAATTATATTGCTTATGCTCAATCTTCCATTATCATTATAGTTACTGACAGTTATCATTGTTATCAAATTTGATGTTGTATGCACTATGTTGATGAAAAATTACCAATCTGGCTGCTTGCTGTGATGCAGTACGTATTTATTTACAAATGATTGTTTGAACAGTGAATGTCGTCTCATTCGCTGTGCCAAATGAAGGATCTTGGAGACTGTTGCTTTGTAGACTTAATTCTTCTCTTATCATCAGTAGCATTTCTTTGCTTCATATATGAATACACTCTTTTGAAGGCAGTAAATTATTTGCTGAGCTGGAAATAAAGTCTCTGTTGAATGGTGTAAAACCTGTAGAAATGTGCTTTTATTTTACCAAATAGCTGCACACCTACATACCTACATTTGCAGAAACACGAACAGACACTGGTAATAAAAAATAATAATTCACCTGTATTCATCTGCATTACAATCATTATTACAATGGAATTGTCCTATTCTATTATTTATTTATTCATTGTATTTATGAATAGAATATGTGAATATGCAAATATTTTAGGACCAAACTTCTTGTAATATTATAAAGCCTGCTCAGCAATACACCTTTAACTCAGATTAACTGGGTACAGAGAAAGCTTCCTTTTTCTTTTCTTTTTTTTACAGAGGAATTTGACACATATCTTCCAGTCTCAAATTCTGAACATAAATTATTCTATACAGTGAAGGTCAAACTTAAAAACACATTTTTGAGCAGGCTTGGATTTTAATTGTAACGTTGCAGTTCCTATTGTGACCACTTGGGGCAGTGACATTTCTAAATAAACCGGTTTTAAATTCACAGATCAGCTATCATGATAGCACCTAAAAGTTTATTAATTCATATTAGTTTTCAAATATTTTGATCTCTCCAAATAGGCACATACAGGTAAGGAAAATATTAATATTGTGGGTCAATCAAAGAAGAACATGAACATTATTTGTGCTGTACACATTAACAAGTCCGACTCCGACAGATGGCGGTAATTCACCTCAGACTTTGACCGTAGAAGAAGAAAGCAGCGGAAGAAGATGCTCCAGTTTCGTTTCCGAGTGACCTATTTAGCTTCTCACATTAGCATCAGTAAATAATCTTTACGTCCAACAATGGGATTGACTGTCCGCAATGTAGCTCGGAGTTCGTATCTTTTGGTGGCTGCGTTCTGATTTTTCACCGAAGACGAAGCGATACAAAAGCAAATGAGCATTGTTAGCTTAAAACGTAGCAAAGTAGCCTAGCTGTTGTTAGCACTGACTGCCAATTTGATTTAGCTCGACTGGCTGCGATTAAAATGAGTCGTTAGCTGCGTTGCGAATTCATTTATCTTAATTGGGCTGTCCATAAAGGCTGGCTAGCCGATTGTCAACTGCTGGCTGATAAACGGTACACATTTAGCTGTCTTAGCTCAGCTGAGTTCACTCTTGCAGCTCATTTGGATGTTCAGTGTGGTAAGTACAGTTCGCTACAAGCTAGCTTAATATTATTTGACTTCAGTAGTCTGATTTGTTAACATTTATGTTGTCATCAAAAGACTAGATCTCATTTAGTCCTCTCATTTATACTTTTTCAAGTGATTGCAGGTATTTGTGTTCACAAACATAACTTTAATTAAAGCTGCAAGCAGCGTCGGACGGGCCCTCGCTCCTCACCGCACTGCTCTCCACACGACCTTGTCTAGGGGGCGCCATAGAGCCGATTAGAATTTTGACTGTGCAAATCTGTTGGTCTTGGGATACTATATGTATGTACCAAATTTCATGTTTGTAGGATAAAGCAGTGATTTTATATGAGTATTTGAATATTTCTAGGGGGCGCTGTGGAGCCGTTTGACCACGCCCATTTCTGAATTGTATATTAAATATTAGGTCTTGAGATTAATGAGGTTTTGTGTGGATTTGGTGATTTTACATGTATCACTTCACCTCCAAAACCAATTTCGTTCCACATGGCGATTTTGTTCAAAATGGCCGCCATGCCACGCCCACACCGTGTGACGTAGCCACAAGATTTTAATAACTTTTCATCCTGGAGGGGTCTAGATGCCACACAGCGAATTTGGTGAAGATTGAACAAAAATCCTGGGAGGAGTTCGTTAATTTCCAATGCCTGCGCACGTGTTCCATTGTACAATCTTAAGCTTTTTGTTCAAAATGGCCGCCATGCCACGCCCACACCGTGTGACGTATCCACAAGATTTTGATAACTTTTCATCCTGGATGGGTCTAGATGCCACACAGCGAATTTTGTGAAGATGGGATAAAAATCCTGGGAGGAGTTCGATAAATTCCAATGCCTGCACACTACGTGCTCTAGGGGGCGCTGTTGAGCCTTTTTTGAAATTTTAAAAGCAGGAATGTTTTTGTCTTGGGCTACTGTACATGTGTACCAAATTTCATGAGTTTACGTGAAACTAGCCGTATTAACTCCACTAAAGCACAATTTTCTAGGTGGCGCTATTGAGTCATTTTGCCATTCATATGTGTAATTCCCCCAAAATATCAAATTTTTCACCAGTCCTGATGTGTGTGCCAAATTTGGTGAGTTTTTGAGCATGTTTAGGGGGTCAAATTGAGGTTCAAAGTGGCGTAAGAAAAATAAACCGCCAAACCGCCAAAGAAACACTAGAAGAACAATAGGGTCCTACGCACTGTAGTGCTTCGGGCCCTAATAATAGCTATGGTTAGCTTTACATGGCTGCCTGAGTAGACTCAATCAATTGACAGTCTACATGTATGCTGCTAATGTAGGGCGACTTATTGTATTGTATTAAAGAATAGGGGCTGCTCTGAATCACTGTTTTGCAGTTTAGGGGAAAAAAATCGTTTTGTTTCTTTCAACTTGGATTTTTTTCCTATTTAGATGAGGAAGAAATCAGATCACAGAAAGGGTGTGGCTGAATCATCTATTATTTATTAAGTACTTCCTCAGTAGGTTAGTTGATCGAGCTTCATTTCCCATTAGTCTTTGTTCAAGGTACAGCAAACCAACTCATTTACCATGCCAAAGGATATGTCGTTTTCAGAGCAATTTTTGGAGGTTTGGTGTTGTAATTGGTAATTGTTGGGTACATCAACTGAGATCTATTAAAATTGTACAACTGCTAGAATGTCCCAGAAATCAACTGTAGCATTAGACTCATTAAAATCTATGTAGTAGGAAGTGATTATATGCTTATGTCTGTCCATCATGATAACTTGTTCCATTTCCCAGTGTACCTTGCACTGATGTCTTGCACTTTGAATTATTAATGCTGCGTGGCATCTGTGGATGCAAATAATCATGTCCTAATCATGTCCTAACAATAAGCAAGTACTTAAGATTCGGAAATAGCCTATTTTAGTGTAAAGGCTATTACATGTGATTAACCTTCACAATTGTCAGTTTAAAGAAAACTAATATGGTATTACTGATATTGATTTTCTAATCCTACCTGCACTGTAAACAAGCAATTATATTCTTCTCCATTACAGCCAGAAAGTGACTCTTCAGCCCCATGTCTGCTGAGGCTTCAGTTGGCAGTCATGCTGCCGACTCTGCCCAGTCCGCTGTTTCCCAGCCTGCTTGCCACAACACAGATGAGCACAGAAATCAGGGTCTGCTGGGGAGCAAGTACGTCAAGTTAAATGTGGGGGGATCGCTGCATTATACAACTGTCCAGACATTAAGCAAGGAAGACAGTCTGCTGCGAAGCATATGCAACGGAGGAACAGAAGTCACCATAGACTCAGAAGGTAAGTGAATGAGTCCGTCTGGTGAGCACTGACCTGTTATTGCTGGGTCTACATCGTTTGAATAACGATTAATCATTTATTCTTTAATCAAACGATTAAATATTTGACATTATTTAATCGTTTGAATACTGTGTTGTTAATGTCATCATTTTTAATCTGATGCTTATTAGATAGCTATGTTACACTGTCTCTACATATTTATATCAGGTGCTCTATTTTAAATCTGTAGTTGTATCAATTGTATCTTTGCTAAATATTTCCGTCAACCTTTTCAAATGAAAGAAATTAGATGAATATTGATAAAAGCTGTGAGGTTCGCCTTCCCCACATCCACAGCACACAGTGGGGAAGGCTGGCATAACACAAAACAACAAGAAAGACTGCAGAAGACTGCAAATGACTGAGAATAATTTTCGTATCGTTCCAGGTTGGGTAGTTTTGGACAGGTGTGGCCGACATTTTGGGTTGGTTTTGAACTTCCTGCGAGATGGCTCAGTACCACTTCCAGAGGACCACAGAGAACTGGATGAGGTTCTGAAAGAAGCCCAGTACTACCGGGTCCAGGGACTTGTTCAGCACTGCCTGAGTGCCATGCAGGTAAATAGATGATGCTTGTGATTTTTATAGTTTATATATATATATATATATATATATATATATATATATATATATATATACAATTGGTCGGTTTTCATTTAGTTAATTGATATTGTAAAAAAAAAAAACAGATGTATTTGAACATACTTTCATTACCTGCAGAAACAAAAGGATGTCTTTGAAAGTGTGTGTCGCATCCCCATGATCACTTCAGCCAAAGAAGAACAGAAGATGATTGCTACTTGTAGAAAGGTAAATTAATTTTAATCTTAATCAAATGGAGCAATAACAAAAGTGTGTGTGAGGTTGGCACTTGTGAAAAAATATTTCTTTAAAGACAATTTAGACTCATTAGTTACCCACATTTATTCCTGTTTCTTGTCTCTACAGCCGGTAGTAAAATTGCAGAACAACAGAGGAAACAACAAGTACTCTTACACCAGGTAAAAAGGCTGACTGTGCATGTGTCTTATAGATTGTATGAAAAACAATTTGACAAGCTCCTGCCGACCACAACTACCAGAGCAACTAACAGTGTTTCTCATTCTTACTTTAATGTCATGTTTCAGCTTTATTATCTTGGGAAGTGCTGATTATTTCACACAGTTTATCCTCACTTGTTCTTTGTCTGTCCTGTGACCAGCAATTCTGATGACAACCTGCTGAAGAACATCGAACTGTTCGACAAACTTGTGCTACGATTTAATGGTCGTGTCCTGTTTGTGAAAGACGTGCTTGGGGATGAGATCTGCTGTTGGTCTTTCTATGGTGAAGGCCGCAAGATCGCTGAAGTATGCTGCACTTCCATTGTCTACGCTACAGAGAAGAAGCAGACCAAAGTAAGCCTCATATAATATATATCAAAGCAATTATTTAATATCTTGGGAAATGCGCTTGTAATACACACTGACAACAGCTCATTTGTTTAGCTTAGTACAAAATCTTGAAACAGGGAAAACAGGTAATGGTCAACACCCAACACGCCAACAGAACTTATTCAAATTCACAGTTTTGAAATTTAAAAAATGAAAAAAAAAAAGTTTCAAAATGTTATTACAGGACAAATTTCTTAAATTTTAATATCTTTCATTGAAGTTTAGCCACACTTATGGTCTCTACTGTAATCATCATCCTGCTTCTGGGCACTCAAGATACAAAACAAATGCTTTTGACCTGAACTAAACATCCATTCTGTTGTAATTCCTGGAGGCACAGAGCAAGTAATACCTTTTATTTCCATGCAAGTATTTTTTACCATCTGCTTTATCGGGTTTGTTTTACAAAGGAGGAGCAAAAAGAAATTTCTGATATAGTGTTTGTCCACAGCAAATACATGGTGATTCACTCTGTACCCAACATCTGTGTTTTCAGGTTGAGTTCCCTGAAGCTCGAATATTTGAAGAAACCCTCAATATCCTCATCTATGAGAATGGCAGAGGATCTGGTCCAGGTGGCTTACACCTTTTAGACTCAAGAGGCTCAGGTTCATCACTGGGAGCTGGCCAGTCAGAGGAGGAGGGCGCAGTGGGAGGGGACAGGCGAGTACGACGGATCCACGTAAGGAGGCATATAATGCACGATGAACGAGGGCACGGTCAGCAAACTGTGTATAAGGACTAATAATGTGAAATCAGAAGACTTGGGAGAGTGACTTCATGTATGTTCTTTTATTGTTGAATGCTAGCAGAATGAAAGAGACGTCCTTGATCAGAGCAATAGCTTGATATTTAGTGATTTCACGAAATGTCTTCAGACATGATTGCAGAAATGTTGGGGTTGATGACTGATGTGTAATTGAGCGTAGAGTTGTTAGGAGGTAAAGAAAATGCTTCTGTTTACAAGAAAACAAGTTGTGTACATTCTATAAATAGGAAATATGTAAGATTACCTGGGACTGAAAAACTGGCATAAATATTACTTTTCAGATGTTAATGAACTTCCCATGAGTTACTGAATGGGTCCCGAAGCCTGACTCCAAACTCATTGGTGGATTTTTTTCCTAGAGCAGACAACCTGCTGTTAATGTGGGTGTTGATGATATGCACTGGCAGCCTCCTCTGTGTTTGACATGTTGGTAACACTGTGTCAGTTTATTCAGGTTGTGAAACATCTGTTGCCTTTCCTCAGTGATCGACAGAGGACGGTGAAGTTGAGCCTAGTTGTCTTAACACTGGAATAAAACAGAATAGCCATTTTTAGTGAGGTTGTCTATGAATGAGATTTGTTGAGCAGCTCCATTTTCTTTATTTAAATTATTACAGCTGTTGCTTCGAGATGTTTTTTATTAATTTATGAACCTAATTTATTGTTGCGTATTTAACTTTTGTATTGAATGCAATCTTTGCGTTAAGTAGTGCTCAAATGAGTTTTAATTCCTGGAACGATACGGTGCACTCCCTTAGCACAGATTTTGAATTTACTCTTGTAAATGAATAAATAATGAACTTACATTTCAGTTTAATTTTTCGAGAGGAACCGTGACCATTTCTTTGACGTTGCATTTTATTCTGAGCCATGATCTTTCACTTCCTTTGTCTTGTACCAAACTACAGAATTTTGCTCAATTTAATTGGCCATACAAGTGGTGATAAATGTAATCAATACTGGGTCGTAATTGTTTTTCCCTCAGGGAGAGGATGTGTTTTTTCTTTCTGATATTCACTGGTGACTTGTGCAAACCTAATCACTCTGATTACTGGAGAAAAAAATTGAATGAGAGCAATATGTGTCTTGGACCCTTTAGAAAATAAACTTGGAATTCCTTGAAATATGCACTAATAAAACTTGCGTCCAATCGTGGTCATGAAAATGTTCTGAATAAATGACTTAAATGAAATCCACCTTTTGCTTCTTGGTCTTATTTTTCCTTTTGTTCCTGAAGTATAATAAAAGGCTGAACTCAGGCACTTCTATCTCACATAAAACAAACATTTCATTTAGACAAAATAGGTTGATTATAGCAATATTATCTTTATAGATGCATAATTGGCTTAGGAAAAAATAATTAGATCTCTTCCTAAGATTTGGAAAGAAAACAACAGGTGGTCTAATAATTATTTTCAAAGCTGTATGGAATGAAGTTTAAAATTGAAATCTGCACTGCTATTTAAATAGATTGTTGAAGTCTTTATATTTTATTTATTATTCAGAAGACTATGAGTCATTACAATAACAACAATATTAATAATAAAAACTTTATTTATATAGCACCTTTTATTGTCCTGTCTTTTTAGACAGGGCAAAAAAGAAGGAAACTCAGGAAGAAGATTGAACACCAGAAGACTGGTCTGTCCAAACATGGTAAAAGATACTCAAAATAAATTTGTACAACACCAGATAAAATCATAAAATGCCACATCGAAGTAAGGGAAAGAACAAATGGAATAAAAGAAAATAGAGGGTAAAACCATAAACACAAGGGTAAAAAGGATAATGGTAGTAATAGTAAATAAGCAAAATAAATCAGTAAATAATGTGTTAAAGAGAATAAAATGAACAATTAAGTAATTAAGTGATGAAAAGTAGTATAAAAGTAGTGTAAAAGTAGAAACAGACAAGAGAAATCGACAGCTTCCCACAAAAGCAAGCCTATGAAATGGGTTTTCAGAAGTGATTTAACAGTGTTACATTTCATCATAGCTGAAGTGTTAAAATATGAATGAAATAAGTATGAATGTAGTTGTATTAAACTGGAAAAAAATAAATATCTATCTTTAAGACAAATTACATTTTCATTCATTTTTACAATTTCCCCAGTAAAACTTATTGCATTTAATAAAAATCATTAGGCTTTGTGATCTCTAACATAAAATTTAAAATTTGTGTTTATTCTGTTGAACTCAAATCTGAAAATTAAATTTACTTTGTAAGAGCAGCAGGTGTAAGGTTAGGTTTAATCAGATACTGTAGTCGTTGATTAATATGTGCTAAGTATTTAGTGTCGTTAAGGGGGCGTGGCCTGGTGTTGCGTCATTACGCACGACGTAGGATTCCGCCGCCAAAGAAACACAGCCTGAAGTGAAATCATGGTGTCAGAGAGGGAGACAGCAAACATCCGCAGGTTTGTGTGCGGTCAACTCAGTCAAGAGGCAGATCTCAGGTACAGTCCAAGCTTTTAGAAGGTGTTTAAACATGGGCTGTTTGTACTGAGAATAAGAACAGAGGCCTGTGTTTGGTTGTGTGAGTTAAGAGCTAACTTTTGCTAACTTCATGTAGAGCTGGACTGGAGGCAGTTAGCTGCCAAAGGACTAGCTTTGTTAACAATTAAACCTTAATTCAGTTACAGCTGCCAAGAAGTGCTATTTCCCTCCAGATAAAGAAATAATCTGTTTTAAGTGACTGCTGCTGGGGAGAAGGGGTGTCTTTAAGTTTCAAGAGTTTTGGTTAGGAAGTCAAATTTAAGCAGTTTATCTGGCAAGCTTTTGCTTCAGTAATTGTAATCAGTTATAAATTAGTTTTTCTTCTTTTTTCTTAAGTACGAAAAACTGAAATCTTTTGTTCCATTGGTGAAAACTGCACCAAAATACCACTTACAGACCGGTGACAAATTAAAGGAAAAACAGCACACAGTCTTAGTAAGGTGTGTTGGGCTGCAAGAAAAACACTGACAGCTGATAATCAATAAAATAATATCAATAATCAATAAAATGTGCCTTCCAGATACAATTAAATATGCTTTGCTAAAATACTTTTTTGCACATGAAGACAACTGCATACAGAAATTGTGTGTGTGTGTAACCAATTGGATTAGGAAAACCCCAGCTGTGCTTGGCTGCCTTCATATTCCAACATCATTTATCGGTGTGCAGCAACACGAGGTGTCTAAAGGTGATTTATTTAAGATCAGCAGCTCACATACTGAATGTGCTCTAAACGTTTCATGAATAAACAAGGAGGATCTGCTCCATGTGAGAAAAGCTATAGAAGTTACTGCTAAAAATTATAATCTTGTTTCTTCATACTATTTATAGTTGCACATTTTTCAGCAACAACCAGCCATTGCATTTTCATTTCATACTTGGATCTCTACAGTACTGACAGGTGACAAGACTCTTTGTAAGGTGTTCAGCCATTACATAACACCAGAACAGCTTCACCTCAAGACCCTGGAACTCTCCTAGAGAGGTGGATATTCCCTCATTTGGCCTTTTAAAGATGGTGGGAGAGAGTGCTGCCCAACACATCAGTCCAAAATCTCCCATATGTATATCAGTAGTTCTGTCTTTTCTTTTAATTTGTCACCCATATGTAATTTCTCTATAAACAGAGCACTTTAACCAAGTCTACACATAAATAGAAACTTGAGTTGAACTCTCCATTGTGCCCACAATGTTACAAACTCCTAGTTTTCTGCACAAAATTATTGTATGCGCCTTCTCTAGGGGCTTGTTTTTGGCAGGAAAAATAGGAATCAGATTTCGAGTCAAAATGCATCATTTGACATTCCATAATTTCCAAGTAGCGACTGCACTATTCGGGAAAACTAAATTCCTTTCTACCAGTGTTTGTGGCCTCTGAATTTTGCATTTCACAGTCACTTTTCAGGACCTACAATCTTCAGCTGTTTAAAAATCAGTCATAATGTTGGTATCAGTTCAGACAGTGTGGGTATGTTAGATGTTTCTCAGTGTGTTAAAAAAAACTCTTCATTTACACTCATTAATATAATCTTTCTGTTGTTTTATTCTAGCACTCTGACCTTAGGAATTTTAAAAAAGCGATACCTGGCACAAGTAGGATGTGACTCACTAAGTCCAGAAGCAAGAACTTTCATGAAACAGGTGGTTCAAGAGCAACTAATGAAAATGCAGGTATCTGAATTTTCCCATATAGCTTTTGATATACTATACACAGTTCTTAATGTCTTAAGCATAGTTGATGTTTATTGGAGGTATCATTTTAGTGCTGTAGTTATTAATATCATAGATTATCCTACTAGGACGATGACAACAGTGGAAGTGAGTTGGAGACCAAGGAAACCCAGAAAAAAAGGAAGAGAGAAAAGGAAAATGACGAAGGGATAAGTGACAAAGAAAATGAATCAAGAGCAAAGAAATCACGAGTCAATCGTTCAAGCTCATCATCAGGTAGGTTGTGACTGCTGTTTGAAATCAGTTTAGATGTCTGTATATGCAATAATCTTCAATGTATCCTGCTTTGCTGTTGCACAGTTTAAGATGTCTGCAACCAGCATTGACAGCACACTTAGGGTTGCAAATGGTTTTATTTTCATGATTAATTAGTCTGCATTTTCTTGATCAATTGTTTAGTTTGAAAAAAACATTACCGTTGGTGTTTGATGACAATGGAATTCTTCGCACATCTATTTTATGAGATAAGATAACATAAGATAACTTTATTGCCCACTGTGGTAGAAATTTGTCTTTGGTCTCTCCAAGAAAATTAAGACACTCCACAATGTACAACAAAAAGAAAGAAAGAGCTATGAAAACAGACAAAAGACGGCAACAATGGATGTAAATACTGTAGCCCTCTGAGGGGATCACCTTGTACAGTCATGTCCTATTCATATGGCATTCAGAGCTTGTATGGCATGTGGCATAAAAGATTTTTTATATTGCGGCTCGCCCTGGGGACTCTAAATCTGTGACCAGATGGTAGCAGTTCAGACTGTGAGTGTAAGGGGTGTGAAGAGTCCCCAGATATCTGTTTGGCCTTCCTGACTACTGCACTCTGAAACACTTCACCATGTTGTTGTTGTGGCTTACCAACCACCTTCCCTGCAATCAATACAATTGAGGACAGCTTGCTTATTTGCCTCACATTCAGATTGCCATACCAAGCAGCTATATTAAACTGCAAGATGCTTTCAACAAGGCCTCTATACGCCATTTCTAGTATGTGTCTACTTACACCAAAACTTCTCAGTTTCCTTATTAACAAATTAAAAAACAGATTTTCAGAGACAGATTTTCAGTTTCAAAAAGACTCCAGAACACTTTCTGGCATATAAAAATACATTTATACACAACATTTTGGTGCTAGATCTTTATCAGACCTGAAATTGCAAATAGACAGACATTTAGAGTGTGCAGGAGTCTTTTTTTAAACATTGGTGACTGATGTCATTAAAAACCCACAAATTATGGTGTGGCTATGGATGACAGTAGACAGGATCAGTCTGATTACAGTAAAGGCAATGACTCTGTTACCTTATTTGACAGGAATCTATGCATTTTGCTGTTATTTCTTACAATTCCATATACAAAAATGTCTATTATTTTGAGCAAATCAAATCACAATTAACAAAACTGGTTAAATATTGAATGGCTTTTTTTTATTCTCAAATCTTGTCTGTGGAATCCCTCATTGATCTTTGTTGCTTCTTTGTAAAACCTGGAAATTTAGTGCTTTTTATATCTATTTGGGTAATGACAGAATCGGAGGAGAAAGAGGACTGCAAAACAGGAAGTGAGCAAAGTTATGATGAAGAACAAATTCAGTCTGATGATGCAGAGCAAGAGGTGAAAAAAATGCAGCCAAAGACAAATGGGAAAAGTAAACAGCAGATAAGCAGTGACGACTCTTCAGATGAAGAAGACACCAAGTCAGGAAAAAGAGGGAACAAGAGTAACAGCCCAAAGGAAACGGTGAAAAAGAAAGAAAACACCGTAAAGAATGGAGAGACAAGAAGCAGCAAGACAAGGGAAGGAAAGAAAACCCCGCAGAGTGATGAAGAGAATGACAGTGACTCAGACAGCACATCAGAAAGAAGTGACAAAATCAATAGCAAGGAGTCCTCAGATGACAGTGGAAAAGGTGACTATGCAAACTTTGCACTTGTGTACAACAAGTATTTATTAATTTAAACTGTCACAATCGTTTATATGACCTAATGTGTCCTACTGTTGTATCAAACAGAGGGAAAAGTTTCTGTGGAAAAGAAGAAGGATGACACAGACTCAGATTCATCGTCACTTCCTTCCTTGGAGGATGAAAAGGATGATGGGAAAGAAAATGTGAAAGATGAGAAGAAGAACAAGAAGAAAAAAACTGTGAAAAAAGAGGAGAACTCTAAAGGTCAAAGGGTGAGTTCATGTGTGATGCTATGAGTCAGAAGCAGAATAATGAAGCTTTGTTAGGTTTTTATTAAGTTGTCTGATGTTTGTGATGATGAAATAAAGTTGTAATTAAGTTTAATTTAAATAGGGTCCTATCAATAAAACCCATTTATGCACTAATGTGCTTGGTGCTACACCTACTCGTTACATGGTGCATTAGACAGCACTGAAATCTTTAAGCGATTATAAAGGAGTAGCTGCATAATTTTGAGTCTCTACATGTCCAGCTTTTTATCCTGGCTTTTAAACTGACTAAATATATAGCTGAATTCATTCAATTTAAGTGTTGAAATTGGATCACCCAACATGTTTATGTTGGCTAATTGTAGGGGATAAATGTTGAATAAATGTTGCATCCTCTCTTTGTAACTCGTCTGTCTGTGCCTTTATTCTGCAGTTGGCCGACAAAGCAGTTGTCAGGCTCAAACGTTACATATCGCTCTGTGGTGTGCGGCGGAATTACAAGAAGCTCCTCGACGGCTGCCACTCTGTTCGCTCCAAGTTGGCTGTTTTGAAGAAGGAGCTTGAAGATCTTGGCGTCCAAGGTCAGTGGCAACACATTCACCTTTTCCTGGAAGTGTCTCAAAAAACTATTTTTTTAATTGGTTAAGAGAAGAAGGAATATTTGTGACCTCCAGAAAACCAGTCCAAAGTTTCTGTTCTGTAGTGTCACCAAAAGGCCAAATTTATAATTCAAATATCAAAACTCAACTGCCAGTCTGCTGCTGAATTTATCAAGCACTTCCATCTGTAGATTGCTCTGGTTTGATTTTTTTTTTTTTTAAATGATTAACTCAGATGACTATGTCTTCAAGTACTAACGTAATTCTTTTTTCTCACAGGTCAGCCAACTATTGAGAAATGCAAAAAAGTCAGAATGAAGAGAGAGACAGCTCAGGAAATAGCTGAGCTTGATGTCAGCAACATCATTACCACACAAGGTAACAGTTTCACTTTTCTTTGGCTTTTGTAGTTTTCTGGAGGGAAAAATGTTGATTATTTCAAAGGGCCAAAACTGCTTAATTCAGATAAAGAAACACACTTGGTTGTGGCCAAATTCCATATGATTCTAAGAGGAAGAGAAAAGGATATATATAGTTATAGTGGTTCACTTGTGGTAATCAGAAGCACATTTCCTATATTCCTACTGTTATTTAAATTGTGAGGCCTTATCTCAAATTTCCCTGCTCAGTCTAGTGTCTAGTGTCTTTTATGAATGAAAATATATACAAAAATTGAGAAGCTTCAGAAAAGTGGTCCTGAAAGGAATGTCACATTTGAAGATGTTAGAAAATTACAATTACCTACAACACCAAATGACGTTATAATTATGAGGCTGACTTGGAAAGAATCTTTGTGAAATCAAGGTTATTTTAAACAAGTATATTTTGATATTGTTTGTTTTAGTTGGGAAGTCTGATGTGGAGGTTGTATAGCCAAAACCATTTTAAATTAATTCCAGTAAAATTCACTTGTTCTACTATGAATACCATAATTTGAAAAAATACATTTTGTGTTGCTTGTTTATTGTAAATATCTCTATCCTGTACATGGTTTATCTGCTGTTTAAACATTGTTAAAGAAAGTGTAGCACTGCAAAAATGAATAATAATGAACTGCATAAGTTTCACTGGCCCTCACATGGAAAACTATCCAACATCCTTCATGACTGAATGTAATTGTAGGTTTATGACCTGGTTGTGTTAGGAAGTGCAACTATTGTAAATGCTATTTCTGCAACTACATCGATAACTTTTGATTGATTTGTCCAGTATTATTTATCATCATTTGAGATTACCTCTAATGTGGATGCCTTTCTCTCAGGTCGGCCTAAACGCAGACAAGCTTGGCAGCAACACCAAGACCCTCCGTCCTCGGTGTATAAGCGCTCTCTGAACTCTGGCTCTGATAGTGATCAGGAACAAAACACACGCAGAAAAGTCACTGAATGGGCAAACCTGCGGGGGATCATCAGTGATGATGCCGACAGTGACTGACGGATACAGATCCTCTCGCAAGTATACACAGACAAGTCAAATATGGACATTACTTTTTCATTAATTGTTTCTGTTTTGATACCGAACATTTGTACACCTTTTACGCAAAAATATTTAAAATTGGATCAGCTGAGTGTATATTAGAACAGCTGTTTGAGTTACAAAATATCAGTGGAGAGTAATGTTAAACTGCTTTTCATGTTTATGTTGTGTATGTTCTTTTTCAAATAAAGTATCATCAGAAAATGGAGTTACATGAAGTAGTGATTTACTTTAACGAAGGAAATAATGTGTATATATGACAGGCAAAGAATAATGGCAGCATTTACAGGGACTAGACAGAATATCAGCAAACTTAAGCTTATTATAGAAAAAAAGATTCGTTTCAAACTGCGTGTCTTTGGAGACAACAAAAAACTCAATGCTTTTCTGTTACGTTGGAAACTTTTGATTCGCTTCAAAATGAAAATAATTTCATACATACGCAACTTGAAGTGGAAAACATGTCCGCGTCGTCTAACCGGAACCAGTCCTTGTTTTGGGTGTTCGGAATATTATGCAGACGGACCGGTCCTACTGGGTAGTAAGTCCGGCCGCATTCCTTCAGGTCATTTCTGTATTTCTTGTTAATCACTTAAATATTTGTTCAGTTGTTGTGTTTTTATGTATGGTAGTGTTATGTTAGGATGAAAAAGATTTTTCTCATTTACGTTGTCGGATTTATTCTCAGAGAACGTAGCTGGATACAAAGTCAGACCTGCGTACATGTGACCCTCAAACTGCTGCAAACATACGTCTGTCACAGGTATTTAACTAAAAAATTATATTTGAAATAAGGATTTTAGTTAATGTGCAATATGGAGCAAGGATAAAGAAAATATTTTTAAATAAATATATTTTTAAAAATTGACTGTGTTACGATTTGTAAATATGTGGTCACATGCCTTATGGTTGATAAAATATGACCATTAAATGATATCCATATGAGACCTTCTCAAGGCTAGAGTCTGAAATATAAATTTTACATTCTCTAAAGTAGTTTCCATTGGGTTGCTACTGTCTTGTTTTTATTTGCCTGTTTCCAGACACCCATCAATCTGTTAATCATTTGTACTTACCTTCATATTTCCAAGAAAATTAAATTCACTGTGAACAGCCTAGACTTTTTTGAGTTTTGTATCGTTGGGTATCTTGAGTGTAGAAACAAAAGAGAATTGTAATCAGAACAAAAATAAAGACAATGGAATAAAGCAAAACTTAACAAGGGACATATGGTAGGTAGAAGTAAATTAGGTCGAGTGTGTTTGTGTGTGCATACTGGGAAAGCTCCTCTGTCCCAGAATATACTGACATTTTGTGTTCTTCCAGTGAGTTTTTAGTATATCCTCAAAAATCCAGTGTACTTAGACCTGACACTACTGCTATTTCATGCAGAAATGGATGATGACACACCCGAAGAGGTCTTTGCTGAGCTCAAGACCAGACCCCTTGGAGTTTGGGGTGTTGCCCAGATCGCGGCTGGCACTGGACTTGCTGTGTATGCTATGTGGGTGGGAATCCTCCAGCCGGGCTTCAGAAAAGTCCCTTTGAGGCTGCAGGTGTGGTCTGCATTGTTCTTAGCACTTTGATTAAATATTTATGTAGTAGTGCTTGTACAAGCTCCCAAAGGGAAGGACAGACATCCCTCCTTATTAAAATTTCTTCTAGGTCCCCTACATTCCTGCCAGCAAAGCCCAGGTACAGAATGTGATGACATTGCTGAGGGGTCGAAAGGGGGGCCTGGTGGATTTGGGATCTGGTGATGGTCGCATTGTAAGTATGAATAAGATATATGGGCTCATTTTTTTGACACTGATGAGTAACAGGTTTTGGTTGTGGCTACTTTTAACCCTTTAGGTCTTGGAGGCCCATCAGCATGGTTTCAGTCCCGCTGTTGGCTATGAGCTCAACCCCTGGCTCATTCAGCTGGCCCGTTTTCATGCATGGAGAGCAGGCCATCATGAAAAAGTGGCATACCGACGAGAAGATCTCTGGAAGGTTTGTCACTTATGTTATGGCATTAGTAGTGCTCCCAGTCAGATTTCCACAGTCGCTACACCAAAGTTAGAGCGACCACCAGTAATATGTCACTGCAAAATCATGATGGTTGGAGTGGAAATGTGCCCACTCTAAGAAGACCGTCAACATACCCATCTAACCTGCAGACAAGAGTTTATTCACAAATATAGATGTGAACTAACCAAACATCCTTAGATATAATACATATAAGCTTTTCTTAATGGTCTTTCTTCACTTTATTCCTGTTTATGTGTGTGGATAGTTCATAAATCATGTAAATACCAAAAAACATCCATCCATCCATCCATTATCTTTACACCACTTAATCCTCTGTAGGGTCACGGGGGGACTGGAGTCTATCCCAGTCGACTCAGGGCGAAGGCAGGGGACACCCTGGACAGGTCGCCAGCCTATCGCAGGGCACACATAGAGACAGACAACCAAGCACACTCTCATTCACACCTATGGACAATTTAGAATAATCAGTTAACTTCAGCATGTTTTTGGACTGTGGGAGGAAGCTGGAGTACCCGGTGAAAACCCACGCAGGGGAGCAAACTCCACACAGAAAGAACCCATGCGTCCTAACCGGAACACGAGCCCGGGATCTTCTAGCTGTGAGGCGACACTGCTAAGCACTGAGCCACTGTGCAGCCCAAAAAACATTGTTTTCTTTAATGTTACAGTTGTATCTGTGTTATTTTAAACAGAATTCCAATTGAAGCTAAAGACTTACTTACATCCTGCTCTGTATCTCATCACAGGTCGACTTGACAAAATGCAAGAATGTTACAGTATTTTTGGCTCCCAGTGTGGTGAGTAGTATAATGAACATATAGTTATAAACTGTAAATTAACATACAATAAAGCAGAAATGAAGGAAAAATAAAATCAGCTCTTTTAAAGTCAGGTGAGATGAAGATGAAGTGGCTCACTTGTTGGTTTTACAGAAGCTCTTGTTTCTGTCTGGATACCAGAAGTTTGCTGTTATGCAAGAATTTGCTGTCTAAATGTTTTTCCACTAAGAAAATTTGTATTATTGAAATGCAGCCTTGCTTCAGATTTTTTTGTATTACTCTTTAAGCCAGGTGATTGCAACTTGGTTTTCAAAAAGCTTTAAAAGTCTGAACTTACTACAACTACTAATTTGTTAGCATGTGATGGAGGTGCGCTTGCATCATTTTTTACTGTGCTCTTGTGTTTCTAGCTGTCATTATTGCAGGAAAAGTTGCAGGCTGAGCTTCCTGATGATGCTTTAGTGGTGGCTGGTCGTTTTCCCCTCCCTGACTGGAAACCCTGCCGGACTGAAGGACACGGTGTGGACAGAGCTTGGGCATACAGCATGCAAGCACAAAGACGGAACATCTGCAAGGAAAATAACAACCCCATAACCACAGAGAGTAACAATGAACTAAGCAAAGGATCCACTTGAAGCTACATGGATTTTGCTAACCTCTTGACCTCCTAGACTGGTAACATGGAATTATGCGCTGTATAATTAACTTACTGCTTATAAGTTGCAAATGTCCTTCACTGGAAAGTTTAACCTGACTTGAACCTACAGGAGGATATTTCTGACAAACTGTTATGGTTGTCTACTATACTGTGGTCCCAAAGTTATAGTATATTTTTTACACAAATGCTCTCCTACAGTTTTGACAGAATGTGTCCTTGATTTTCTTATCAGCTAATGTCTGAGCCACAAACTCCTGAGCAAACATGGTGTTGGCAGGAAAAGAAAACCGCCTAAAAGGGAGAGCAAGCTTTTAAATGTTGTATTATCTGCTTTTATTTCTGCTGTTACCAATATGGACATACCGATGGAGAACTGAAAGTAGTTTTCTGTTTTCAGCATTCTTTTGTTTTGAATCCGTTATATTTATTACTTAGCATTTCTTATACAGATCTATTTATAATGAGAAAACTTACAAGTGATTTTTAAATATCCATGGTGCAGCTAGTCTTCCACAGGTAGGGAGACCTAATAACAAAAATGGAAATGCATTTTTAGATGAAGGTCAAAGGTGCTTCGTGCTAGACAAACATGTTTGTGTGAGCAGCTGTGTAATGTGGCTCTTGAAGTGACTTTAACACTTGCATTATCCCCATAAAGGTCTCTGGTGTATAAAGGGTACATGAAGTAACAACAGCATAGTTGTAGTACTGTAGTGCATCCCTCATTATATGACATAGTCTATGTACATATGTGAATGTATAAGCGTTTATCTTTCCTGGGTTGTAAGTTATCCAATAAGTAAAGATAACTGTTCTTATCTATGTGTGGTTTATAAGCTGCCCTTTCTCATACACAATGTGAATTTGTTGCATTAATTCTTGTGTATGGTGTAACACATCTGACATTCTGAGGTGTGCCTAGCAGATATTGAACTAAACGAAACAAGCAATATTAGTTTACAGCTAAAGCGTGTAATTGCTGTAAACAACTACAGATATCGATCATAAGAAGTATTTTAAAAAGAATGATGCATTAACGACATTATTCAGAACAACTTGGGAGAAACTCAAAGTGTTGTTACACAACATAAAGCCTTAAACTAGATGTTACTGGTGAGGTAAGATGCAGTGTGGTGTGGAAACTTCATCAAATGGTGCAATAGAACTTGGAAAGTCCCGCAGATCTTTTATCTGTTTAGATCAGATAAAATTCAACTTTATTGTTATGGCAGAGAGCACAAATACTAAGACAATATAATTCAGTTTTGGGATTAACCAGAGGTGGCAATTAAGCAGTAAAAGTGAGGTTGGCGGTTCAATTCCCAGCCCCTCCACATGCCGAAGTTTCCTTGGGCAAGACACTGAACCCTAAAATGCCTCAGATGTATGTTGCTTTGGGTAAAAGTGTCTGCTAAATTAAACTGTAGAATTGTTGTAGAATTGCAGTACAGTGTAAAATGCGGAATAGCTTTAAGGCAACATGAATGTGGTATGAATATGTTAAAATATATACAGAATGTAGGCCGCCGTACAGCTCTTTGCTGCACGGCGTCTCTCTCTCCTCTATACCCCCCTTCACCCTGTCTCTCACCTCCATCATTAAAATGGAAACTGATAAAAAAAAACTTTTAAAAATTGTGTGCTATATAAATACCAATATAAAGACAGGTATATGTAGATAGGGATAAATGAGGGTATGAACAGTGTGGTGTGCCGTTTGTCTTTGTCATGTGTTTTTCTGTTTGTGTAATGTTAATTATTTAAATCCAGTCACGATTCTGTATTCGGGTCCCAGTTGTTTTAAAGCGGAAAGAAAATGTGTTCATATTAGCTTTTTGCATTTGCTTTTAGGGAAATTAGATAATATGACTTGAAAATTACTGTGAATTGTGTTAACTTTCTTTCAATTAAGTTTGAGTCAACGCTCATAATATTTATTTATTTTTACATCATAACATAAAATTTCATATCTATGTATATTCTCAGTCATCCTGGTCCTAATAATAAACTGGATTTTTCCTAATTGGTTCTTGAAGACTTTTCAACTCTCATCCAAGAGGCTTCTTCAGTTCAAAAAACCCTAAACTTTGCCTTTAGTATTTGTATAGTGCAGTAGTTTGAAAGCCATAGCGGGGATTGTGCGTGTGTTGTAGTGACTGACTTGACTCGGGCTGATCGGGTTGGTTGCAGCAATAGAGGAAGTTGCGGAGCGGAGCCTGTAACCTGCAAGCTAGCTGTATTCTTGAGCCGCCCTAAGCACTGAAAAGGGGAATAACAGGAACAAGCGCGTTTAGTACTGTATGTGTAGAGCTATTACAAATTTTTGAGATATATAAGTTGGACGTGCACACTCACCCGCTGTGAAATTAGCAACGGTAAAGACAAGTTGTCGTGACCAACAGCCACAGAAACATGTCAACGGTTGACAGCTAGCTGGGGAAAATTCTGCCTTCATCCTTCTAGAAAAGCTAACCAGTTAGCCATCCGCTGCAGCGTTAGCTAGTGGGTCATTTAGCGTCGAAATGACTGATTCGGGACGCTAATTAACGCTGCACACTTCTCCGGTGCTATTTTAGTTGTTGCTGTGAGCAAAGTCAGCGGCATCAACCTTTGCTAACGAGTTGTGTGTAGAGTATCGACCCAAGCAGTCGAGCAGAGCATGATGAACCCCCTTTGCGGTTACGTTAGCCAGCAACACCTTAGCTAACGTTAGCTACAGAGTTGGCTAGCTAGGTCACTAATGTGGGCTTATTGCTGTAATTAGTCAGTGACTGAGTAAACTGAAGAAAGCATCTGAGCCAGCTGAACATGGTGAGTACAATTTAACGTGTATTATTTACCACTTAGTCATGTCCTGTGTTATTTGCTAACGGCTAACGCACTGCATAAGCCTTAGATTCCTATGTGTAAACAGGAAGACCTGATGTTTAGTTGATAATGTAAATATCACATTACATTAAGCTAATAGCTAATGTGATTGTGTGGATCTCTGTGCCGGTTATGTCATCTAACGGTTTGAGGCCAGGTAATTCACGGGATGTGACAACTCGTCAAGCCATTTCACGGTACAAGACGCCCATCTTGCAACACCGAATATTTGCTTTGAGCAGTGTTTAGCCTCGGCAAGTTGTGGCTCATTTGAGGAATTCAGACCTGCCTGCCACAGGGGCTGCTCTTTAAAATCACCATTTGCTATCTCGTATTTGCGAGGCAGGGCCCGACTTCCTCCACACGACAGAGCCAGATTGCAGTTTTGAGCTGCCAAAGAATATTTCCACGAGGCTGTGCCAAAACGTGCCCACCAATCAGTAATACATGTGTAATTTTCTACTATGGCTATGTGCAGGTATGGGCAAGAGCAGATAGGTTTCCATCTAAAGGGTTTGCATGAGCTGGATAAGACATATGTCAGCATGCACTTTGATAACAACTTCTAAATAAATAGATATCTAAACATGATAGTTGAATGTTTGTGCATTCTCTTTACTGTGAAAGTAGGTTTGATGTGTGTGAACATGTGTTGGTAAAGGCTTCGTCTGCCAACAGTATGACACGCACATCAGTGAATGCTATCTGTCAAGTGCACAGATATGTATATTTCTCTAGATAACATTCAATGGTTTATGAACTTTATCCATGTTGTCAAATATATTGTCTAAAAATGCTGTTTGTACTTGGCTTTATCATTTATTCTTCATTAGGCTTCAGAGGAGGCATCGCTGCGTGCACTGGAGAGCCTGATGACGGAGTTCTTTCACAGCTGCACAACTAATGAGCGGAAAAGAGAAATAGGTAGGTTTGAGGCTTGTAATGTCTGTAACTACACATTAGAAGTAAGGTCACGAATCGTATCAGGCTTGTGTTTCCATCAAGCTAGTTTAAAACAGAAACATCGGAGTTCATGCTAAAACAATGCAGACTGTAAGTACATGAAATGAAGGGGCGCCACAGTAACCTAATTGTTAATGCACTTACCACATGACTTTCAATGGTTCAGCTCAAAGCCATTCAGACATTTGTTGCATGTTTACCCCTACTCCTTATTTCCTGTCTGCATCTCTGCTGACACTATTGAGTATAGGTGAGATGCTACAGAAACGAGACCGAGAAATGTGAATGAAGTCTGAGAAACTTGTTTGACTTTTTCCCAGGATCAGTTTAATGCCAGATAAACAAAAAAATTAAAGGTGTGTTTTATTCAAAGTGAAATATAAATCACTTAGTGGCTCTCATTTTATTTTTCAATAAAAGGTTTATGTTAGATGACACATGGTAAAGTGGTTTTCCTCCATTGAAAGTCCTGCTTTCCACTTCGCACATAACTGCCTTAAATGGTTGGATCCCCCAATAGCATGTGCTTTATACTGGAATATACTTTAGCATAGACCTGGTTGTTATTGTACACTATTTAGTGTGATCTGAAACTGTTTCCTATATACTTTAAGTATTTGTTGCATGACTTTCTGTACACTTCCTGTGTTGTGACGCATTACTGTCAGTCTGTCTGCTTGTTAAGTACGACATTCTCATATACCGCTGTCAAAGACCATACCTACTTCCTTTTTTCTGCAGAAGAGCTGCTGAATAACTTTGCACAGCAGACTGGAGCGTGGCGCCACTGCTTGTTCTTCCTCTCCAATACTCGAAATGAGTATGTAATGATGTACAGTCTCACAGTATTTGAAGTAAGTCCTCTTGGCGGGAGATACATATTTTCAGTTCAAAGTGCTGTCTAGAGCTTTGAAATCAAGACAGTTCTCACATAAAAGCATGGTTTTATACATACAGAATGAAGGAAGAGGTGTACTCTTACAAGAATTTGTTTCATAGGCGCTTTTGGTTTCCTCATTTTTTGAATTCTGCAAAACAGGTCAGCTTAGAGTGTAATACATTTGTGTGGGCAAAAAGGCAGAGCATCCCTTGGCCTACTTAGGACAGACTTTCACCATCTTTATTGCATATCTTATAAATGTATGCTTAAACTTAGACACAGCAATATGTTTGCAGTAGAAGGTGTGTGAGTAAAATGTTTTTCAGTGGGCACTATATTGTGGAAACCATATTACAATAGATTATTGAGAAGTGTTAGAAAATGTAACTGTGTGTACAGTATCTGTGAATGTGTGTAGCTTCTTTCAGACAAAGCTTTGACAGGAAGTTTTGTCCTTTTACTTTTAGAACCTGGTGAACAAGATGTGGATTGGTGTTGCTTCCCAAGACAAGATGGAGATTCGCAGCTGTCTGCCCAAACTCCTACTTGCTCAGCACAAATCTGTGCCCTATTTCATCCGTAATAAACTCTGTAAAGTCATTGTGGACATCGGTCGCCAGGATTGGCCAATGTTCTACCATGATTTCTTTACAAACACACTGCAGGTAAGCCCTGCTGTTCATTCCTGCTGGTAAAACATTTTGTTTTAAACATCATGCTGATTGATGTACTGAAACGTTAACACAGGACACAGAAGTTGCATTAAAACAAGAGCTGCTGAATAACTACAAAACAGTTTCTGTCACACTGAACGTGCATTCTCTGATGGTGTAAAGTAGTTTTAAAGAGTATCTTTCCTTTACCTATTACTTCTGTCAAATTTATTCAAGGATGCTTCAGGTTTTCTTTCTTTTTTGATGTAGTGTTGTTTGTTTTGAGCAATCTACTCCAGTTATTTTAGTGTTTGCAGTCAACCATATAATATTATGAGGAAGTAGCACATTCTTAGGTGTAGAATCTACAATATATTATAACCCAAAAGAAATTTTGCATTGTTTTAATTAAAAATTGATTAAATAAACTCAAAGATTGTTCAGTCAAAGTGGGACGCCACATGGAACAGATCCTGACATGATGTCTTGTCTCATTATGAATTTAGAGAGAAGTAACGGCCTAAACAGTGACACGTATTATCTGTAGTGCTATTTCCGTGATGGTTAACTTTATTCTGTTTAAAGTGTTTGATCTTTATTGTAAGTTGACAAAGCTAGTTGTTGTTTTAGACATGATTCCTCCCCTCCACTAAAAAGCACTGAAAAACCCTGAGCTGTCCAACAACCCTCATAAAATGTATGTTATTGCTTAATTTTAGAAACTGGTTTGAAGAACTTGCAGCTAGTTGGGAAAATTTGGTAATCTTACTGAGCTGCTGTCTGTTAATCTTTGACCTACAGTTGATCCAGTCCCCAGCTTTGGCTCAGTTGGGGTTGGTGATGTTGAAAACCACATCAGAGGAACTTGCATGTCCTCGAGAAGACCTGAGTGTTGCCAGGAAAGAGGAGCTGCGTAAACTGTTGCTGGAGCAGGTACCAACGGTGCTTGGACTGCTGACTGGTGAGAGCAACCTTCAACACTTTGTGCAACTTGTTTTCCTGAAGTGAATAGACTTACTGGGATCCTAGATGTTTGGAAAAAAATGTAATCTTGAAATACATTTTTTCAGCCTTGCAGTAATTTGACATTGCAATCAATTTTATTGTCTCTCTGTTCAAAGTCAAGACAAAGGTGATGGGAAAAGACAATTACAAGTTCAGAACATCAGATATTGTCATTGAATGAAAAGCGTACAAGTGTAACACTGTCCTATGCAAAGAATGTTGCTCTACTGCTTGTTTGCTAAGCTAGCAAATGTTTTCAGTCCATTTATAGTCTTTCAGAGTTTTCTTAGCTCAGGTTAACGTGCTGGAGTAACTGAAGGCTTATGTAACACGTTTAACTGCCACAGAGGATATGCATTAATAACGCCTGAAAACAAGTTCATCTTTCTTTGTCTTTTGAAATTTGTCATTTGAGAATTAGTTGTCACAGATAAGTCTGAGAAAGCGATTCTAACTCCTCCAAGAGACTGAGACTGAGTGTCAAGATACACAGATGTGGCTTTCATTGATTACATCTTTCATTTAGTGATGAGGAGTCCCTTCTATGTGCATTAGCTAATTAGAAGTGTAAAGAGGTCCTAACGGATGTTGGGAGGGAAAGTCTGAAAATCTGAATTGTTTAGCTAATATAGTAGGATTCTGTGGAGTATCTTTTTGCTTCGAACCATTTTGGAAGTAGTAAGACTGCCTTTCTTTGGTTTAACTTCATTTAATTCAGTATATTACCCAGCCCCACTAGGTGCAGGTGCTGGTTGGTCAATTGAAGTGCATTTTTCCGTGTAGGAGCAAAATTGAGGGTTGCAGGCAAGATGCAGAAAAGAGATTTATGCTCTAAATCAGGGGTGCTCAATCCTGGTCCTCAAGAGCCCCTATCCAGCATGTTTTAGATGTTTCCCTCTTCCAACACACCTGATTCAAATGATCAGCTCATCATCAAGCTCTGCAGAAGCCTGATAATGATCCTGATCATTTGAATCAGGTGTGTTGGAAGAGGGAAACATCTAAAACATGCTGGATAGGGGCTCTCGAGGACCAGGGTTGAGCACCCCTGCTCTAAATGATTAATCCCTAGCACTGACTGACTAGTAATAGGGGAAAATGGCAATTAGTACATGCACATGAGTGTATGTAACAATGAGTGTACTGCAGCCTGAGTGAGCCAACAGTGCTGTCTTTTTGTGTTATATCAGTATTAATTTGCCACACTGCAAGGGATATAAAGTCTTAAATGCAAGTCCAATCCAATTTCCATACTAAAACACATCTACAGAAAAGCTCATGATATTTAAATCTGACTTGACTGAAGATAAAGTTTGCATAAATTTGAGTAAAGCTGCTAATCAGAACCAAGGTTTTGGTGGAACCCCTTCAGTATATGTATTAGTAACTGGGTTTCTTACCTCTTGTTTTGCAGGTATTCTGGAGACATACTGGGACAAGCACAGTGTCATCGCTTCGACTCCGCCTCCATCACCCACCTCAGGGGAAAGTGGTGAGTGAATCATCGCTTTATTAGTTAAAACTGAAAGGACTTGATAGTAGTGATCATAAAGCTTTTGTTGTCTGTTTCCATTCTTTAGCTGTGACCATAGCAAGTGTGTTTTTCAAGCAGTTTGTTTCTTGTACGTTAACCTCTCCATTTTGTGTTTCTTCAAATCTCCCAGTGGAATTGCTGGGCAGTTTGTTTCAGGGCAGCCAGTACTCGAAGTTGCTTTGTCAGCCCATGGCAGCATTGGACAATGAGAGTCAGCAGCTCTGTTGTCTTGTTTTGGAGTGTTTGGCTCACCTGTTTAGCTGGATCCCTCTGTCCACCAGTATTACACCCACCCTGCTGGCCTCCATCTTCCATTTTGCACGTTTTGGTTGTGATCTTCGCACAAAGGCCAAGATGGGATCCTTCATCTCCTCCAACTCCTCCTCCTCTAACGGACAGCTTAATCCTGGAGTAATGCCGCCAGCATCAAATGGAGGAGGGCGAAATGGACAGCAGAGTGAGGGGAGCAAGGTGGATCGTGCCCGACTTGGTGTGCTTGCCATGACCTGTGTTAATGAACTGGTGTCAAAGAACTGTGTGCCAATGGATTTTGAGGAGTACCTGCTGCGAATGTTCCAGCAAACCTTCTTTCTTCTGCAAAGGCTAACACGAGAGAATAACGCTCATACGGTCAAGAGCCGCTTACAGGAACTTGATGAAAGGTATAATTCAGTCCATTAGTTAATGCTGGTATTGTGCATTACTGGATAAAACTGGATCAGTTTGAATGTATTAGCTGTTGCAAACTCATATTCTACACACACATCTCACTAAAAATGCAAGGTGAATGGTGATTTGTAGCCTTGATGGTCTATTTGGTTGCCTCGGACATCAGAAATTGAGCTTTAAGTAATCAACTCATCTGTGACTTTCTAATCATTATCAGTTGAGACTGATATTTTCATGAATTGTTGCCAAACATGTGAGCCACAATGTCACTGTCTATAGTCAAGATGGCGACTATGTTTGGGTAACATAACTGGTAATTAAGAAATAATAATATAATTGACCACCCAGACTGTATGATGTAACTTCTGACTGCCAGATATTTGTGATGATTCTAATATTCTGTGTTAACGATTTTTCTCTTGCCTTGCAGTTACTTGGAAAAGTTCACAGACTTTCTGCGCCTGTTTGTCAGTGTTCACTTGAGGCGAATTGAGTCAAGTCCACAATTTCCTATTGTAGAGTTTCTTGCCCTACTTTTTAAGTACACCTTCAACCAGGTAATGACAACTTTGTGAGTTTGTTTATGCAGCAAGTGACAGTTTGTTGATTTCTACAGGTGTCATGCAAACCTGCTTCCTATTTTTCTTTTTCCAGCCAACACATGAAGGTTACTTTGCCTGTTTGGACATTTGGAGCGTGTTTTTGGATTTTCTAACCACCAAAATCAAAAGCAGGCTCGCAGACAGAGAAAGTGTCCTAAATAGGTAAGTCACTGGAAGTGTCAGGTGAACCAAATATTTGAATTGATGCTTTTGTTTAAACTTGCTTTTGTGAAACTACTTATTCGTGTTCGATTGTGCAGGTACAAAGATGCCTTAGTTCTTCTGTTGAGAGAAGTTCTGAATCGCATACAGTTCAGATTCAATCAGGCCCAGTTAGAAGAGCTGGATGATGAGACTCTGGATGATGATGTAAGAACATTTTACTAACAGTTTATTTTACAAGTTGCCATTTGCATTTTCACTTAATATGTATTGTGCATCTCCTGTAGCCTCAGGAAGCCTAAAATGAATGGTTCGATACTGTTAGCAATAACAGATTAACCTCTTAACACATGCTGTCACATTAAATAGACATATCTATCTTTTACTTCAAATCTGAGTATTCTCCTTCATTTGGTTACTATAGCAACAGACCGAGTGGCAAAGGTACCTGCGTCAGAGTCTGGAGGTGGTTGCCAAGGTGATGGAGCTGCTCCCATCCCATGCATTTTCTACTTTGGTAAGAAATTATTGTTGGTGTCTCCTTGACATTTTGTAAGTGGACTTCTCTGCAGTTTTACCATTTTAGAATTCCAGCTTCAGCAAATTACCTGCAACAGATCAGCACAGACGTGGAAATCATTAGGTTTAGTTTACACATGAAAAATACCACATTTAAAATGTTTTTTTTGCTCTGTTTCATTTTCTTGCAACTTGATATCACATATTGATTAAACTATAACTCAAGGCAGTTGAGAAAAAATGGTACATCAAGCAAATGCTCCATCATATTATTATTGTATAACGCTGTTTATAAAACTGAACACAAATTCTTTTAAAAATTATTGCATAAGTTTTCTGTTGTTCTCCAAATAGATAATGTCTTCCTGGTAGTCATTTAAGTTGCTTTTGGGTTCTGTGGTTATGATACTGTGTTCTTCTTTTCTTTCATTTCCTTTTATTTTACATTGTCCTTGTGTGTATGTGTGCTGTTTTTGACACATCTGTACCCATCAAGCAAAGGAATTAAATGTTATTACATATAAAGAAATGTTTAGTCATATATCCCAGAACCCTTGTCTCCCTGATCCATATTCCTCTGTCCTCTCCTCCAGTTTCCAGTCCTTCAAGAAAATCTGGACGTATATTTGGGTTTGCAGCAGTTTATTGTCACCACTGGCACAAGTAAGAAACGTGTTTCACATTCTTTTATTGTAGGTCCAGTCTCATTGAGTGATGGTTAAAATGTGGGAATGATTTGTTGATGATCTTTTTTGTTTGTTTTGTGTTGTTTTTCAGGTCGAAGGCTCAATATCACTGCAGAGAATGACTGCCGCCGACTTCACTGTTCTCTCAGGGACCTCAGCTCCCTCCTTCAGGCCGTCGGACGCTTGGCGGAGCATTTCATCGGGGAGGTTTTCGCTGCACGTTTCAGTGACGCCCTGGCAGTGGTGGAGAGGTCAGTGTTCAGCTGCTGAAGGAATGTGGTTCCAGTAACAGGAGTTTAGATTTGTGCTTTAAAACGAACAGAATTATTGATGCACATTTTTAGCCAATATTGCTAAATCTTGGTTCATTTTCAGTTGATATTGCCTTCTTTTTTGTGTTCTGCTCAAGTGAATGTACATGTATTCGCTGTTTTTCGTTCTAGATGAACAAGTGTAATATAATGAACCCTTTTTTTCTTTTTCAAGATTGGTTGAAGTGACTTGCTACGGCTCTCAGACCAGCCTCTATGACCTGGAGACCGCTGTGCCTTCTGTCCTCAAGCCAGACCTCATTGACGTGTGAGTATCACATGTTGAACAGAAAGTTTATGACCAATGCGTCACATATACACAGTTAAACAATGGGATTATACTGTTAAGTTATCAACCCAAGTGTTATCTACAAGAGAAGATGATAATAGCTGCATAGAAGTAGAAAATCACCATTATCAGTTTACACAGACTCGCTACAGTTGTCTCCCTCCAGAGCAACTTCATGTTTTACGTAACAAAGTCACAGAACTGTTTAATTTCTGGAACTGACTTCATAGAAGTCCAGAAAGTCTTGCTTTTAAATCTTTTCTTTTAGTGTTTACTGGAATTTCGGGACATGTGACAATATTACCACCATAAATTCAGTCATTTTACAGCCAGATGGGGTAATTTATAAAAGGAAGAAGCATGTTTTAATATGTGTGTGCTGTTTTGTTTGTTGCAGACATGCTCAGGCCCTTGCTGCTCTGCAAGCCTATTCTCACTGGCTTGCACAGTTCTACAGTGAAGTGCACAGTCAAAACCAGACCCAGTTCATCAACCTCATCACATCTGCAGTAGATGCCAGTAGCCCACTCATCACAGCTAAGGTAGCTCACCTAATACTTTTCCCAAGGATGTTATAAAAATAATAATTCAGGCTTTGGCAAATGTATTTGATGTGTGTGTTTTAAATACCTTCTTACTTTCTTAAAAGGGTTTTATAAGATTCATGCACATTCTCTTATCAAACTAAATTTAAGAAATTTAAGCAATGATAGGTCAACTATAAGAAACTGCAGCTGATGGACACTTGACCTAAAGTGTGGTAACTGTTTCAAGTTGCAGCAGTGGTTTATTGTGGAGGAAGTCTGATATGGAAGCTGTTAACCAATGCTTAAACACTTCAGCTTATGTTGACAGAGCATTTATGTGTTTATCTTGAGTGATCTTATGATAAAATGGTACAGTTGTACATAACAGATGAAATAACTGCAAATATTCTATGTTGTTTTTCTGTATTGCCCTGTACACGGTTGCTTACATACATAACAAGACAACACAGGCAGAGAGTGCTGTCATCAATCAGTTCTTTTAGTTTTACACTTAAATTCTGTCTTTATCTCCAGGTACCTGAAAAGTTACTGCTCTCTTCATGCCATCTGATGGTTTCCATAACCTCTACAGTGAGGCCGGTGTTCTTGGTCACTTTGCCAGCTGTTCAGAATATCTTCAATCTGATTACTACAGAGAATCAGACGCGCAGACTTCCTCAAGAGGTAAATGTGGTTTCAGTTTGTTGTGCATATATCTCGCTGTTATAATAATTAGTAAAAACAAATCTTGTTTGCTTAATGTAGAGGTGTAGAGGCTTGTGGGGGTTTTGTAGGTGGATGTTTTGAAACTTCTCTTTTATAATATTTAACCAAAAATTTCTCTTTAAGTGAATTTTTTTGGCATAATGATTAGAAAAACACTGATCTTTTTATCTCAAAGAACAAACGTCTTGAAACGTCTTCAGTATTTGAAATAATTCTGTGTGTTTGTGTGTGTTCCTGCTCCAACAGGCTCACATGTTGGTGTGTAGAGCTTTATCCAATATGCTCCTGCTCCCATGGCCAAATTTACCAGAGAGCGAACAGCAGTGGCAAACACGCTCCAGCAACCATGCCAGCCTACTGGCAGCACTCACCCGAGAGTATCGTATTTTAAGAGGCACAGTGAGCATTACTCCACGGCAACCCGGCCTGGATGGCAGTCAGTATTTCTTTCTCTTCCTTTAGTTATCTTTGTGTGCTTGTTACTTGTGGTCCTTTTTTCCATTATTCTGACACCTTCTCTCACATTCTTTGTCCTCATGTAATTGTGTTTTCTCACCATTTTCTCTAGTGAAAGCAGTCATAAAGCAGACCCTGCCTGTGCTCAGAGACGTTGTGGACAGCATCTCCGGTGAATCCACCAAATCACGTCAGATCTGTTACCAGAGTCTCCAGGAGTCTGTCCAAGTGTCCCTCAGCCTTTTCCCAGTGTTTATTCAGCAGCCAGGTCAGTTTCACCCAACATTTTGATCACCGTGAAAATCTGTACACTTGCATTTCTTTACCTATTTGCCATAATACAGGGGAATAAAGCTTATTCCAGTATGTGGTACACTTTGCAAACTGGTGAAGATGTTTCTCTGTCTCCTCCTAGTGCAAGCAGTGTAGCAGTGCATGCAGAAAAAGGACAAACCCACATATTTATACAATCTAAACATTTCACTTTAGCGACATGATCTCAGCTGTTGCAACTGTCATTTATCAATGCAGTACTTTTACTGTTTACAGAGTTTGAAGACAAAAAAGATTGTCTGACTGCCAGCTTTATTAATTGTCGCTTCTCTTTCCCAGATGTCACAGATGAGATGCTGGCCTTCTTCTTGACGCTGTTTCAGGCGTTGCGAGTCCAGATGGGTGTTGCCTTCACGGGTCAGATCATCCACACTTTCCTCAGCATGTTCACCAGGTAAAAAACACCGAAATTTACCAACAAACTTTTTTGATGAGTTGTAGTTATAGTAGTATTTCATCCTGTCTTGATGGATAAATGTTTAAATTGCACTGGACACACACTGAAAATGCAGAAATCACTCTTAAGTAATGCAATGTCACTTTTTTTGTGCTCCAGGGAACAGCTGGCAGCCAGTATTTTGCAGGAGGGCAGTGCAGGTTGTAGAGTGGTACAGAAGTTTCTGAAAATCCTGCAGGTGGTGGTACAAGAACCTGGTCAAGCTTTCAAGCCCTTCCTACCCAGCATCCTTTCTCTGTGCATGGAGCAGGTCTACCCAGTTGTGGCAGAGGTCAGTTGGTGCTCATTTATTTTGGAATTTAGTCTGTGTCTCACACACACATGGTTTTGAAAATTATCATGTGCTTCCTCTTCTGCTTTTTGAAATCGCAAGGAATGTGTCTAGTCAAAATTTAAATGTTGTCAAAAACCCTGCTAGTATGACAAAAGACAATCAAATTAATGCTAATTACAAACTGGTTCATTTAAATATTTGGAAAATGAAAATAGCCAAGAATAACTGAAGAACCACTGGTCATTGAATCTTTTATTTTCCATAGCGTTCTTCGCCAGACGTCAAGGCGGAGATGTTTGAGTTGCTATACCAAATACTTCACCAAAACTGGAGGTACTTCTTTAAAACTTCAGTCTTAACAAGTGTCCAAAGAGGAGCTGCTGAAGACACGATGGAAAACGAGGCCCAGTTCACAGCTGCCATGCAGGTGTGTTCATACATGTGTTTGCTGTTGCCATCATCTGTTGTCTGTTTTTCAGGTGCAATGTATTGTTTAATTGATTGAACCATGACAAACCTTTTATTTTGAAGCACACAGAACTAAAAGTCCAACTGACGTGTTCTCAAAGTTAGAATCATCTTAAGTGATAAAATTTGCTAATAGATAACAGTCATAGTTTAATCCGTTTCCTCCTAATTCCTTTACTCATGGTGAAATATCTTTTCCAGGCTTTTGGACAGTCTTTCCTGCAGCCCGACATCCACATTTTCAAGCAGAATCTCTCCTATTTGGAGTCACTCAACAGCAAGCACAAGTTGTATCACAGAGTAAGTTTAGCTTTTCTATCAGTGTCTTTATTTTCCATCTAAAGCACATTATGGAGCAGAGATGCTAACAAAACCCTTTTCTTCAAGCAGTCTGCATACGTCCACAACTATTTGGTCATTATCAGCCTTAGGAGTGTAGCAATGCACAAAATTCACACTTGCCCCTTTTCCACCAAGCCTGACTTGGCACCACTTCTTTGTGTTTCCACCGTGTAAGCACCGGCTCCAGGTGCTAAAAACTGGAGCTTAGCAAGCACCAACTCTTTGCTGAGCCACAGCTAAGCACCAAGTACATCAGAGGCTGGGGGCGGGGTTATCGTGACCAATGATCACAAAAAAAGGGACAACAAACCGAGAGCAGATCATAGTGTCTTAGTGTGAACAGAGAAGTTGTAGACTGTAGGTGTTTAGGACAGATTTAAGAGTTTAGTGGGTCATTATTGTACAACACTAATAAGAATCATTCAATGTCTGCCTCCAAATCCTTTGTTACCTGCAAAACCTGTTCAGATAGTTCTTTTTCTTTTCTTTCGTTGTGTTCTCTCTTTTTTTTTAATGGATTCCCTGTAATTAAAGAAGCAGTATATGGACCCCAATCCATCACTGTCTTGTTCAAAACCTCAGACTGACAAAAACAAACAACCTCTTGATAAAAGGATTTACCTGTAATTAAGGCAACATGCATCCTCTCACCCACATGTGTGAAGTGCTGCGATTCCTTATAGCACATGTGTCGACTCATTCAGCATACTTTTGTTTTTGTTGTGCTACAGAAGCTGTTCCGGACCTCGATGCTCTTCCACTTCATCAACGTGCTGCTGCAAGTCCTTCTCCACAAAAGTCACGACCTCCTCCAGGAGGAAATCACCCTCGCTATTTACAACATGGCCTCTGTGGACTTTGATGCCTTCTACTCCGCCTTCATGCCAGAGTTCCTCAATGGCTGTCAGGGTGTGGACACGAGCCAACGAGCTGTTCTCGCACGCAACTTCAAGCTTGAACGGGTAATCAAATGCTATGCTAACATTGTTTCAGTGCTAACAGATCAACTGTGAGTTATTCTCTACCAAATGGGTAACCATGGCGATGTATTTCACGGGCTGTTGGCACACACTGTATGGTGCATTAGACAGAAACGGAATTAACCAGTTGTTACAGACGTGATTTGGCAAGAGAGCTTAGATTTGTCTCAACAACAGCAGATAGAAGTCAACAAATCTCTCACTGCCAGAAAATTCTTCCATTAAAGGCTTGATTGACCCAAATTACTACAACATATTTCCCACTTAGCCTCTAGTGGCCCTGCAGGTAGTTTGATATTGTTTGTCCAGGTATTTAAACAACAGATTTCTGCTGCTGCACCATCACGGTGGAGGTTTATGGACTTTTGTTTGTGCTGTTCATAGCTTTGAAAGTATATTACAGCCGTTTAATTTATTTCATTTTCAGCAACAGTCTTACTATTTCAAACTAATGTCTTAAATATCTAGAATAACAAGGAAACCCTCTCTAATGTATTTTATAGGAATTTGTGTTATAAATTTATTATTTTATTGTTCTGCTCTGTTAGCATGACAAATAACATCCCACTCACCTCCAGTCTATTTAAGTGGAATTGCACAGATGACTACTAGATCACAACGTATTATTACAATCTTGTTCCAGTTCTGGCAAGTTAACAGTCAGCCCAAACAAACTGCACATGTGCTCTGGTTTTTTTTTTACATTCTGTTTACTTTTGCAGCTCAGTAAACAAGCAGTTCTAATTTAAAGGAAATCTATTTGCAGAAATTGCCAATAATATTAATAGTAATGTTTTCATCAGTCTATAATCACCTGCAACTATGAATCGTTGTGTTTTTGTTTGCTGAGAATGCGCCCTTTATATCGACATAAGAGGAGGGTTCACTTTCACGGAGTCAACAATGTTGCACCACCATGTTCCTACCGAAGCTTAGAACGGACAAACCAGACTCTGGGTTTAAAAGGGCTTTTGTGTTTTTTACAGTGAAGTGTCAGTCACTGTAGGTTCTCCTTCACGCTTGGAAAGGCAGGGCTGGTATAGTTGGTTGCAATCTGCAGCCTCACTGCTAGATGCTGCTAAATGGTTACGCTGGTTAAATCCCATGCACACACACTGGTGTTTTAACTTGACTTGTGAGATCTCACCTCACAACTGTGCATGACTCACATCTACCTGAGGCTACGTCCACACTGATATGGTTTTGAAACGATCTCTATCTGGATTAGCATTTTACAATAGTTTAAGGAATAATATTAACACATACATATTAATAGAAGGCCTGAAATAAAAAAAAAAGAAAGCTACGTGTTGTCACATTTTGGCTCTCGGTGTACTTGCCAACTTGCACCTTCTTCATGCTTACAACTGCAAGGAATTTGGAGTCCTGGTGTTTGCTCACTTTGATCAAGCGGCACATCAAATGGAATAAAGGAACGGCTATGTGGGTGTGCAGAGCCTTATCAGTGTAATTGTGACACACTGGGTGTAACAGCTAGTTTGGAGCATTAGAGGCTTTATACAGCAGCCACTAATGATGGCTACATTCCACTCAGTGTCATGTCTTACTTGGACTTTTGATGAGATTGAGCCATCATTAATTCCACCTGTGCATTCCTTCCTTATGTCTATCAATGCCTATTGCGCTTTAATATTGATTTTAAATATCATCAAGCTTCAGCACATGTTTATGTTTGCCTGATGTGTTGTTTTTTTCACAGCCAACTTAACTTCTGTTTTCTCTTCTTTGTCCAGGACCTGCCTTCGTTCACTCAAAGCGTGCAGCGGCTGGTGAATGATCTTCGCTACTACAGACTGTGTAACAGTAGCTTGCCCACTGGCACCATCAAGCTATAGCACAATGACTGATTGAACCACTCCACACATCGACTATGATCTAAAGGACTGCCTGTGCTGACCACTTTGCCCAACACTCCTCCAATTCAGCTTTGCTCCACCTCTTCAGAGTGGCAGGAGGGAGCGACACACACGGTTTGGTTGAGTAATTTTAGGTTGAGGATGCTGCTGATGTTCTTTTGATTTCTACTGTAGAAGGTTGGCACATTATTATTATTTCTAAAGCAGTGCCCTCCTTATGTATTGCCAATGTTGATTTGGCAAGAAATGTAAACCTGGTCTGCAGTTGGCTTTCGCCCAGACCCGGAGCAGTCTGAGCCAGGCCTTCTTTCCCACGCCTCCGCAACAGAGCTGGGCTGGGACTGAGCACTTTCAACTCATTTTGAGTTTTTTTTTTAAATGTCTGCTTTCATTCATTTTTGCCTTTTTCATCTCCAAAGGAGACAGACTCTCAACTTAAGATCTTTCATATCATTCCATTCTGAAAAAGAGAAAACTGCTTGATTAATAAAGTGCTTTTTTAGTAAAACTCATGTATTTGTTAATTTGTGGTAATTTGCCCTCTGGTGGTGGTGTTGCAGTATTATTTGTGAGAATAATGGATGTATTAGGAGATTCAAAAGCTTTCTGTATCTTTGCACTGTTTTAAAAGTTCTTTTAACTTAAAACCGTCTACTTTAACTGCAGAATGATTTTTTACTTGCATTTTTTGAACCTAGAATCAGAGATTTGGGTCTTTACAGATGGAGAAAGAAGAGATGGATTTTAATTGTGAGAAACGTTTGAGCATCAATAGACGGGGGTTTGAGGTGTTACATGTCACTTCATGTGTGAGCACAGGGAGCATTTGCTATTGACGAAGTAGGTGAAACAATATCACAGACTTCACAGTACTCCATAATAAGTGTTGCATCTTTTCTGAAGGTTTAACAGGCAGCTTGGCTTTAATGTTAGTGTCTGGTATCGTTTATCAGTCCGAAGCTTTAGATATTAACATGGTTGAACCTATAAAGCTTCATATTCAGTTATGATGTGGGTTTTACTATGTGATGACTTGATATTAGAAAACTGATCGAAGCTGGCCCAGCTCCCCCACAAAAATCTAAATGTTGTGATGCTTTAATTGGATTTTTTGCCTCAAGATCTCACCTTGATGCTGTTTTATGGTTTATCAAAGTTATATCTTAAAGGCAAAAATGTCTAAATGTTACTATTACTACATGCTTTCATTTAGTGGTGTTTGAACTCTTACAGACATTTATATTTATGGGGTATTATATAAAGGGAATTCAAACAATTTTACACCTGAATATCACTGTGTAGAACCACTTTTATTATCATAATGATGTCTTCTGTGGATGTTGGATTTTACACAATAACTGCAGTCCACTTGGAGCTGGAACGACATGGTCAGTTACAAAATTTGGGATACCTTTGCTTTTGCTGCCTTGATTTTTGGCCTCTTTGGTAAATTCACCATGCCTTAAAAAAGAGGAAACTAAAGGTTCATTGTTTGACTCTTGATCTCTCAGTCACCAGACCAGTGTTGGATATCTGCTGCAGAGAGAGGAAATGGCTGAGGGCTTCATTTAAGCAGTCATGGAAAGGAACTTAAGTACATTTACTCAAGTAAGTACAACTTTGAGTTACTTGTACTTGAGTATTTCCATTGTATGCCGCTTTAGACTTCTACTCTACAGCAGTTCAGAGGCAAATACTGCCCTTTTTATTCCATGAAAGCTATTTGATTACTTTGCCTATTTTAAAGTACAAAACTTAATCCACAAATTTAAATGTGATACTCTCGAGTAAGATAAAACTGTATTGATCTCCAAAGGGAAATTCACAAGCCACCCAGCAGATAAACTGTGTAAAGTAGTTAAATCACATTTACTAGCTGAACACAGTAATGCATTAATAATTCTAGTCTAAAAATATACATAATTCCAAAATATGCTGTTCTGCTCAATGAGTACTTTTACTTTGGGTACTTTAAGTGTATTTTGATGCTAATACGTTGGTCCTTTTACTCGAATGCAAATTTAAATGCATGAGTTTTACTGTACTTTATACTGTGCTATTGGTCATTTTACATAAGTACAAAATCTTCTACCTCAGGATTTATAACTGAGTTTCAAGACATTTAAAGAAGATTTACACACCAAACTTCTGTTTTTGTCAAATCCAATGATGGAATCAGACAAGAGTTGAAAACAATGAATCTCACTGAAGCTGAAAGCTGGTAAAGAAAATATATGTACGTTTTTGGAGAGGTATAAGAGCAGCCAGAGGTTTGGCATCACTGGAGTTAAAAGTTTGAGTGACAGTGCTTGGAGAGGCACAGGGGGATGTCCATGTCCCGTGAGTTTTTATTGAGGAGGGTTGACTTCTCTCTCCAGAGGCTGACGCATCAAAACACGGTCATGTTGCAGCGGTGCGTTTTTAACAGAGTTCTCCAACACTTTCATTCTGGGTGTCAAGAACCCACCAAAAGTCTGCTGTCAGGGTTTCCCACTGCGCTGCGGGGTGGACACAGAGCTGCTTGGCACAGGAGCAAATCAAGTAAGTGGCTGAGTTTGTATCAGCTGGTGAGTAGGGCCTCCGGTTTTGCGTAATTGTGCATATTCTCTAGTATTTCATAGATCTAATGCGTTTTTTTAAACAAGGAGCGTCATGGACTCTTAATAAGTTCAATGAATGATTCAGAAATTGACCAGTTAACTTAAGAATTTTACAATAAAACATCATATATAGAAACTTATACTTTAAAAAAAATACAGATTACTGTTGGGCATGATTGGCACCGAGTCTATGAGATTTTACCTCCAGAGCGTATTTGTTCCAAACTTGACAGCGTCATCTGCGCAAACAAATCCTCTTGTCTGATGCATGGGGTCATGAACTGGAACTAGGTTAGAGGCACAAAAGTTGGTGATGATGACATGAGTAACCTCGGAGCTGTAGGCGCAGAGGACAAAACCTGTGCGCTCTGTGCGTCATGACCAAGACACAGGAACACCAACAACTAAACCCCAACGTTTATCCCAGAACCAAATTCCCAAACCAACCATGACGCTGTACTTCACTGGCACAGGCAGCCTCAAGTCTGGATGCCAGCAGACTGAGCTCTTCTCGTGTCAGGTCCCGTGTGTGTTGAATTGATCGCATGCAGTCATTCATTAGCTCGTGTGGTTTTGCAGCTGTGCGCAACGAGGCTACTGACCAAAACACACACAATATCGGATGTGCCAAATTCTCTTTTACGCACTGAGGGTAGTTCTGCGTGTGTGTACATAAACTTTTACGGAGTCACACTGTGGTGCTCTACTTACTTTCTGGAGGCCAAAAACAAGGCCTCCTAGCAGATATCACGACATTGTATAATTAATGCATGGTTTAATGTTTGGATCAGGCAAGCAGCGGTTATGGTTAGTGGAAGTCTCCAGGTGTAATGTCCTCTGGAGGTCTGTTTCCCTGCTGTAACGTGGGTGACTCTGGATCGATATTTGTTCTCTTATCATGTAATGTTGACAGTATATGCAACATATCATGGTATACGATTACCATGATCTAATGTCAGTGGTGAAGGAAGTATCCAGATCCTTAGTTAAGTAAAAGAACTACTCCAACACTGTAGAAATACTCAGTTACAAGTCCTGCATTTAAAATCTCACTAGAGTAAAACAACCAGGAAACATACTTAAAGTATTAAAAGTAGAAATACTTAATGCACAAAACTGTCTCCTGTGACAGTTTTACTATTATATATTATATTGTCAGATTAATATTACTCATGCACTGATGTAAAAGAAGGGTTTTACTGTAGTAGCTGGTTGAAGTAAAGCTACATATAGAACTATTTTGTGTCCAGCTGCCACTAAACATTATTTTCACTATAGATTAAATTGTTAACTATTTTCTCCTCTCTTGAAAAAATGAAAAAATATTGAGAATTGCTGTCATAATTACCCGGAACCCAACGTAACACCTTCACAGAGCTTGTCTAGTCCAAACCAACAGTCCACACCTCAAATCGATTAAAATTACATTAAAAATTAATAAAATAATTTAAAGGAAAAACAGCATATGTCTTCACAATAATAAGGCAAGAAGTGTGAAATCTTTTCCATTTAAAAATCACTTACATGATGGATAAAAATAATGCATTTGATTAATCATTTCAGCTGTACTTGTACAAAATGTGGAGCAGTTTAAATAATAACATATTTTATGAGCTGCTCGTCACGTTTTGTGGTCAGAAATCTTAATTTGTGAAGTAACCAAAGCTGTCAGACAAATGTAGTGAAGTGAAAAGGAGTAGAAGTAGAAAACAGAAGTAGCTTCATTTTGTACTTAGGTCCAGTACTTGAGTATTTGTCCTGTCTTGTCCCAGCAGCTCATCCAGATGTGAAGGAACGGACTCTGGTAGCTGTGAAGCCAGATGGAGTTCAGCGTCGCCTCGTGGGACAAATAATTCAGCGGTTTGAGCAGCGAGGCTTCAAGCTGGTCGGCCTGAAGATGCTGCAGGTATCCAAGTCTCGAGGAAGTGTTTGTGTCATGTGTAGGTTCTCTATATAATTTTTCTGTCTCTGTATTAAAGGTGTCTGAGGATCTTTTGTCTCAACACTACTGTCAGCTGACGTCTAAGCCTTTCTATCCCAGTCTGGTGGATTATATGACCTCAGGGCCTGTGGTTGCGATGGTGAGGGAATTATTGCTGCTTCTTTTTTAAGAAATTAGCTCTATTTTTGGATTACGTTGACCAACCTTTGCATTTTTTTTCAGGTATGGGAAGGTCACAATGTAGTCCAATCAACACGCACAATGGTGGGACCCACTAATCCAGCTGCAGCCCCAGCAGGCACAGTCAGAGGGGATTTCAGCCTCCATGTCAGCAGGTAGCCTTATTATGTGTGTACAAGTTTCATGATTATGTGAAGATATTGCTTGTGATTTCTCTAAATCTGCGGGTCATTTAAAGGAATGTGGTTCACGCCAGCGATTCACTGGAAGGCGCTCAGAGGGAGATCCAGCTGTGGTTTCAAGGAAAAGACCTCCTGAACTGGGACTGCTTTGACCAGAGCATCACTATGGAGGAGTGAAGATGCCGACAGTGGAAGGCAGTGAGAATCAGTGATACTACCTCTTCTCCTGCTGCTCAGCGCCTTATCAGTGTCCTTTCTAAATAATTTACCTCATTGAGTGCACTTATTGACAGATTTTTTGTTCAATCAAATGGGAAATTTAGAATTGAAGCTGCATTAGCAACTACACGCACAAATATATACGTGGTAGCAACTATTTTTGATGTTCTGACTACCATTTTAAGGCCTTAAATTAAAAGTTATTTTTTGTTCAACCAAACCAAAAATACATGACATGATGTGACAGATTTATACCGCCCATATTGTAAGCTGTTAGAAGGAGATCATTCTAATTCATTCAGTTATTTTTCTTTATTTACTTACTTTGCGCCCCTATAGCTGCTCTGCTGTACTATTCACAGCTTCTACACCAGCTTTCCAAGAGACTGCAATCCTCTTCTTGACTACAAATATATGCAAATAATATATAATATATGTATAACTTAACTGTTTACTTGAACTATGTCCTGAAATAAGTGTAATTTTTCTACTTGACAATAAGATAAATCTGTGTGCTGAGAACATTAAGTAATCCTCCTACCTCTGAAGATACTAAGAGAGAGGACAGTTTCAAGGCAAGTGGAACGTTTTTGTCAGGAATCGTCTGAAATGTGCAATGTTAGTCGAGGCCAAAGCAAATAATGGCTGTTTACAGTACAATATTTGACCTCTGGTGAGCTTTATCTGTAAAAAAAAAAAAAAAAAAAGTACTGAAGTAACATGTTGTTGTGGACTGCACAGCTCTGCCTGGTGTTCATGAATCTGTGTTTTTATCTGTAGCGTTGCTTTCTTGTAATTATTAAAAATCAAACATGTTCCTTTGCACAGCCGATGAAAATGAATGAGAAATAAAAGATGACATCTCAAAATGAGGTATGAAATGAGTTTATGTACAGTTCTTCATGTCTTTGTTGCATGCATAGTTTGATCATCTACATGCTTCATAAAAAAAACAAATATGCACATAATATATTATTCAGGCTGATGTATTGACAATATTGTGTTTCTTATAATTCTGTGTGGTACATTATCTCATAACATGCTTTGCAGCCAAAGTAACAACAAAAAAGCACAAGAAAATAATTCACTGACTTAAGAAAAGCATATAAAAGACACATGTTTTGTCGTAGCACAGATTGATTTGCATGTAATAAAAGCTTGAATCAGCCAAACAACTGGCTGCTCAGTGGAGTCTTGAACATTTCAGCTGAAAAAAACTAACCATCATTTTGGATTATTGTACTGCATTCGTATTTATTGCCAACTTTCAACATTATCTCAGCACTTGATCACAGAAATATGTTATTTGTATAAAAATATAATGAAAACCACAACATAAGAGTAGCATTAGACCTGCAAGAAGGAAAAACAAGAAGATGTTGCTTTTTAAATCAATGTAATTGAGTGATTCCTTACTTTTAAGACGAGTTGCTTTTGCTGAGATTTACCAGCGTGTATAATTAGAAGATTATTATTACCTTTACATCAAATAAGCCTCGGTGTCACATCTGTATTAGTGGATATTAATAACTCTGTCTTCACTCAGGTATCTTCTGTTTTTGCTTCTCCATCGCCTTCTCTAGTTCTGAAGCTTTGCGCACATCCTGCAGAGGACGAGATTTTATTTGATATAAAGGAGCAACAACATCATGGAAACAGTTTTTGGTTGCACACTTAAAAAGATGCTGGGATGTGACCTGTAGCTGCTTTAACTTCTTCAGTCATATTTTTAACCAGAGTCTGTGCAGTGAAAGTCAAATTTAAACACATGCCTGAATAAAATCCATGATAACACTGATCTAACTATACAATGATACCACTGACCTGTGAGGTATCTAAGGGATGATATACACCTTGTATATTACACTTTGTAAACTGAGCTACAGCGGCCTGAGAAGTAAATTAACATTTTGAATTTATGTGTTTTCTGCAGTAAATGGTCATAAAATGTAGCCTGATCCAAAATTATGAGTGTAGACAAAGAATTCGGTATTTTGATTTTGTCTACATCTAGAGAAAGTAGGAGAAATATAAAATCTTCTACATTCATAGAATTTGTCTAACTGTAGAATGATCTATATCTAAACTCTGATTTCACTTGTGTCTCTTCTAAGCTTTATGCAGATCAGTGTCTTTGAAATTGTTCATCGTAAGTCTTCTGAGATCCTTTTTTGTGGTTGTTGTAAGGAAAAGTTCACATCAGCAGAGACTTTTCATGAATAACGTTTTCACAAGCCAAAGTAAATCACTTGTAATCTAGTTTTATCAACTGGACTTCAGGTTTGCTAACTTCAGACTCGAGTTAGGTTATGTTGGTGTCATTAACCTCAGTGTTCACATACTTTTTCCAGCCTACACTGTAAATCTGTATTAATTACGTATAAAAACAATAGAATTTGTGGGTTGCTTGGTAAGTTAGACCATATTTTAAACAGTAATGTATTCTTAAATGCAAATATTTCCAAAAGGTTCACTTTTTCTTGACACCATTCATAATTTTCAATCAAAGTAGGTCATAACAATTTGTCATAACAAAATGACGTACTGTCTCAGTACAAGTCAAGGCTGAGCAAACAAACTGCACAGGACACATGAACCCAAACACAATCATACGAATGCAAGCATGTGAACAAACAGAATCACGCTGGACGAACCTCGAGAAGAGCCTTCTGCACCATTATCTGGCTGTAAACTCTGGCACCTTCCTCTGGTGACACAGTGCGCAGCTCCTCCTTGTTTAGGGAGAACAGCTGGGCTCCAGTTAAAATGCCCAGACTCTGGATTGTCCTAATAGAGGACATCAGAAAAGCAGATCATTTAATATCTTGGAATAATCTTGGATTCTCTTTTTTCTTTAGAGTCCCCTTTTCATTTCCTTGAAGAATGTGAAAGTCTAACTCAGTTCGCCATAAAGCTGCAATAGATCCAAGATTCTACACTGACAGCACTTTAAATTCACATTGTGCAACCTGCATGTGCAGGAATACTGAATATAACCTCCATTTTTTTCTTCTTTGTTCTTTACGTCTGCACTACCCCACTGCCGCTACATTATTTTACAACTCAAAGCGTGCAGTGCTCCTCCACTGAACCAAAAGAATCCAACACAACTTCATTTATTTTTGCAGACAGCCCCTGCTGGACATGTTGGATATGATATTCCTCACAAGTTGCCAGCTGCACGTTCTACAAACTGGCCTTATTTTGACTCAGGTTGTCTCCAATACTCACTCCTGGCTGAAGCCCTTAGCGACGAGCCAGGCCTCCACCTCAGCAGGCACCGAGTGGTAGTTCAGGGGTGCAGCGGTTTCAGCTGCACGAGGGACCGCCAGCGGACGGACTGAGTCTCTTTTCTCTGCCAGCCGCTGTAGAAGCTCATCGTTTATTAGCAGCACTGCACAAAGACATGAACACACTTTATTTGCAGTACAGTATCATATACAGCATCACACTTCTCTATTTCAAGACTATTGCTCAACCTGCTGGGTTGTTGTACATTTACAAGGAATACATATTCATAGAAAGTGGTTTTTAGACCCACTCAGAGGTCTCTTCATGGCCAGCTCAACTATCTTGCTGCACCTACCTTCAGTGACACTGTTTTTGCAGTTCTTGGTTCATATCATTGATGTCTCACATGAAATTACGAACTGATATGTCTTATATTGGAAAAAAAAAAACTTTCAAAGCAGGTGTATTTTCTAGAAACAGATACAAAAAAGCTAAAAAAAAAAAAGAGCATCTTGAAATAGTTGAATCTGCCAGACATAATGCAGGCCCAACCACATAACTACACTGTGTTGATGTCCACCAGCCTTCATTTGTTATTCTATCAGCATGTAATAAAGAAAAAGAAGTTCTGAGAATCCAATATATCTGTGTTTCTAGACTTGATACATAGCATGTATGGGTGTTTTACCTCTGCCATTTTCATCCTGCATTGCTGTCGGTGGTAAGACCATGCTCTGAGGTCGCACTGTTGGGCTTGTAGCAGTAGGACTGCTCCCAACTGGGCTTGTTGGAGTGTATGAGAAATACTTCGTCCGAGGAGAAATGGGCGTCTTCCGTTGTGGAAAAGCAGGAATAAGTAAAAAGTGCAAGATGGCTTGAGACAAAATAAAATATCACAGTGTATAGATAGTGTTTGTACCTTTGAGTCTCTGTGGACCACTGAGGTGTCTGTCTCTGTGTTATTCAGCGCAGACAGAGGCTCCAGAATATTAAAGGGAACAAATCCTATCTGGTCAAAGCGGTTCCGACACTTCCACCAGCGCTTTGACGATTCCACCACCTGAGAAAAGATGAGTCACATCCGTCAAATTCTAATTTTACATGTGGATTATCACTCAGAAGTCTAACTGTACCTCGAGAGTTTCTCCTTGTAGCACTGACAGCTCACTGCTGTTCCTGGCCACGAAGTCATAACTGCAGCAGTAGAGTCGCTCACCCTCTGGTGGAAGGCCGTTTCCATCTCTGAAATAGAAAAACCAGATTTAACAATGTGGAATCACATATCAGAAATCCATGTCTGTCAGTTTTAATAACCTCCACACATGTTTTATTAGGCTGCTAATTACAGCCATCAGGAATGTGGCTTTCATTGCTCTTCCTGCTAATAAAACCTAATTATGCCTTCTTCTGTAAGGCACTTTTTTCAGCCTCTACAAACTCACACTTTATCAGTCCCTTCACTTGAGACATCTGCTGTTTGTTGAGCTTGCACCTGTAGACTTTCCATTAAAACGTCCTGTTTGTGCTGCGAGTCGATGGGATCTTCCAGAGGCTGGCCCGCTGAGTCGTAGGCCTGAGGCTGCCACCCATCCAGGAAGACAGGTGAGTATGGAGGAACAGACACTCCCAGGTGCGAACTTGGAAAAAAAAGAACAAGGGTCCCTTTACAGATGCAGTCTGGATGTCAAAGCTTTAGATTTGCACCATAAATACACAGACCAGGATGAGGTCCAGTTGGTTCCTAATGAAGCCCACAGCTCCTTCTCTTCTGCGGTCAGATGCTCCTGCAGCAGTGAAACAGCACCGCTGGTCATAGCAGGACTGAGCACTGATGCACCGAGTTCTGGCCCTCCGGTGGTTTTAACCAGCTGTAACAGAGAGAGTCAATGCAGTCAGAATCATAGAGAAACCACTAAATGAAACATTGAAAAGTCTCACCAGTTTCAGCGGCACAAAGATGTGGTGCAGCAGATCTGGAGAATCCGGCTGTGAGATGGATGACTTCAGACGATCCTGAATAAAACAGCAAATAGTGTCATTTACAACAGTTTTATCAAACTTTCTACACTTAATTCATGAACAGTTACATCTAATCTCACCAGCAGACTGAGGGAGTACTTGATTTTCTGAAAGAGGTCCACAAATTCCTCCTCTGATGGAGGGAAAGCCTTCAGGGTCAACAAATCATCTGCATATAGAGGAGCACAATCACAGCCACATCCAAAACAATGTAATGCAGGACACATACCAGACATAACCCCATTCAAACCTGTTATAGAGTGCCAGTAAAATGTATTCATCCTGACTGAAAGATTTTACCTTACCAACATTGAATCGTAGTCAGTTTCATTTGACTTTTAGACAAGAATCTACAAAATAAGACTCTTTGGTGTAAATGTGAAAACCGATTTCTACCAAGTAATGCCAATTAATTGAAATTATAAAGCATAAAATAGGTGATTGCCGGGTCGTGGAGGCAGCAAACTAAGCAGAGAGGCCCAGACTTTTCTCGCCACAGACATGTCCTGAGATCCGCAAGACCCAACCCCAGAAAAGCGGTAGAAGATGGATGGATGGATGGATGGATGGATGGATGGATGGATGGATGGATGGATGGATGGATGGATGGATGGATGGATGGATGGATGGATGGATGGATGGATGGATGGAATTCAGTGATTGCATAAATATTCACCACCTTTAAAGTGACTCACCTAATTCAACACAGGTGCAAACAATGGGTGCTACAAGTCACACAATTATCAAATGGAGATTATGTAAGGGCAGTTATTGTGTCTCAAGTAATTGTAGTATAAAGACACCCATATCTGGAAGGTTCAGTCACTGGTGAGTCAGTACTATTGGCTAGAACCACATTAAAACAAAAGAACACTCCAAGCAACTTTATGAAAAGGTTATTGAAAAGTGGAAATCAGAGGATGGATACAAGGAAACTCCCAAGTCACTGGATATCCCTTTGTTCACAGTCAAATCCATCATTAAGAAATGGAAGGAATATGGCACAAGTGTAAATCTGTCTGGGGCAAAGCGTCCTCAAAAACTCAGTGACTGTGCAAGAAAGAGTCTAGTGAGGGAGGCCACCAAGACACCTGTGACTCCTCTGAAGGAGTTGTAAGTTTCAGCAGCTGAGATGGGAGAGACTGTTCAAACAACAACTGCTGTTGGTTCTTCACCAGCTGAAGCTTTCTGGTAGACAAAGAGAAGGACACTGGTGAATAAAGTTCCCATTAAATCTGCACTGGAGTTTACCAAAAGGTTTGTGGGAAACTCTGAATTCAATTTGAAGAAAGTTCTTTGGTCTGATGAGATCAAAATTTAGCATGGTAGTGGCAGTATCATGATGTGAAGCATGGTGGTGGTGGCATCATGATATGCCCTGGAAGGCTTGTAAAGGTAGAGGGTAACATGAATGCAGCAAAGTATAGGAAAATCATGAAATAATCTGATGCAGTCTGCAAAAAAAAAAAAAAAAAAAAAAAAAACATAACTTGGGAGAGGATTTGTTATCCAGCAAGACAATAATCAAAGCATACAGCCAAAGCTACACAGAAATGGCTTCAAGACAACAAGGAGAAGTTCTGGAGTGGCTGAGTCAGAGTCCAAACTTCAATTCAGCTGAGATTTTGTGTCTGGACTTGGAAAGGGCTATTTACTCATGATTCATGTACAACCTGACAAGGCCTGAGCAAAGAAGAATGGGGTAAAATTGCAGTGTCTAGATGTTGAGACTGATTGAGATCCACATGGGCCCCATGTTGTAAATGCAGTCAAAAGGTGCATCTAGTAAATACTGACCTTATTTTATGTTTTATGTTTTTAATTAATTGACATTATTTTGTAGAAATCTGTCTTCACTTTGGCATCAAAATCTGTTTTTGTGAATTCTTGTTTAAAAAAAGCTTATTTTACTTTTTTATAGGCACTGTACTTTGGTGGGTACATTCAGGGTCTGGAATAAGATGCAAGCTGCTAACTGGAGGTTAATTAAATGTTTAGTAATTTAACTTGGGTAAAATAGATTTCTAAAAGTAACTGAAATAAAAAGGACTAAGAGAAACACAACACAACCCTTGTTCCAGCTTGTTCCAGCTAGTGCTCTCCTACAACACAAAGCCACAGGTAATGACTAATAACACTCACATACACCTTATTTAGTTTGTCCCAGCAGCTCCTGGCCATTAACCTGGGAAACACCCAAGTCACGTTGCCAGGCAGGTACAAGGTAAAATACAGGCACAAACACTGAAGCTAACACTCAGAAGTGGTAAAGAAACAGGAATTAAAATAAGAAGACTTGGACCCTGAGTGTTTTTGCCAGTTCCTCTACTATTGATCCTCAAACAGGAGCCGATCGGTTATTTAGAAAGCGCAGCAGGAATGTTTGTTTCATCATCCTCGTAGCGCTGGATTGCACTTAATGCTAGATGCACTGTCAACCCAAAAGAATGAACTGGTTCTTTATCTTCCTGGACTGACTCAGCCCCAGCTTCAGTCACCTCTTTGTTATGTTTCCAAGGCATGCCTACTACACTCAAGAATTTTCTAAATTACCTGAAGAATTGTTTTGGCAACCTACCTGTTGACTTGCTTCCACCATGTTAAAAAGTGTTCAATATCTCTATCTATGTCTTTAGTTTCTGCATCTACTCTTCTGCAACCTACTGGAAGACTCATCTGCAGGCATCAAATTCCTTCAAATTTGTCTTCTCTGCTGTTGTTCAAGATTCAAACCTACCCGAAACATCCAACTGAGTAGTTGGTTGACATGATGGAAGAACAGCTCTCACCATCTTGGGCTTCCTTCTTCTTGCTCTTGCTGCTCCTCTTCTTTTTCCTTTGGTTAAGGATACTCTGGGCCTCCGCTGCCTGCTGCAAGCGCACCATGAATCTCTCCACATCGCTGAAGCAGTGGTTCAGAATCTCCTAAGGAATATTTCACATATAAAGCATGTTTTAGCCGTAAACTTCAGCCACCGACAGGAATATTTTGATGATTGAATAACTCTAAATACAGATAATTTGATAAGCTATGTTAAAAAGTTATTTCATTTGCAGTTAAAAAACATGGAAGGAACTGGAAGAAATGTGAAAGTTAACATATACAATATATTTGCAACATGTAATGAAATAACCATGCAATGACATTACATATGTCATGTTTAAATTGCTCAAAATTGGTGTGGAAGAGGTCTGCATTTATTTGGAACCGCCCAGTGACATGAACATCATCTTAAATGCAATGAAATGCAGCAGCTGTACCACAAACTGCAGCCTCAAATATCATCATGGAAGTGAATTCAAACCGCTCACTGTCACCTGGATGTAGTGTTTGCATGTCTTTAGTCCTGGATTACAGGCGATTGTAACTATTGATCAGCTGATGATTGTGTGCTCATCTCAGCCAACTTCACGGTATTCAAAACTGAGATCCCCTCCTTCATATCTACAGTTTAAATAAAATAATAAAATGATCCCCACCACCTCTTTATATAGCCAATAATTAATTTGTTTTAAAGTCCTGTTTCCATCCATACACCGCTTAATCCTCTGTAGGGTTGCGGGGGGGCTAGAGTCTATTCCAGCCGACTCGGGTGAAGGCACAGGACACCCTGGACAGGTCACCAGCCTATCGTAGGGCTACATATAGAGACAGACAACCAAGCACACTCCCATTGGCACCTATGGACAATTTTAGAATAATCAATTAATCTCAGCATGTTTTTGGACTGTGGGAGGAAGCTGGAGAACCCGGTGAAAACCCACGTATGAACAGGGAGAACATGCAAACTCCACAAAGAAAGATCCCAGGCTGGGACGCGAACCGGGGATCTTCTAGCTGTGAGGCAATGGGGCTACTGTGTGTTATTGTAGAGTGACTGGTATTTAGTGGTTGACTGTAAAATCAGTAAGTACAGGGACATAGTCACATAATTTCTCTTAAACAAACATTATATACTTTAATTTTCTTATTTTTTTTCACTTGAACATATTCCTCTATTTAAAATTCAAACACTTAGTAAATGTATAAACGTACTCAATAGTCTTTTGGCTCCACACGCCCAGCACTGGGCCTGCCTCAAGATGCATAACTGCTGCATTTAAAAAAACAGCAACAAACTTTGAATTCATTTTCTATTGTGATTAACTCTACAGGCAAACTCTTCTGTAACATCTCATCATTGCTGTAGAAACAATGGTACCTGGCTTCACTGTGCAAATAGGCGGCTTACTGGCACAAACCTGACGAGGCACTACTTTTCTTAAGCTTTTTTGCACAGATTGCCTTTGAATTTAAGATTGTATGGATAATTCATCAGTTCTAAGAGTGAAATCTTCGCCAAGCGAGCTATTGGGAGTCTTGTCAAGAAGCTGAAGGAGAAGAAAGATGAGCTGGATTCCCTTTTCACAGCCATCACTACAAATGGAGCTCATCCTATGAAGTGTATAACTTTGGATGGACGCCTGATGTGGGACATAAAGGTTTTTCCCATGTTGTCTATGCACGACTGTGACGATGGCCGGATTAACACAAGAATGATATATATGCATGCATATACAAAATAATAAAAACGTCTAAATGAATCACTAGTACATACCACTTCTCTTTCTGCATTCACCAGAGACACATGATTTGACTGTGCACTTGCACCGTTCTCTGAGCAGACAAAGAACAAAGTGATTAATGCAAACTTTAGAGAAACACTGGACCTGAGGATGTAAATTAATCTTTGTGCACGCAGATGAGTTTACCTTTGCGAGCATCTGTGAAGTGGGCCAGCTCACCAGGAGGAGGCTTTTCACCTGGCGTGATCATGACTCGGATGCCTGAAAACCTTCTTGCAGCCACCGGAGGAGGTTCTGTCATCTGCAAACAGAGTAAAACTGAACAGGTCATTTACATATTGAGGGGAATAATGTTTAGGTGCCACAACAAAACTCTTTTTTTCTAGAGAAATATTACCTTTATATTAACTTCTATGTGATTTTTCCAACATCTACTTTCTTATACCTTTGGAATTGTTTTATCAGGTTCTCGTCAGCCTAATTCTTTATGCATATATATCTTTGCTTTTTTGAGTAAAACACACAAATACGAAATCACTTAATGCGAAAGATTTTGATAAACCCTACCTGCCTGATAGAAAATCTTGACTACAACTGAATATTGATAATAACAGTGATGAATGGACGCTTAATGTTGCCACATTCCACAAGCTGTTTGCAAGAATGCCGAGTATTCTGTGTGCACACTCACAGGTCCTCTATGCAGGTAATTGACAGATGCACACTACAGGAAAAACCACTGTTAGCAGATGGTATGCAGATGACAAACCCCCAAAGCTTGATAGATAATCTGCACCAGTTGAATTAAAACCAGTAGATTACAGCTTGCACTGTAGTTTTTCACTGTGACGTTTCTTTTCCTTGTTTTTGTGCATTTCCTCCTCAGCTTGAAGATAAAGCAGTAAATGCTGCATAAGCTTTTCCAAACAGTAACAAATTCTCATATCATGCACAGACACACCCCTAAATGCAAATAGAAACAATTAAACATTCTAATGCATCAAGACAAATTCTAGCTTCTTCAATAAGTCTTAATTTAGAAACAGATCAGTGACACCACACGGCTTTCTCTCATGTGACAGGTGTACCTCCCTCTTTTTTCGTTCTCTCACAAACACACAGTTTACACAACGTTAACACATGAAATGTAGATAAATCACTGTACCTTTAGTGTGGTCTGAGGGTTCAAATCCAAGACACAGGCACCAATCCTCCTGCTGAATTGTATGAGCACTGAGCTTAGTTTAGTTTATAATAGGACGTCCTACCTTCTTGAGACGTGCCAAAACGAGAAAAACAAGTCTGGCTTTCCTTTCGTAGGCGATCTGTGCTGCTTTCACCCTGCTCTGACTCTCTGATGATCACACACTCCCTCCCTCCCTGCCATTCTTTCTCTGCATCTCTATGAGCCCCTCCTTCCTTATGACAGGTATTTCTATCAACAATTGCCTGTGGCTTTCTGCCATGGGGTTAATGTGATCTGCAACAGATGCCATTCCAGAAATGTAGCACAGCCTTCCTCGAGCTCCCCACCTCCACAAATTCAGTGACATCAAGTTTCGTCTGAGACTGTGATACCAGAGCCGAAGCCAAGATCTCAATCACAGGCAAAAAGTGGGATGAAAAGTTTAAATTAACAAGGAAATAAATGCATTTTTTTGTACTGAAGACATTCAATACATTCAAAAATAGCCCAATTTCTGAGCGGTTTCCTTGTCTAAAAAATGCTCTCATTGTGAAAAGGAAATCTATAGTTCATGGAAAATTTTAGTACTTGAAATCAAATCCTTGGAAAAATACATCAGTGTCAAAAGTTGTCAGAGTTCTTTATAAAGAGAGAACAAAGTATGAAGTCTGACTGTGGCACAGCTTCCTATTTCTTCCTGGTAAATATCCACACCCACACACAAGTTTCAGGATACTGTTGGTGGTTTTTAACCCTCAAGCGACCAAGCTATTTTAGCGACTAAGATGACCGAGAGGGGTCATTTATACCCCACTGACTCTATGTAGGAATACTTGTATATAAAGGTTTTTTTAAGGGTTCTTCATATGTATTTCCCTCTCTAATATATTTTTCCACCTTCTAATGTAATAAGGTATGGAATTTACATTTTTTTGTACAAAATAGTAGCCAAAACACACACCGATAGAACAATATTACATTTATGTAGACAACCCTTGTCTGTTACATCTTGTAACAGGCAGCTGTGTGCAGCTGTAAATCTTGCTATTCTAGGTTTGTAGGCCATCTTTCCCTGCAAAACAGTAAAATATAATGATTAGAGTTGGCAAATTATAATACCATCTGAAGCTATAATCTAGGAAATCTCATAGATCTTCCCCGGCGTCATAAGTGACCCTGCACAAGTTTGGATTATACTTGCCATACGGATCGGCCGATCCTTTCAAAATTCTGTGGACAAAAGCAGGACAAATAGATTGACAAATTCAGGGTAGGAAACTTTTTTCCAATTAAAATTAGAAAAATGTGCCCGGGGTCATAAATGACCCCACTTGGTCGCTTGAGGGTTAACCACATAAAAATGAAAGACAATTAACACTAAGAGCAATAAAAGGTTCCTCGTGCCCTCCAGCTCCTGAGAGTAATTCCATGTTGACTCTGTGCACCTGTGGATGTAACAATAAGTTAAAGGAAGGAGATTATCAGAGCTTCAGGAAAACAACAACTAGAATGCTCTTTTAGGTTCTTGAAGAACTTTCACCTCTCTTCCAAAAAAAAGGAAAGCCTCTTTAAAAAAAAAAAAAAAAAAGCAGTGAAGAAGCTCTTTGGATCACCATGGCTGACAGTCTACACAGACTGAAACAGAGTGTTTTTATGCTGGTGAGTAGTGACACCAGCTGGTCATTATGATGAGGTTCTATCTGTCCCTGCAGCTTTCCTCATATTTGACTTGAATGATGCACAAATTGTAAATACTAGAGGTGTCTGAACTGAAAATCAAAGATTGTAGATGTGTAAATTCAAGTTTAACACTGTAAATATACAGTCATGAACAAAAGTTTACACATACTTGTAAAGACCATGACAGTCTTGAGTTTCCAGTGACTCCGGCAACTCTTAATTTTTGGTGTTAGAATCACTGAAATGTGTCTTTGTCAAAAAAAACATCATGCATTATGTTTTTTTCATAGACTTATTGTAAGTGTTTGAGAAATATATATATAAATATACATACAGCAACTTGAAATATCAGTTTTGGTGATGTAGGCAGTCGTGTTGATAAAACTTTCTCTTAATTTCTCATGAGTGATTACAATTAACTACAGCTGCTGATTCCTTTCCAATTTAATTAGGGCCAATTCAATAAACTCCATGGACTCCACAAACACTACAGTGGGAAAGTCTGAGGATCTGTTAAGGCAAATCATTAATTTGAAAAAGTTCGGAGACTCACTTGGAGCCATTTCAAAGCAGCTACAGATCTTAAAATAAACAATGCAAACAGTGGTTTGTAAGCATAAAGTTCATGACACAGTCACTGCCGCGATCAGGAGCACAATTATTATCACCTACTGTTGAGAGACAATCAGGATGGTCAAAAGTCAACCAAGAATGAGTAAAAAGCAGGTCTGCAATGAATTAGAAACTGCTGGAACACAGCTGTCAGCGTCCACAGCGTTTTACATCAACACGAGCTGCGAGGCTCCATGAAGAAGGAAGTTCTTCCTCTAGAAGCAGAACCTTAAAGCTCCACTGAAGTTTGCTGCTGATCACATAAACAAAGAAAAGGCCTTCTGCAGGAAAGTGTTGTGGTCAGATGGAACAAAAATTTAGTTATTTGGCCACAATGAATAGAAATATGTTTGGAGGAGAGAAGGTGAGGCCTTTAACACCAAGAACACCAAATCTACCATCAAGCATGGTGGTGGCAGTATCATGCCCTGGGGCTGTTTAGCTGCGAGTTTAGCTAGTGCTTTACACAAAGTATTCTAAACTAAAAATGTGTTTCATTCATGGAAAACTGCTATCTTTTTATGAGATGGTTATTTCCCATGATGTTACAGTATGTTTTTGTCGCTTCAGCTGCCAGAATATTACCATTTTTGTTTGTTTGTTTTTACAGTTGTTTGTTTACAGTGCAGACTATCTTACACACATTTCTGACCAGGACTTCTCTTTTAACCTTTCTCAAAATCTTTCCTGCTTCTGCCAGTCATCCTCATTTTCAAATTAGCTGATCTGCAGCTTGAAACATCAAGAGGTTTTGACTGTATGCAAAGACTTCTATAGACAGAAACTTTCCTCTTGAATTAATTGAATTAACCAATGCCACAATACTCAAGCAGATTTTTGGTCAAATTAGTCAAGTAGTTTGCCAAAAACAACATTTATTCCTGCTGATATGATGCACACATCAGTGGGCAGGTCTCATCTCAGCCTATGGGCCAAGAGCTTTTCAGTTAATCTTCAAAATTAGTTTTGGATTTACTGTATCGCTGTGTGCTTTGCTTTGTAGAAGGGCATCTATAATCTGCTACCCAGCAGTAGAGGTGCAAGGCTGTTCCAAAGACAGACACAGCAGGAAACAGGGGACAACCCCTGGATTTTGGTCTTTGGTGCAAAATTCCAATTGCTAAAATAATCTGGTTGTCCTAAATTTGCAATGTTAGGGATTTGTTTTGTTTATATCCTGTAAGAAGTCAGTATGAGTCCATAAAAAGTCAAAGATATTATCATTGTTAACTCCAGGAACACGCTCAATCACTTGGAATATATTTGAATCATAAATTCATGTACTAGTATGTGTGAGTTGGTGACAGTAGTTCTTATGTGGTTACATTTTCTCCACTAGAGGGAGGAGGGTTTTCCTCAAACTCTGCCTACACGTGGCTGACACAGTGAATTTACTGCAGACTGGCTTTGACTCAGCTGTGCGGTTGTGTCACACACCACGTATTTAGCGTCAGGAGTCATTTCTGTGTCAACATACTATTAGCTTTTTAGAGCAGAGCAAATTTCTGGGCACCAAACTAATGGTTAGAAACGACTGCAAAAACAACAACTGCAGCAAAAAGTACCGTGGAGAATTTAGTCTCTTTTCTGTGCATTTAAATCAGCTGTGATATTTTGTTTACATGTATTACTGTGCTTGTATAGCTGCTTTATATTGAGTTCTACTGATGCGTTTCCTCCATGCACACACAATCGCAGTTTGTTACCTTTAATAATAGTTACACCATGTTAAGTGTCTTTTTAGATTCTTCCCTCTGATTTTTAGAGTGACTCTTTGGGGAATGTGCCATTGAACTGAACTATTGTGCCATGTGGAATTTTACGCACGCCTTTGCGGAATATTACGCATGGCGATGGCTTAAGAGCATCGTCTTTACTCCACTATTTAAGGGACAGTTTGGCGATATTTCCGACAGAGCTGTGTCTTCTGATGTCCTTTTCACGTGTTTTGCAGAATCCAGTAACAATCTGAGCACTAATAAAGACGCATACACTGTGCGTAATTTGGTTCTGTTCTGTCTCTTTGCGTAAATTTTCTGCAAACCATGTTTAAAGTAGGTGCAGTACAGAGCAATGCAGCGTGATTCTAGTCATTGCAAAGACTCTGCAGGTTACACACAGTGATACAGCAGTGTGTATCCTGGTGTTGTCCAGCCCCGCTGCCCGTTATGGGGAAGGGCCGTTCAGCCCCTTCAGTCTCCCCATTGGCTCTGCTGCAGTAGCCTCACCCATTTCTTCTTGGATTTACGACGAAAGATTTGTTCCAACTCACAAAACGCCAGCCACAAGTTGTCAAAACTACCTGATCAAGACTTGTCCCTGAGTAAACTACATCTGTTACCCCGATTATTGTCAAAAACCAAAAAAGGAACGGGTTAAAAGTAGCCTTGTCAGAAGCCGAGCAGAGAAACCAACACCAGGACAGCTGGAAACTCTACTCCTGTGTGGGACCGTGCTGTCAGCATGGTATGTCCACAACACATCGTTGTTTGGCTTTTATTAACGTGGCTTTAATGTCTCAACTCTATCAGCTCTTCTTGCTCATTTCTTTCTTCTTTTTCATGGGAGAAAGTTGCTTATATAATTTATCCATAACTAACTCCTTTGTCAGTTACTCAACCAGTCATGAGGCTGTAAGGCTGCTTCGTTTGGATAATCTCCCCCTATGCATCTGGTTTTCCATGTATTATATGCACCATGCTGCTTAATGGGTGGAGCAGTTTTAACTGTCAAAATGTAAAGTCAAGTCTAATAAATGTGGATAAACTTTATACTGTGCTGCAGCATAAACCAAATTGCAGCCATGTATGTCATTTGATTATCTTTCATTTCTGTTTCTCCAATCATTTGAAGCACTGGTGATAAAATGTACCACAATTCTTACACATGGGGAAGGTGAGACTGTAAACATCCTCAAATTACAGCTGGAAGACAGAAGATACATAAAATACGGAGCAGCTTCCGCCCAGTGTTACCCAAACATGTCCGATCTTTATTTTAAACTGTGCTGTACATGCTGCATGTGGAGGTCTGTCTCTATGGTGCACTGTTGGCAGCAGTGAAGGGGGAAACATTTGCTCATGATTGACAGTTACTCGGGTTATGCAATCCTACAGAGTGTGTGTGTGTGTGTGTGTGTATTAGGCCTAGAGTGTAGTATCTGTAATTGTTGGTGTTCACCTATGCAGGGTGTTGGCGTTTCTCCTTTCATTAAATGTATGCTTTGGATTGTTCCCAGGGAAAGTGGCTAAATAAGTTTGATTAAGTTGTGTTATCTTAGTGCTGCTGGATTATGTAATTAAATACTAGCTCCCTTTCTGCAACTTCTGGGGGCCACAGCAGTGATATCTGATAGCAGAATAACTTGTTCCTGCTTCTTTATGTCCCTTTTCTGTAATCTACAAATGTATTTTTCTGTGTTTGTTCATTGCACACATGCTGATACACACTCACTGGTGTGATTCTTTGCAAAAGGCGGACGTGAAGACAGCAACAAATTGTGTTAGCTGCTCATTTTAACTACTGACAGTTAGGTTTTGGCTCACAGGCCCGTTTTGTTACTTGATCTTAGTCCTGTTGTGGCTGGCTTAAGAGAAAGTTGAATTTGTTTGGCCAGTAGCCGATAACCTGATGAGTGTGTAATTTACTGGAGACAGAATGTTACCAGGTCCAGCGCAGCCAGAGAGACTTTCACAGGAGAAAAAAGAGACTCCCACTCCTTTTCAAACATGACGTTGACATGCAAAATTGCATATATGAAAGGGGCTTTATTCTGGCTGTTTGTGGAGGGTTGGGGTGCCTGCAAGCTGAGACACACATGTTGGCTTATATAATGCATCGAGACATTCAGCAGCGTATTGTGTAAATAAATAACATACTTTTGAATGAATTGTGTACATTTTAGGAAATCACAGGCCCAGTGTTGTGACATAAGCCTTGAAGATCAACACACAAATAGCATATGACTTGAACTCAATGTTAAACATGCTCTGCAATATGTATGTATTTAAATACTGTATGCATTATGCAATGTACTAAAGCCTTGTATTTACACAGCAAATACATGGATTTAATGGGGCATGATTACAGGGATCTGTCTGAAGTCATGCAATAAGTTTAGCTGAACTAATATAGTACCTTAAAAATACATTTTCATTGTGTTTTGTACATTTTAACTTATTATGTGCTCTAGTTTAACCATATTTTTGTACAGTCTCCACCATTTTCCTGAAAACATTTCACTTTCTAGCTCCAGTTTTTGCTCCAGTTTACTGCGGCCGGGCAGGTCCCACCACCGTCGTTAGTGCATTTAATATTACTGTCCACTAAGTGCAGAAGTGTGGTTGCCTGTTTTCCAACTGCACCCAGAGATAGAGCATGACTGACCAATAGCTTTAAATTTACAACCACTCTGTGTGTGTGTGCTTTGTGCTGGGGGATGGGGGCCTGTGTGCCACGAAGATAATTTAAGGTTGGCCAAGTATAGAAAAAGAGAAGGAAAGAGAAAAATACAGTAGCTCCTTTGTAAAGGACAGTAAGAGGGTCCAGAAGTGAGCTGAAGAGGATGCACTTAATATATTTAAGAGGCGAACTGTGAGTTGTATTTTACGTACATGTCAGGTGTTCTATATAAGACATCTTTAGTTTTTCTTTGAAAATGGAGAAATATGGCAGCAAACGTGTTCACAGTTCTAATATCTGGATTCTATCAGTTCACAATGTAGGAATACTGAATCAGGCTCAGACTGTGACTCTGAATTACTCAAACTAATCTCAAAATATCTCAGAAACACAGATTCAGACTTCTAGGGTTTTATAAGAAACAAATCTAAGAAACCAATCACTTCTGCTTCTCTCTCAATTACTCCAATATTTCAGCTCGCCACTGTGTACCACAGAGTAGTTTCACAGTATTTAAGCAGGGTCGAAGGTGAGCTGGTGTGTTTGAGCTGCAGCGAGTGGATGGAGAAGGAGGCGGGGGATTCACAGATTTGCACATTCCAAAGAAAGTAATAGCACAGAGTCACATTGTAGCAATTTAACGGCTTTTAAGGTGGTTTCCAGGGATTACTTTCATGGAAAAAAACTTCTAAATATGTGTTTTTGATGCATTGAGATGAATTTTCAGACAGTCATCAAACAATTTGGCTTATTTGCTTCATAAATAACATACATAAGTATCTGATTCCAGTAAATCTTCCCAGTAAAAAACTATTTAATAAATCAGCTATTAATTTCAGATAACATTGGATGGGCTATGTAACGCCACTACAACAAAAGCCTGCTTTATCCATGATAGAAACAAACTGGAGGCACTTCATATTTTCTACTTGAATATCGTCCAGAGAATTGAAATCCATATAGTTTGTTAAATCAAATACTTGGATCTGTGTATACTTTCATGTTTTAACACATACTTTTATATTCTAGATCTGCGCTGATTTAATTTCAACGGAATTTCGTTCTGTGTGCACTTGTTGTGTACCGAAAGACAATGAATTCTGAAGTGAAGTTTACTGAACCTGCTGACCCTCTAGCTGCTGTCTTCAGTGCAGAGATGTTGAAATACGTCCTGACTGCCTTTCTCCTTCCGTGTTGCCAACTGTACCCACCACATGGTCTGCCATGCTCCTCAGCACCACCCACACCACGAACCAATGTAAACCCAACACCTCCCAGTGGATTCTCCCTCCCACTCCCACCCTCACATCACTTAACTGCTCGTCCCACTTCCCCTCCTCTCTATTTGTGTATGCATATTTTTGTCGCAGCCTCGCACTCCTCCACGTATGTGTGCATACATATTTCTGAAATCACCTGCCTCATCAGGCCATGTGTCTTGAACAACTAGTACTTTTTCTGGGTCACACACCTCTTGTAATTTTCCACTCTGACCAGCTGATACCAGCAAGGACACATACAAATGATCCTGCTAGGTCATGTCCTGGAGCCAGTTTGGCTGCTGTTAAGCCTTTTTGGATCTGGGCTGAGTTGGGCTGCGAGTGGTCAGTGTACAAGTGATTCCACTGGTGGTCTGATGTGTTGCTGCATGGGATTGTCTTTACTTTTTGTAGAACATGCTTTCTGGAGGATTTCTCATAACAAACTAAAGTAGAAAACACATAGAAATGATGCACCTGTGGTTAATTTTGGCATCAGTGAGCCTAAAAGGGATGGATTTCTGATTAACAATCACAGTTAGTGTTTAGTCTAACCTTAGTGTGCGTTTCTAGGATTTTTTTTGTTTGTATTAGCAGGATGTCAATAACAGCTCTGAAACTATTAGGAGAGTGAACGGCAAACACTGAGATAAAAGATAAAGTGGCAGTAAGAGTGGATTATGTAATGCATTGTTTGCTGTGAAAAACTCTTGTACGTGAAGGCCGGATGGCGGACTCTGCTGCTAACAGTGAAAACTACAGACAGGTGACAGGTTAAAACCTGAAGGCTTGGCCTCTACAGTGAGAAGATCCACTGCCACTATGAAGCTTTTAAGGCATGGTTTGGGCCCCAAAAGTATTCTAAGTGGCCACCTTTATCCTTTTTTACTGGTGAGTGGCGTCTTCCAGGATGACAGTGAATCCATCCATAGGGCATAAAGGGCCACTGAGTGGTTAATAAGTATGAAAACAATATGAATGATGTGTTATGGCCTTTGTAATTGCTTTAAAATCATCAGATCTCAAACCAGTTGCACACCTAAGAGAGATTTTAGACTGTCATGTTGGACAGAGCTCTCATCAAAACATCAACTGAGAGAACATCTTGGTGAAAAATGGAGCTCCATCACTCCGGTGGAGCTACACAGACCATAGGAATCAATGCAATATAAGCACTGAATACAATAGCTGGTTGTTTCAGACAAATGTGTGGCCTTAAACAGTATAAGAGACAAGTTTACAGCACATATAATATGTGACACTCAGTGATTTTAAGTCAGTCACCTCAGATGCTGTTGAACTTTCATTTGATAACCATTGTATGTATGCATTTATGATGTAAAAAAATATATAAAAAAGCTATTAGGATAGTACATAATGTGGGATAAAATGAGTACACTAATAAACTGTTTCCCAAAACTTTAACATTTATTAAGTTAATTTATTAGTTAATTTCAGGACTGTGCAAATAATGTTCAAAGCAAATAATAAGTTGCAACTGCTCAGAAGCAACATTTGACGCTAAAAATTAAGAGGAAATTCAGATTTACATTGCAAAAATACTACTTGCTCGTAGCACCATGAGGAGTAAGTGATTATCAGTTTGTTGGGTAAACTTATAGAACAGTCTGGACGATGATTTCAAAATGAGCACAGCTATAAAACTGTTTAAGAAAATATACAAAAAAAACCCACAGTTTGAAAGATATAATAACATGGAACAGTAAAGGTGTTCTTGGGGTCTCTAAAGAGGTATGTAAGTAGCAGGTTTGAAGTAAACAGGAAACAGTCAGACATGAGATGTGCAGATATGTAGCAGGAAGGAGTTAATTAGTTAATTCACCCTACTCGTTTTGTTTGTTTGGGTTTTTGCTCATTTGGTGTGTTTTATTTTCTCCTTTTTGCCTTTCTGATATTGTGGCATGACTGAAATCAGAATCAGGATCACAAATACTTATATATAATAACCCAGAGGGGAAATTGCTTACTTTATAGTTGCTCCCATTCAAGTCTTAGAAATTTAAGCAGTAGAAAAAACAGAAGATGAACAGAAATACAAAAATATGTCCTAAAAATATAAACATAAGTAGAAAAGTAAAAAATGAAAAGTAAAAATGTGCATTGTACTAGAAAAATAAAAATATAAGTATACGGTATAATAAATAGTAATGGAGTTATAATTGTGTTATTACACAGAGAAGTAGTCATTACAGAAATATATATGAAATTTTCTAAAAAAAAATCCTGAACTAATCCATTCCAATCTTTTCCAATATTTTGCCTTACTTCCTATACAGATTTACTTTCCATGTGCAAAAAAGCAGCCTGGAATAACTTATTTAATTGTACCTGGATTGCCTCGTGTTACTCTTCGATTATCAGTTACCATTCTGCTTTTTCTGTTTCTGACACAGATGGAGAAGTCCTCACTGGACTGCACTGAGGACAGATCCTGGCTGGGGGAAGGTCAGTCTGAAACTCAGCTTACAACCATCCCTGGTCCTGATGGAGCCGAGACAAATGACGACGACCGGCCAGCATGGGACTCTAAGATCCAGTACGTGTTGGCCCAGGTGGGGTTCAGTGTGGGCTTAGGGAATGTGTGGAGGTTTCCATATCTTTGCCATCAAAACGGAGGAGGTGAGTGTCTTTAAAGGAAGAACTTTAACCCACAGCTCTCTTTACTCCAACTTTGTACTTTGAATTTTGACACGGGAAAACATGGCAAACATAAAGCAACATGTGCAAAAAAAGCCAAATTGGGATGTAAACCAGCAAAAACTATGGAGTAAGTAGCAGGGGTGATATTGGCCTCACTTTTTTAAAACTCTGTGTTCCTTCCCTCCTTCCAGGGGCCTTCATGCTGCTGTATGTTTTTCTTTTACTGATTGTGGGAGTTCCACTGTTCTTTATGGAGCTGGCTGCAGGCCAAAGCATCCGACAGGGAAGCATCGGAGTGTGGAAGCACATCTCCCCGAAGCTGGCGGGGATCGGCTACTCCAGCTGCATGGTGAGCAGTGTTTTATTTGCGTTTTCTGTCAAATTACACCTTGGATAATTTGTTAGCTGGGCGATGACGAAGCAACCAAATCCATTCTCCACCCTGCTGTCTGCACGGCACCTTAGCCATGAGTGGCTGATTTTTACAGTCATGTCAGCTCACAGTGTCTCTGCCAGCTGTGGTTTGGTAACTGGCTGGTTTCTTTATGTTTAGGGTTAAAAGGTAGGTAAGGTTTTTAATAAAATCCCATTACGCTGAATGTCCTCCACTTATGCCATTAAAAAGCTGCAGCATGTTCTGCCTCTCTTATCAAATTTCTGTAAACAGCTCTCTGTTTTTACTACCAGTCACCCTGTGTGTAAACTTAAAGACATGATGACATCAGGCCATGAGAGAGGCAGTGTGCTGTATAGTTCAGTCCAGGCAATTTGTTGCGTAACAGTTTTCTCTACAGACTAGACAAGCCAAACACAGAGCAGGCAAGAACTTTCTGTGCACATACAGCACATAGACCTCTACTTTTAGACTACGGTGCTTTTCTAGAACGCCTTGTCATCAATCATTACAGCCACATTTCTACACACAAGATGGATTAATCCTTACTTATAGGACACACATGCACTGAAACACAGCACTAAACAGAGCTAAATCTGATCTTCGGTTATTTGAGGTTTGTCCCTTGGAAGAACTTTTTAAAGTATGTACTGCTTCTTCTCTAGGTCTGCTTTTACGTGGCTCTTTACTACAACGTCATCATTGCGTGGAGCCTCTTCTACATGGGGAATTCTTTTCAGTATCCTCTGCCGTGGCAGCAGTGTCCAACCGATGTGACCACCAATGACACAGGTACTCACATAGCTGAGAAGTTCAGTAAAATGAGATACATCTGAGGTCTTCAGTGTTGTCTGTCCTCCATCAACAGTGAAAGAATGTGCAGGTAGCTCCGCGACGTCGTATTTCTGGTTTCGGAAAGCTCTCAACATCACTAACTCCATCGAAGAATCCGGAGAGTTTAACGCCATCATGACGGGATGTTTACTGGCTGCCTGGGCCATCGTCTCACTGGCTATGATCAAGGGCATCAAGTCCTCTGCAAAGGTGAGCAAACACCATGTTAACAATCAGTACATCAGCATACATTTCGGTATTATTTCAGCAAACCGCTGTCATCTGTCCTTTTAAAATAATCCCCAAGAGACTGGAAACAAGTCGAAAAAACAAGCCTGGTTCTGTGGAAATCTGTCTATAAATATTTCTCAAGCTCAGCCAAGAAATATTAACAAATATTTTCATTTTTACGATTTACTTTTGTTAACAAAGTAAACAAACAAGATAAAAAAGATAAAGATAAAACTTTATTAGTCCCGAAGGAAATCTTTGTGCCAAACAAAATGTCGTAACATGAGAAATGCAGTGCTTAAAAAGAAGACAAGCAACAAGATAGAAGTATAATACAATGTTGAATTAAAATGAGTAAACTTGAATAAGACGAGAATAGAACAGTAAAAAGTGAGGCTTGCAAGTACGCTGAAGCAATAAGTAATAACACACATGATAATGAAATATTACACCTGAAAAATGAGATGAAAATACAATGTTGTGTGCTTTATAGCTGCCCCTGTTTTCAGTCTTTATGCTAAGCTAACTAGCCGTCCACTACATTATAAGTGATCCGCACACATGAGAGCTACATCAGTTAAACTCTACACCAAAAAGCAAATCATTCTCAAAATACCAAATTATTCTGGACCAGCAATCACTCTCTGTTTCTTTCTTTAATCTTAGGTGATGTACTTTTCCTCAGTTTTCCCCTATGTGGTCCTCTTTATTTTCCTCATCAGAGGGTTGATGTTGGACGGAGCCATGGAAGGAATCACCTACATGTTTTATCCAAAGGTCAGCACAGGTTTCATCAAGCGTTGCGATTTTTCTACTCTTCTTTTCTTTTATTTACATATATATATTTATCTGTGATGTTAAATGTGAAAAAATTAGCGTTAAAAACTAAAAACGTGGACATTCTGAAAGTTTGAAGCTTTGTTTTGTTGTGTTTTTCAGCTGGAGATCTGGGGGAATGTGCAGGTGTGGCGGCAGGCGGCCACTCAGGTGTTTTTTGCCCTCGGTCTGGGCTACGGCTCCGTCATCGCATACTCCTCCTACAATCCGGTTCACAACAACTGCCACAGGGACGCGCTGATGGTCTCCGGGATCAACTTCATGACATCTGTGCTGGCTTCGCTGGTGGTTTTCGTCGTGCTGGGTTTCCGAGCTAAGACCATCGCACTGGGCTGCGTGGCTAAGTATGGATGTGTGTTAGTGTGTGTAGGCCTTTACATAGATTTCCAAAAAGGTCAGACCTAAAGGTTGAATTTTGATTCACAATTCAACATAATATTGGAGAGTACTTGCTTACTTCTCTTTGATTTTATTCCACTGTTGTCATCCAGGAATCTCGGTCTGTTAAACCTCATGGCATCCAATGGATCCAGCCAGCACTGGTGGCCTTGGTTCAACATGACAGATCCAGACTCTGTGTCTATTCCTGAATACAGAGAGTGGTACAGTCACTACAGCTCCATGGTGGGTCCTAAAATCACAGACTGCAACCTGGAGGAGGAGATGAATAAGGTATTCTTGAGATTTAAAAAAGCATGTTGTAATAAAGGAGCTAAAACTAGAGCATAGCATCAGGCAGTAGTAGAACTGAAAGACCTCCACTGGTGGAAATCAAGTGTTTCAGGTTGTTGTGGTGTACATGTGGTGTTTTTATATGCTGGAAGAGATATCATGAGCGAAATGAGCAGTCATCATCAGCAGCTTCAAAAGCATGGATTTAGACGATCCCAAGTCCTGTCAATTTACAGCGTGGGACTCTTGGTATCATTGCTCTTCAAAATCAGTTTGAGTTTCCAACATGTGGGCTGAATTACTCCTAATAATATTCCAATATATATTTGCCATTGTGCAGCATAGAGTAGTTTTACTGTGTATAAGCAGAGTCTTGGTGAGCAGTTTGGATATAGAGAGGTTCAGCCTTCATATATGTGCAGGTTGTAGAGGAAACAATAGTGTAGAGTTACATTTTAGCCATTTTTAATACATATGAAATGATCATTTTAATGCAAAAACATCTAAATATATAACTTTAATATATGGGAGTTTTTAGGTGTTCATCAATAACCACAGAGGGAAGTTAAAACAAGCAACATGATGCATGTAGTATAAAAAGTTAATAGTAGTTTTTAGGGTGAAACAGATGGTGAAAGCGTGATTTACTATAGGTCCTGTATTAAGCTGTATTATAGTGAGAGAGGTCATTCAGGGTGCACATGACAGCATATTACTATACTTCTAATCAACCCTCGCTGACCTGACTGTAGCCGCCTCCCCAGGCCAGTTCCTGCAATAAGTCTACGGCTGAATTTCTTTCTTAGTAAACCCCTGCTGGCTCCAAATCAGGCCTAAGATGTAGCACTAAGATGTAGTTTTGTATGATGAAAGTCTAAATTCCAAGAAGATATTTTATCCGTCTGGTACCATGAAAAGCTTGGACGCAAATACCTTTTATGAGAGAGACAGACCTGCAGGTTTCTTACAATCTAGAAGACACTGGAAAAAATAAAAAAAATCAGGGACCAGAGGTGAACATTTCAATAACAATAGTATGTAGGCGGAGTGCTGATGTTCCCAGGACCCCTGAGGAATCTGGGAGGTACAGTAAAATATCCAGCAGGCCAGAGGATGAAAACATGTTGGGCACCGAATCTAGAAGAAATGGAAACAGGCTGTGTTAGAGGAAAGAAAGAAGAAACTAAATAAACAGAGGACGGGGTGCAAAGAGTCATGTTATCTCACACTGTTTATTTTATCAAAAAAATGCAATAGTTGTAAAGATGGAGGCTCAGGAGGAGGATATTTATGTACTGATAGGTGCCCTTCATTGCATAGTGGTGCAAAAACTGAAAGATTGGATCATTTACCTGCTTTGGATCCTGCAAGAAATTCTCATTTACACTCATTGGTTGCTGTCTTTTCCTTTTGTGTGCATGCAGGGTGTGGAGGGGACGGGGCTGGCATTCATAGCGTTCACTGAGGTGATGGCGCTCTTCCCAGCCAGCCCCTTCTGGTCCACACTGTTCTTCCTAATGCTGCTCAACCTGGGCCTCAGCACCATGTTTGGGACCATGCAGGGAATCCTCACACCTCTCATGGACAATTTCAGCCTCTTGGGACGCCACAGGACCCTCCTCACCGGTAAGTCAACGCTTGTTCAAATGTTGCTCTGCTGTTACAGTCTTTTAATTTGACGATTTGTACAGGTAAAATGTAAAATTTGGATGTCTAACTTAGTAGTTCTAGGCTTTGTGAAGGATTAAGACAGTAATTATTGTATTTTGTTCCTCATTTTTTCCTGTTTTTCAGTGTCCAGCTGTGCTTTGGGTTTCGTGATAGGATTATTATTCACCCAACGCTCTGGCAACTATTTTGTGACCATGTTTGACGACTACTCTGCAACTCTACCATTAGTCATCGTGGTCATTTTTGAAACCATCAGTGTGGCTTGGATTTACGGCACAGATCGGTAAGAATCAACATTTTCACCATCAAATTATTTTTGTCCTTGTCCTGTTTCTTTGTCTTTATATCTTACGGGAAAAAAATGCCCTCTTATAAATATTTTCCATCCCCGCAGCTTCCTGGATGATATTGAAGTCATGCTCAAGTGGCGCCCTCCAGTGGTGTACAAGTATCTGTGGAAATATGTCTGCTTACTGGCCATGATCGGACTTCTGGCTGCCAGTTTGTTGCGGATGGTCTTCAAACGGCCTACGTACACCGCCTGGAATCAAAGCACAGTGAGAACTTAGATTATAACTTTAAATCAGACACAAAAGAAAGTCAGAATAATCATAGTTATAATTTAAATATAGAGTACAGACTGTAGGAGACCCACATGAGGTCAAACTAAATCATCATATCTAATAATTACCTGGAAATCCTTGAGTCTCTCTGTCTTTAGAAAGCCTCTCAGAAGACTGAGATTATGAAACTGGCTCGGCTAGTCGAGGATATTCCACCTCTTCACCCTGAAAAGCTCTTTTGTATTTTTGGCTACATGTTCAGGATGCTGAAAAAAGTTTGGATGCTTTTGAATGAGTCTGAGTGCACAGAATGCTCCTTTAAACCTTCTGATTTATTCCTGTATTGCTGAAATCATCAAATAGTAAGACTGTCCCAGGTGCATTGGCATGCTAGCTCACTCCGACTCCTTTTTTAGCCTCATTGCTATCTTCTTGGTCATGTCTTTACTCTTCATACTGCCTCCTTGTGCATAAAATAATGTAGAAATAACACATAGCTGCCCCCAAAACCAAGTATCCAGTTATTTTAACCTTTATAATTCAGGCACCAAGTGTTAAAAGGTCTATATCCCATACACACTTCCTTCAATATTGACTTAAACCTACTCAAATTAAAGCTGAGATTTGGCGCTATAATGTAGAATCAGTTATTATACATAAATAGAATAGAAAAGATCTTTACTGTCATTAAACAACAATAAAAGGCAGTTTAGGAGTTTTTTGGGTTAGAAGATACAACAAAGGAGCCCAAAATTGTTACAAAAAAGCAGCTGCACTGCGGACGAACAAGACTGAACTGTATATAATATAATAAAAGAGCAGATTAATTCATTTTCCTGAAGCACACAACCTCGTGAACAAAAACACAGCGATGCCTTCTGTGTCAGTCTGTTGCTGCATTTGCTGCAGCATCATTGGTTTGGTATCTGCTAATTGTACTTTAAGAGGGTGTAGTTTTACTTATGATATGCTATTATAGCAACCCACAAAGTAATCATGATTCTAAAAATAATCTCAAGTTTGGAATTTTTAAGTCCGTAAACAGTTATTTTAAACTAATTGTGTAAAGAGATTTGAGCAGCTCTGTTTCTGTTCACGCCGCATTTTTCTCTGACATGCTTTAGCAGTGTGCAACATCCAGAAGCGCAACATCAGTTATTGCACATTTCTTACTGTACTTTTTAAAATGTTGTCTGATTGTGTGAGTGCACAAACAGAATTGCAGCTTAATTCTTTTTGACGCTGTGCAACAATAAAGGAATCCTCTGTTGTCTCCTCAGGCGTCTGAGATGACCCTCGAGTACCCTGGCTGGGCCCTGGCGATGATCGTCATGCTCATAGTCTTCGCCAGCCTGCCCGTGCCCATCGGCTACATCCATTCCACGTTAAAGAACCGCCGGGTACGTAACGCTCCGTCCCAGGAGGGCGGCGTCGGCCAGGAGATGCACCGTGAGCTTTACACCAAGTGCAGCTCCACGGACCAGCTGGACTCCAGCTTGGACCGAGCACCCACAGAGGATGGGGTTCATCCCAGACCGGCCTTCCTGCTGATGGGCAGTGAACACTACCGGCTCCTGCCCCAGCAGGAGGAGGAGGAGGAGGAGGAGGAGCAGGATACAGGGCTGTGAGCAAGAAAAAGAAAAGACAAAATTTTGAGCATGCCAGAAGGACATCACAGCAGTATTCTTTATCAGAGAAAGAGTCTTTGGGTTGTTCTCTATCTTTATACTCAGTAAAACGATTAACAAACCAAAGTTATTTTAACTGTTTATATTGTTGATGGTGCCTTACCAGTCAAAAACAAATCCCCTACGTTCATCTCTGAGCCACCGATGCTGTTCAGAAGATAAAAAACACCCTCAAAGACACGAAAAAAGAAAAAAGGCTGCTGAATTTGGTGAAACTATGAATTGGTGGAAGGTTTTAGAGCAGGAAACTGACCAGTGAAACTAAGTTTGTGTAGCCTGACTTCATGCTGGAGTCATAACTGAATTGTGGATTGCAGCAACTGACAAGATACGCTTTATGATGAGTATTTTTAGCTACATGACAAGTATGGATCTGCATGCAGACATTCTACCTGGAGAAACTGTGATGT